>JBBPCS010000238.1:2864009-2876099 GCA_037974645.1 Hollardia meadi
CACACACACACACACACACACACACACACACACACACACACACACACACACACACACACACACACACAGTATAAAAACAGCACAGAGCATAATTAATCAGGATTAAAACCAACTCAAAACTAAGTTCTGCAGGCGGGGTCTGGAAGAAGTGCTCAGGGACCTTTAGTGTTGAGTCTAGACTGAGGGTCCGTCAGTGCGGTCCTGCCTGAGGGTCTTGACCTGATCTCTGACTCATGTGGACCCAAGAGATAGTGCTTTCAACCAATGGCGAGATCTGTAGATCTTCCAACCAATGGCTAAATCTGGAGATACGGTGACTTCCTTTGGCACCAATTCAAATCCTAGCTGATGCACATGAGAAATAGCTTGAGGCATGAGAGTGACTTTTGACTGAGGCAGGGCTAGAGGGAGATGAGAAGAAAGGCATCAGTGGCCTTCACTTGTTCTGTGTAGAATAGAACTTGGACAGACCATCGAGCGCTGAATAATTCCAGAGGTAGTACGGTAAAAGAAGACAATTTTCATTATAGGTATTGAGATTAAATCCTAAAAGCACTACTTTAGTTCACCCTAAGAAGATAATCCAAATTAACTGTTTATTTCAAGCTGTATTTTGAAACACAAAACATGTAATTAAACAAAAAAATAAATAAAAAAGCATTGTGCCGAAAACATGGCCATGGGGGACTCCGCTGTTGACGAACACGAGGAGATGGTTATAAGTAACGAAATACATTCTGTGAGAAACGAGCGGAGGCAGTGGGGAAACCAGAGACATTAACCTACTGCTAGAGGAGGTGAATTACAACTGCGTGATGAGCAGCATTAAATGAGGCACTAGGGTCTAATACGAAGCAAATGAAACAATCTCCTGCATCTGGTGTAAATTGAGGCCGTTTGTTACTTTGAATAGGGCTGCAAGGCTAAAACAACACATGGACTGCTCTGGTCTTACTGCAAACCTGACCTTGATTGATGAGTGTCTCTCTGCTATTTGCTTGTTAAAATCATGATTGGACCGTTGCAAAATATATATATATATATATATTTTGATTTCTGATGTTTACAGTCACTATTACAGCTTCAACTACTATAACTAGTGTGATTAGGATTGACAAACATCAGTGCTGGACAGGAAATCTAGGCTAGTACAAATTTGACACACTGATGTAAAAATAATACGGATGATGGTGGCATAAATCAAATTTAACCCTGTGAAATATAAAATTCTGTAATCCGTGCTGCAATTGGTCTCTTTACCTTGATTAACACAGCAGCCATAACAACATGAAACAATGCTTCTTCCTTTTTTTCCTTGAGATGCAATTTGTGTCACACTATTTCATGCTGACTATTTGCCAGTGCCTCACCTGGTCCATCCACGGATTCAATATTAAAGCTAATCCTGTGACATATTAACTAGGTCTTAGGGGCTAATTAAAACATAGCAGTGATGAGAAGATCAGCCAGCAGCTCTCTCTAATGAGCAATATCAGAGAGAGACAGACAGTAAAGAGGACAGAGAACTCCATAGAGAAAAAAAAGGTGTTGCATGCTAAGATTCTAAAAGAATGCCAAAATGATAAAAGTATGCCACGATCTTCACACCCTGACAAAAAATGCAAGCGTGACAAAAAAACCCAAACACAAATAAATCACTAAAATCAATTCCAATAGCGGCTCAAGCACTCTCACTCTCTCAGACAGGGTTTTATACCTTCCTTTGCTCAGTGTTAAAAGGCATAATGCATGAATGATAACCCTTTGATACTGTCTTCAAACTGACTTCAACACAAGCTTCTGGGTTACTTTAATAACACAGCAGCCACTTGTTCTGTAATCACGAAATACATTTTCAGCTGCGACAACAACTGCTGTAATATTTACAAAATATTGTACATGGTATGCAGCAAAAAGTGCATTAATCATGGATGAAGCATATTCCTACTGCAAGTAGAGTGGTGCGAGACCATGCTTAGTCATAACGCAGAGGATCTGTGAGCAGCAGTGGTGTCGTACATTGGTGTGACTGGTGAACATGCTCTGAAATCCAAGGCATGACAGGTTTACCAGGCAGTCCAGCACGGGCTCCTCATTAGTGACATATCGCCTCTCACAGCTTTGGTTTCATCTTTTAATGGATTCTTCAGCACCGCTGGGCGCAAAACAGCAGACAGACATAGTTAGCGAGTAGGCAATGAATATAGCAGAGCTTTTAGCATCTAAAGAGCAGGATATTTCCCTCAGGAGTTGGTCGAGACCAAAGTCACAGCTAAAAGAACGTTTATGTTGGATTTAAATTTACTAGGTCACCAGAAACACTTTTTTTTTTTTAAAAAGAAAAAGAATGTTGCTAGTAAATGCTCGATTTTTAGACTAACTTAGCAACTGTCTGCTAACAAGTTCGACATTATTAACTGACGATGCTGATATTTCAGTGTTGTGTTCAAAACTTCTTCCTGCTTATTGCAAGTTTAAAATACAAGTTCCGATTGGCTCTTCAGTGTGGTACAAAAATAATGCTGTTTCTTTATGTCCAGCTCGTATCTTTTGCATAGGGCACACCAAGCGTTAGCCTTAGTCTGTTAGCATGATATCATATACAGTATGTAGCCATCAAGCTCATATTTAAGGTCCCTTTCACAGGATTGTCATTTTAATATGAGCACTCTTGGAACAGTGGCCTCACGGCTCCACCGTCCCAATAGTGATGTTTGGGATGGTGTTTGATCTTCAGCTGACTCCTCTCTGCAGTCCTGTACAAAGGCGGTTGCTAAGCCTCCACTTAACTCCGATGCAGCAGATGAGCTACTAACCTATTAGCCCTTAGTTTGAACAAGGCTTTAACTTAAACCATAGATGGGTGACACTGCCACCATTGTCCATATGTGTGTGCGTGTGTGTGTGTGTGTGTGTGCTTACCACACACTGCAAATATGCATTATCTCCTCTGATTGTCCCCATTGTGGTATTACTAATTTCAATGCAGTGGCTCTACGAGCTGCAGTGTTTGCATGCTCCATCTGTGTGTGGATAACTTTGTTTGATGGAAAAAAAAACCCTGGTCATTTCAAAAGTTGTTAAATAAAGAATGTCAAGGAAGATGGATATAAAGGACAGCTGAAACACGATACTAAAAAACAGCCCCTGAGAAGCACTTGATCAAGTACAGTTTTTAATTTATTTGAAGGCCTTGTACCTGCTCCAACGGAAAGTTTAACAAGCTGCTGATTGTTCTGAAGATTTTTTACCAAATTTCAAGCAAAACCTTAGCACCTTGAAGAACAGCCATCAAGTATGAGACAGATAATACTGTACAAGTTGCTTTAGGTTCAACTGAATAGGTACGTGTATTGGCATAGGTAAATTGTATCCAGTATGCAGCCTCCGTAGACTAATGATAAGTGTACTATGAAATTAATGGGACAATATGTTGCCAATTAATCATACATGTGGAGACTGAATGCATAAAAATAATGTTTTGGATATTTTTAAAGTTGAATATAAAGTTACAGCCAGTAACTTTATGCTTTGTCTCGCATAAGGACTGGAATCAGGGACTCAGCTAGCCTCGCTCCGTCTGTAGGTGGCGAAATCTGCCGACCAACACATAAAAAGCTCACTTATAAAACACATCATACCATTGCATCTCAACAAAAGCTGGAACGTAAAGATGTTGCGGTTTTATAGGGGTTGTTATTGTGGCATTTTTTCAAAATGCCTGGCTGGCTCCTTTTTTCCTTTGTTTCAGTCTCCGCGCAAAACTACAGGAACCATTTCCTTGCTGTAGGTCGATAAGAGAGAGGAATCGATCTTCACATCTTTGTCTTTAAAAAAAAAAAAAAATTTTAATGCTCATTCTGCCGACAGCATGACAGACAACGCACAGACAAACACACACACACACACACACACACACACACACACTTCCAAGGTGGCCGTGGTAGAAATACCTGATAAATATGTGAGTCATTCCGACCACTGTAAGCCCAAACAATACATTTCAACAAGCCTGCTGCCAGTGGGCACCACCTGCTATGGTGCTATCAATAATCCATGAGGGTCCTAATAATGCTGTATCATGGTTTACCACCTCCACACTAAAGGTCACATGTTCACTCTCTCTCTCACACACACACGCACAATGATGCTGTTCGATCCTAATTGTACTTATTTTACCTCAAATCCCTGCTGCCTGGATGCCTGCCTGACTGGCTGGCCGGTCACTTAAGAGGCCCTTCGAGGGTCAAAGTGATTACACTATCAAGGACATCTATTAGAATCTAATTTGGCCTGGTTGGGTCCTCAAACAGGCCAGGCTAACCTCCTTAATGGACATTCATTTATCTCCCGCTGTTTGGGAGCTGTTGCGTGCGAGTTCCGCAGCTTTGGTGCTAAGCAGGATGGATGTGATATTTAGATCAATAGGTCCGTCTTATGGGGAAAAATGTGATGGTATACAGATGATAAGAGGGTGATATTTCATTGTAAATGTCAATGTAATGTAACCATCTATGCCCAGGGTGGGGAACTGTGCATACACACTATACTGTATACTGTAAGGCTGTATAGCGTATGAAGAGCAACTTATAGAGCAGGACACGTGAAGGCCCTATCCCTCCCTCTCACACTGATGAGAATCTATTTGAATAATGAGGAGAAGCACCTGTCAGGCTTGGTTATCTTGACACATGGACTGTGGTCCTAACACCTACATACATCTTAAGGGAGAGAGGGAGACACAAAGAGACACACACTGCACTGGAAGGTATACCTGCATTTTTTTTTTTTTTTAACATATACCTCAGAGCTTGGCTAGAGAGTCGCCAGAGAGGCGTTTGTACCGTATATTGCATCAGTCACCGTCATCATGAGTAGCTGCTGCTCTGAGATGAGATTCATCACTCTCACAAGGCCACAGGTTTAAAATATGCCATTTGAAGAACCTATAGCACATTATGTCCTCGGTTGAGCGCTTTTATTTAAAAGCACTTCTTTATGAAGTGAGCTTATTTCTAGGATTTGGAGTAGTATTAAGTATTAAATATGTCACAGTCCACCCACGGGACTTCATAGGTGTCTCTCTCCGAGTTTGTTCTTTAACTCTTGTCACATCCATTCTCTGAGCCTATCATCTCAGTTGGCCACCTGTGAAAGCACATACAACCCCATTAACCTCCGACCAAGTTCCACGAGAACCCTCCTTGGCACGTTTCATCTAATACATCACAGAGCGTGCACTGTTTGATGACAGAGCGAAGATGCGTGGGAGTCTTCACTGTTAAACAGCCGCCACTGTTGCTTGACATGACGTTTATGGACAAGGTAGGTTCTATTCACCTTTCCTCACTCTGTGACTCTCTGGGAAGTTGAAGAGAAACCCACCAACACCTTGGAGAAAAAAATTACAGATTTCTTTGGATTTGAACATAGTTGGAAACTCAACAAAATACATAGTCATTTTGACACATTTTCATGCAGAAATGTTACATATTGTATCTTTAAAAATTCAGTCCCACTCAGATACTCACAGGAAATGATTGTGTTCAGACTTTGAGACACTGATGTTTCAACATTACCACACATTTCAGTAGCATATTTGGAAGATGCATGTGGGTAACCTGGTGACTCAGGCCATATGCTGCAATGATCTTATCACGTGCAGTGGTATCAGCTGTCTCAAATCCTTTCCACACTTGTGACATCCCTTTTCTGCTCTCTCTTGTGTCGTCTCCAGTAAGACAGCTGAGGCGCCACAAAAACAAACTTAAAAAAACAAAACAAAACATAAAACTAAATCAGAAACAAGGCTTATTATTGAAATGGTAGGATTTACTTGTAAGATGAGGTATGCTGCTCGTAGCATGTTGTGTTATATGCAAATTAGCGAACTCGAGGCTATTTGAGTCTATAATTTTGAAAGAAAAGGTTAATAATGCCAGAGGCAAAGGTCAACTGTTCTTTTGGTTGTTTCAAGGTGAGTATAAAATGAGATTTAAAAAAAACAAACCTTGATATCAAAGTGAAATATTACTTGAAATGAGTATCTGATGCCAGACAGGGAAAAGGTCTTGGTGAGACACCCCAGCCACCTGGGCACCCGGACCACCCTGACACCTGGCAGGGCCGACTGTGTGATACTTAAGTGTTTCAGACTCCGGCCAGATGGTTGCGTGAAGAGGGATCACACACACACACACACACACAGACAAACACATACTCGCAGTTTGGCATAGGCCGACATTTGCCTCACACAAATAATTCATGTGAGCCAGATGCACTGCAGAACTTCAGTCTTAAACACATGCATACAAGCGGACGCTGCTCACGTTCCTTGCTTGTGCTATATTCTTGGGAAGGTCAAAAGGTTTTTACACTTGATACCAGACATGCAGTAATAGCTTTTATATCACATTGAAATTTAATGTATGTGGAAAGATAAGATATCTTTCCAAAACTATAAATTGCTTTTCTGAGAAACCGATTTTTCATAGTAGCTCACCTTTTATGCCATTGCAAACAAACTATACTGAGCCTCTTAATGACTATACCATATATGTCAGCAGTGGGCTGAAGTTCAGGCTCAGAAAAGGTTACAGAATATGCAATCCACCCAGATGTGGACTCCCCTTTTCATCCGCCCACCTTCTCGGAGACAAGACCGGAAGAAAGTTATTTAGTTAGTTATTCAAACTTTTTGTGTGAGAACAGAGACAAAGGTCGGGCTCCAGATTTTGAATAAGGAGAGTGACAAAGGAAGAAAAAGACAGAGAAAGGCAGACACGGAAAGATACAATGAAGCCCTCTGCCCCTCAAAAACTACTTTGGAGGCAGTGGTTGAAACAAAAAGGGACTCAATCCTGCCGCTCAGAGGGACACGGTAATGAACGCTCGAAGAATTTTGAGAAAGATGACACATTTCTTTCATTTGCGGAGAGAACGACTGATTATCAAAGCAACGTACAATACAGTGCTCAAGCATGAGTCATTTTTTCCCTCTTTTGTTCTTCCTGCAATTGTATTGAAAATCATGTGGCACATAAATCATGTGGACATTTCTTTATTTCCACCACGCGTGCACCACTGCCATATGCTTCCAAGAGGCGAGACCATTTGTTTTTCAAGGGGCCCTTGGAAAATAGCTTTGATGCCATCCAAGAGGAAGAAAACAAAAAGAGAACAGGCACATTTCATTGAAGTTGCCCCCCTTTGGAAGATAAAGCCAATGTGTGTCAGAGAGGAGGGGATGCTGCCTTATATCAAAGCCCTGGAATGACTCTCAGGTTTGTTGGAGGTGTAGGGTATCATCGAGGGAGAAATCCAACTGCTCCCACTCTTAAACAAAGGTGTAGCTACCAGTAAAACCATAGCACCATCCTCTCTCTCTCTCTCTCACTAAAATCAGTTCATTCATATTACCTACCTTCCATCTTCAAGGCAATCACTCATGTCTCAGTCTTAATGGAAGGTACAGCAGTCACTTCGACCTAGAGAGAAGGGAGCTCCCATTATTCCCCCATTGCTTTGATGGATGATTCCTGGGTGCGATAGCAAGAGAATTAGAGAGAGACGTAACGCAGTGAGAGAAAGAGATAGAACATAAGGTAGAAGGGTAATGTTGGGCCTGCTAATGTTTGCTTTCACATTTGAAATAAAGTTGCTGTTGGGAGATAGGGGACAAATCAATCAACGCACAGTGAAAAGGGTTAGCATACTGGGTCCAAGCAGGTGATTTGTCTATAGGCTGAAATGGAATTGGACATTCACACAGGAACGGTTATGAATATGGAACCAGGCAGTGACTTTAAAAATGGAACACTTCAGGGTGAGGCGCTCCAGTAAGGCACAGAGACTGCGGTGGGAACAAGTGATATAGTCTGCGAGGGAGCCATTTTTCATAGCCTGTGTATTTAAATTCCCCGACGAGGGCTTGGGTTCACATCCTTTGGTATTTTATGCGCTGTGATCCTTCTTGCTCTGTGACACTCGCTGACTTCACAGCATTTAAATCAAGAGGACACAAAGAAAGAAAGACACCAGAAAGGCATTAAATTATCCCATATCCTGCACAAAACAAAAACGTGCGCATATGTCCATTTTTGTCCACATACTGCATACTGATCACGAAGCAGGCTCTCCCTGAAAATAAAACCTGTGCTCTATGCAAAAATTCTTGTCGGAGTTCATCTAAAGCTAATGTGAAGCTTCAGTTGCAGGATATTTAGAAGAAAATATCTTGTTGTTTCCCTGGATATTGTTGCTGCTCTACGATAAAGGGATATTTCCCAGTAGGCGTAGTAGGTTTGTTGCTTGGAAACAGCACTGGCAATAAACTCAACAATTATGGCTAAGAAACCCACTTGATTTGGCTAAGTTTCATTGAAGGTCAAATCTTTGCACAGAACAAAGACTGTAGACTTTCCTATAGACCAAGTCAGATCAGTGCCAATATGGAGAAGACCAAGTATGACCAGACCAAGTATGACTGCAGCAGCAAAGCACCTGTGTGATGTCACACTTCAGGTTGGGCAAGGACGAGGACCCAAATACATGCCCACATAAGCCAGAGCAGGTTGAATAACAGACACTTTGCTTGAATTATTCGTCAATATAGGCTTGGCAACTTAAGGAATAACTCCACATCTTGGAGAAAAAAAAAGAAGTTTGTTTTCTTGCTAGGGGATAAATGAAAAGCTCTCATATCTGTTAGCTAAGAAGCTACAGCCAGGAGATGGTTAACCTGGCTTAGCATAAAGATTGGAAACAGGGGAAAACAGCTAACCTGGCTGTGTCTTCTGTACAGATTAAACAAATGAAAGATAATGTTTTAATTAGCAAGCTTTAGAAGTGTTGGTGGGCGGATTGTGTTATGATAGAGCCAGGCTAGCTGTTCCCTCTGTTTGCTTTATGTTAAGCTAAGACAACCATCTCTTGGCTGTGTTTCATATTGAAGGAAAGGGGAAAATAGTGGTCTCAATGTTCTCATTTAACTCTTGGCAAGAAAGTGAATAGGCGTATTTCCAAAAAACAACAAACTATTTATTCAAAAACAAAATTGAGAAAGTCAAGGTACCAGGAGTAGGAAAGGACAGAGACAAGCAGCAAGTCTAAACATGATTGGACAACAATACTATTGAGACACATTGACAAATGAGAGTGTGAGGGTGGTGATGGTGGAAATGAGGGACAGGAGGAGAGGAGCAAAGATCCAGGGACTAGCAAAGTGTCGGAAAATTCCATTATAAGTGGCCCAGGGGAAGTCTGGGAAGGGACAGGTGTGACCTTGATGAGTGCCCTTAATTAAACAAGGACGTGTTTTTAGTTCATGTGAATTCAGTATTTTCTTTATAAGAGAAGGATGTGTTACAACATCTTTCAAAAGTTACACCGTATTGCTTTAAATATATTTGAAATCAAATATGTGGCATTATTTGGCATTAACAACACTTTATATGCCACTTCAGAGTAAGCCAGACTTGATATATTATTATAATATTCCATCTAGTCAATTACAACAACATATATAAGTGTGCTTGTGTGGTTGTCATTGTGCACAAGCCAGCGTGGGCTGCTTGTGCAATAAAATGTGTAAATAACACGGAAGCTTGTAGCGATCAGTAAATGTCAAAAGCAAAAGCATGCCTCGGTGCAAAACTGCAGCGCAAGTTAGTGCAGCCAGTTTGTTATTGAATCACACCTATTCAGGCCTAAATCAAGCCGTGCCCTATGAATCAGCTGTGCCCTTGTGATTCATTGCAGCTGATTTGGATCTGAAATGTCCTTCCCTCCCACTTAAGCTATCTGATTGGCTTCCTGACGTGGCTTCCTCCCATCTCCTTCCATTTGTCTAATGAAGAGACTATTGATTACTGATGCAGACAGATGGACAGACAGACGGACACCAGAAATAGTGACAACGAGAGGAATAAACGTACAAACAAATACAGAAGCGATGCTGGGCGAGCGGACAGACCGGCAGACCAACAACAGCCATGAGTCAGTGTTTACGTATGAGTGCTCATGCCTCGGAGCAATCAAAGGCAAATCATATTTAGCTCATACAGTATTTCATGAGAAGTTAGTGTGGGGCCGATAAACAATAAGCATTTGTGGCAATAGAAATTCCTGCTTTATGTACATATTACATCATAACAGTACTCATATATAGTATTCCATTATAATTTCACCATGAGCTGTCTAAGGCCAATTTTTTCCCCCTTATTTATTCCTCATCAATCACTGCTATGATCAGAACTTGGTACCGAAGATGTAGCTGACAAATGGACACATCAAAGAAAAACATACAAGTGATGGTGCTGGTCTGTCAGCTGGTCCACCACTTTGGCCCAGACTACAAGAAGTACTGGTTGGATTGCAATTAAATTTGATATCCATGGTACCTAGAGGATGATTTGTGATGACTTTGGTGATCCCCTGACCTTTTTCCTGGTGCCTGGTACCCAAGTTTAGGCGAAACGTGCAAAACAAATGACCTTCCCATCAACCTCAGGTGAACTTTTTTTTTTTTTTGTCGCTAGTTTTATTTCCCCTAATTAGCAAATTCTAGCATTTTAACACGCTAAACCAGGAGTGGGCAGACATTTTTTTAAACAGACCTTCAATTTAATTTCAATTTGTTGGGGCACGGTATGCTGACTGCCCGTGCACAACTTTCTTTGCCGATTCTTGGATGGTCGACAACTTTGTAAAAATATTCTGGCTGAAAATGAAGTTGGAGCACGGTTTCGAGGCTTTTTCTTCTCTTTCTCGTGATGACAAGTTTGTGGGATAGTTTGCATGCTTGGTCAAAAAATGTCTCCTGATGTTCCACTCCTTAAACACCGTGATACAGACACTTGTGACAAAAATATTTGGGCCTAGATGATAACTTTAAAACGCGGCACTCAGAGTCAACTTTTCTCTTTTTTGAAGCATTCATCCTCACTCATATCTCTGTCTTCACAACCGCTAACGTTAAGTTGCCTTTGAGGTGCGTGAGTAAGAATCAGCTGGAGGTCTTCACTGCAATCCAAACGTAGGCAACAACCTCTGTTGTAATTAAATTAAATAGCAATAAACTCAATGTGGTCATTCACCTCAGGATTAATTAAAAAAATGCTGCCTTTCATTGGTTTTTTGGGGGATTTTGTGATGTCGTTAAGGATGTTGGATTAAGATTTCGGCCCCAGGGCCGTATTTTGTCAATGTGTGCGCTAAACTTAGAGGCAGAACTTGGGAAACATCATACCTGCTTAACATCAATGTTAGCATGTGAGAATACTGCTATTAGCAATTAGGTCAAATACAGCCCCACAAAGCTGCCTATGTGGCTGTGGAGTTTCACTAACTCACATGCAGTGGTGTAAATGGTAAGTAAACCCTGCTGCCCCACTGTCAGTACAACTTTGGTTGTGCAGCCAGATTTTGTTCAAATCCTCAGAACTTTATTTTAAATTCTAGTGGAGCTCTCAAAGTTTCAACGATACCAAATATGTCAACCTGAATTGGGGAAAATCTAGACATCTTGAATATTTCAACTTGCTGGAACTATAAAAAACAGAAAGTCTTGGATATTTCAGTCAGTTGGAACAACCAGATACAGACTATAAGTGTAAGATGATTTATTTTTTCTCTACCTGCAAGCTACTTAAGAAAAACTAAAACTGTTGTTGAATGTCTAGAATCTTTTAGAATGTTTTCCTGTCAGACAGTAAATAGATATACACAATATCCAATATACACAATATAACCTCCCCCAGATGTGGTTTCTAATAGAAAAATACAATTAGAATGATGAAACTGAATATATTTTCGTGACATTCGTCAAATGTTCTCTGCGTTTCCCTCTGACTTACTGATCAGTATCCCCCCCGCACACTTCCTCACTCTCCTTCCTCTGTAGTCAAACCCCTCTAAGGCAGGGCTGTAAGGGAGATGATCTCCTTTGATTCTCTTGGACTAGGAGGAGACAGACAGGGCGAGAGAGAGAGAGAGAGAGAGAGAGGAAGAGAGAGAGAGAGAGAGAGGGGGGGGGGGAAACGGATGATTCACCCAGTCCTCTCAACCTGCCGCCGGAGCGCACTTGTTTCC
>JBBPCS010000238.1:2885737-2896959 GCA_037974645.1 Hollardia meadi
TTATGCCCCCCCCCCCCCCCCCCTTTTAAGCACTTTTACGTCATTTTCTGTTTTTTATTTGTGGTTGTATTTGTATTTGGTATCTTTTCGTCGTGGTCGTAAGATGTAAATGATATCACAACTTGCAATTACGAGAGCAAGTGACATTGGAGAGCATGTGTGGAGTTTAATGTACATCTGGGGTAACCCCCTGGGGTAGACAGTGGCTCTGTAAGCTCCTTTAGAAGGAGATAACTCCATGAGGAGATTAGTTGGGGTTTGACGCCGGTTACACCCTCTGTTCTGTCTGCGTGCCTGATGGTCACTCACACTGTGGATCAAAGCCACTAAATCCCTGCTACATCCAGGCTGCACTGTCAAAGAGCGACACTCACACAGCCCCCCACCCCAGAACACACACATAAACATAAACACACACACAAACAATGACATATACAGAACATTAAACTGTATACATAGACATATCCAGACACACCCTTGTATATACACAAAAGCAGTTAATTATTAATTATATAAAGTAAATTAGTGGAGTATTCTGTTAAGTCAACAATTACAGCAACAGGCAAACAAAGGATTTCTAGCACTTTTAATATCTCTATATATCCATTGTGTGGATATGCAGAGATTCATTTTTGTCAGTGCTGCATCTTTCCACAGCATTAAAACTCAAATTTAAAGAGAAGAAGCCAAGTTCTCAATATGTATGTATGGTAATAGGTATGTTTTTATTTCTTCATCTGATGTAGCTATATCTTCTGCGACTGTCCTATATGTCCAGTATGTGCATTATTGAAGTTAGGACTCATTCTGACAAAAATTACCATGACAAAAGTCAATAACGGAATGTATCCAGGATTATTATACATCAATAGTTTGATAGATGAAAATGATCTGAGGAAACAATTGCAGGAATTACGACTTGTTGCACTTAAATTTAATTGTTGACTCAAAAAGAAATTTAATTTGCGCCATAAATGAGACAAAAGTTGGAGTAGGATCAAATGAAGTAGGGTCATTTTCTCATAATCTATGCATGTGACGGATGTGCCAAAAAAAGAGTAGGGTTGGACCTAGCAGGTTTCAGACCAGTGATTTATTTAATAAAGGAAAACTTACACGTCGTAAGGCAGGCGAGTGTCAAAACCAGGAATCAGTCCAAATCCAATGAAAACAAACCAAATTCATAAAACATAAGAAAAAAACAGGCTGGAACATGCGGTAACTTGACAAACTGACAAAGACAGAGGAGAGCACGCAGACTTAAATACACAGGGAAGGGCAATTTAACAGGACACAGGTGAAACTAATCAGGGCGGGGCAGACAATCATAATGGCGGGAAAAGAACAAAGACAGGAAATGTGAAGCAACACATGGCACACAAAGAAAAACTACAAAATAAAACAGGAAATAACAAACTAAACCCCAAACCACGACAAATCAAGAGTCTTTTTGTCTCCTGTTGATATGTTTTTCCCTCTGAGAACTGTTACACTTAAACTGGAACACCGTAATCAACCAGACAACCAATCAGTATGTTTTTTTTTAATAAGGTTCAAAAGGCAATTAAAATTCATGGCCAATTACAACAGAGTTTTTACATCCAATACGCCTACTAAGAGACAAATAGCATCCTAGCAGTGTGCGGTTTAGTCCCTCCTTCTTAGCTTATTTTTCATTATTCTATTGTAGATATCCTAACTGAATAAATCCACAAAAAGAGTTCTAACCATCAGACATCCCATTCACTAATTAAATGTATTCTATTAGATTAAAAACTATTTTGACTTTTTTTTTTGACAAAACATATTGTTCATGTCATAAAATATTTAGACATAATTAACAGACCTATAGATTGTACCTAAATGTACCCGGTATGGTTCAAACTGACACAATGGTGGCATTTGATCCATTCTTTCTGATCCACTTTGCTTTGCCGCTGTTCAAACCCCCGCGGCTGTTGTCATATATGGTATGCATACAAATGTTTCACAATAAAAGCCCTGTTAAAAAAAGAAAAGAAAAAATGTCTCAACTAAAACACTTGGGGGGGCTTTGAATTTGAAACAGATACAGGAAGTTTTGTAGTTGTATTAACAGCATAATGCACAAACTAACAGGGCAAAATTAGGCTGAGTGATAAAATACGACCTATTATGCGGGAGTTAGTAGAAATAAAGGCTTGCTTCTAATACAAGCCTCTTTCATATCAAGGCCTTGTCCTTCTGCAATAGTGGTAAATAAAGGCCTTGGTCACTATTTGAGGAAATACGTTAAATAAAGTTAAAATTACCAAAAAACAGCTTTACATCCCACATCTGGCACAATATACAAGCTTGTTGGTTTACAGACAAAGTGAAGAGATAGTTTTAATGCACCCCAATGCTCCATTGCAACGTGTGTTAAGCAAAGTGTCCTTTCCAGTAAATTGGAGCGCAGCGTGAGAGCAAGGGGAGAGTCGGTGGGCCAGAGCTGGTAGCTTGACGTGATTGGGTAACGGGCCTAATGTCCCATGCAGTGCTTATCCTGCCTCCCAGACGGATGATGATGAGGTGAATGGGGGGCAGAGACGAGTACATTCCCCCCTGGGGACTGGAGAGAGGAAGAAAACACTGTGATACTGTCTTCATCCTGAGGTAAGGAAAGAGGGATAGATGGAGAGGGAGAGATTGAGACCATGCTTATTTTACCAGAACTAAATCTTGCTCTATATGTGTCAAAAACGGTAAACAAAACCATAGGTTACAATTAAAATGGAGCGTATATTGGTTGTCATTTAAAATCTGACCAAAATCATTCACAGTCATTTTTATATAACATCCAATTTAGCTCTCTAATTTTAGGCTCGGAAATATGAGCAAGAATTTTCAAATATTTATTGAACTGACAGACTACAATAATACTTTTAACGTCCCCTTAAGTAAGAATTATTCTCCAGTCAGGCCAACCATAAATAGACTCTGACTGAGCGCCAGCTGAAAGTGGATTCGTGTGATTGCCATTGGCTCGTGTGCACAGCACAGCACAAAACATTCAACAAGTTCTCGTGGGCAGAGAATTAGCATCACGGGAGAAGTGTCTTGAAATTTCTTCCAGAGAGTTAGCTAAAAAAAAGTTGTGCCTCTCTCAGGCGTACTGCGAGTCCATCTTCTGCTGTTGATTTACTCCCTCACCCAGAAGTGTATTACAAGAGCAGTGATTGGAGAAAAGGGGGTAAGGAAGAGGACAACGAAGATGTGCCACTGCATCTACTGTTAAAAGGGCTTGAAGAATCGTCTCCGACAAGTGTGTCTGTGCTTGGAGAATTCTGCAGACACCAGAAGAAGGTTAAAGTGAAGGAGGGGCGGGGAGCACACACACACACAGAGAGAGAGACAGAGATTGAGTGAAAGTCAGAGGGAAGATGAAAGGGGTTTTCTGCTATCCCTCCGTTGACCCTGGGGCTGGATTGATAGCTGTCACCTGCTGTGATAGGTCCCCTCCCCAAGGGCTGCAGTTAAAGGTGTGACTACTGAGAAGTGTGTGTGAATAATAATAATCAAAGCAAACTAGATGAGTCGACTGGTGAGATCAATAACGTGTGACCTAAGGACATCCCCCCCCCCTCCCAGTGTCATCTTCAGAGTAATTGCACAGTTTTATAATCATATGTGATTATGCATGGATACAGCCAGGCAAGTGTAGCAGTTAGCAACACGGCCCTAAATGCAAAGCTCCACTTTACAGGAGACACTGATGGAAAGCCTCTCTCAGGGGCTCGTAATGCTAGTACCGACTAGCTCAAATGGAGAAATTGCACTTATGCCTATGTGTGGACGTGTAGGCCCCACTGTGTATGTGCAGAAAAGACCATTAAGCCACAGAATTAACGGTGCATCAATGTACCTGGAGGCTGTAAGTTGCTACTTTCACAGCTGGGCAGAGGACAGAAATGAAAACAGAACATCATTGAACACGCACACTAACACACACAGGGATATCTCCACACCACCACATACAGTCGAAGAACGTCTGTTTTACTATCTGTGAGTGTTTTGCCAGAAAAAAAAATACATTCACATGGCGCAAGTTAATTAGGTTGCTTTTTCACTGAATTGTCTCTGCTTCTTTGCAGTTAATTGCTGATTTTGTGAGATAACTGCATCCAAAGCCTTTGATGGACTAAATTCGGCAAGTACCATCTTTTAGCCCTCTCCGCCACTGAAATTTTGGGATTAAATGTGAAAGTGTGAAAACATACATGTTAAAATCTAAGCATTTGTAGGCTTTTTCATTTTTTCTTTTCTTGCCCGGTCATTTTATTGCTTTGGTTCACCGTAATGACTTTCAGGCAGCTGTATACAACAAGAAAGCCCCTATAGACCGACTGTATGCAACCTCTCCAGCACCAACTGGCAGCTAGCAGCTAGTAATGGAACATTTCGCAACTAAAGAGCCAGATTTTCCCAAGTTAGCGGACGCCGACTGGACTTATACCAACTAAAAAATAGTGCAGGGCAGTCAAAATAATAACGGAGTACATAGATACAGTAAACAGTTAGCTGTACCAACATTGTAAAGGAGTGTGGATCAAAAACAACTATGCGTCTGTGTGTTTTAATGTTAGTGTGCCAGTCAAACAGATCAGGATGAGCCAAGTTTCCAACTGTGCTGCAATACCCCTCGCTGACTCTCTCACGGGAAGTAATCTCGCTTTAGACCTGGCAGCAAACATGACACAACACCAACACATGCTGATATTCTCATGTACCGTTATATTGAATTCTGTTTTATTCAATTTTGATCTTTTTTTTTCTCTTTGTTTCCTTTATTCCCTCTCTTGCAATTTCCCTCACCCCCCACTCTGGTCTCGGCTTGTTGTCTTGCCTTTCTGTCATGATGAAAGTTCATGTCTGTTTCCTGATGCACAAACACTCTTCATGGCTCCCCTAAACAATTCAGCACTAATGGAAATCTTCAATATTGCATGTTGAATCCCTCTGGGTGCTGTTGATGGCCTGTTGTTGGAGATTGGTATATGTGAGAGCTGGTCAGATGGAACAAAGGAAAAAAAAAACTTGCTATGGTGTAAATAAAGGAAAAACTGAGTTAAAGAAAAGAAGTGAAAATCAGCGAATGTTCCAACTCGTAGCCCGATAAACAATTAAAGCCAGCATGCTGGAAAGAAGTGAGAAGATTTTCCTGAGTAGCCAAAAAAGGATAAGACAGTTACAGAGCAATTTCTTTGATGAATGTTGGAATTAACCAAAAAACAAAAAGAAACAAATTGCAAAATAGCATTTAAAACCCCACAAAAAGCTGTTACACACATTACAAGACAGTAGTCGATGTCAAGATGATTTTAAGTTCTAAAAATCCACCAAAAACTGTAAAAAGTTCCGCAGCCTTCGCTCAGACAGTCTAATGATATTCCTCGACACACTGAATTCATCG
This sequence comes from Hollardia meadi, assembly GCA_037974645.1. Classification (NCBI taxonomy): domain Eukaryota; kingdom Metazoa; phylum Chordata; class Actinopteri; order Tetraodontiformes; family Triacanthodidae; genus Hollardia; species Hollardia meadi. The sequence goes on from JBBPCS010000238.1 coordinate 2,891,169, forward strand.
CCGTGGACGTTTTTCAGCTGAGCACAGTCCTTTGTATGAAAAGCCTTTAGCTATGCGAATGTGGCCTTGGTTTTGCAGTCCATCTCCAGCAGGTGAAAGCAGCAGCCAGAAGGGAATCATGTTTACTCCCACTCTATCTCCCCAAAGCTCGCTGCATACGGATGCGACTGGATTATGCAAAGTGTCTTTTCACACACCTCTGGGCGTCGAAAAGACGGGAATAGAGATATTTGGCATGAAAGGGCTTTATCTTTTTGTTTGTGGCTGTGGTAAGAAGGCTACTGTCCTTGTGCTGTGTTGTTTTGTGGCGTTCGATTTGAAACCACTTTCATTCCCTCAGCACATGGATGTCGCAGGTGATGCAGTACAAACCTTGCTCCATATGTCACATTGTGAATGGAAAAAGTAATAGGATTCAGTGACCTTTGAACTCCAAGTTTGTGCTAACAGTGGCTACAGCCTTTGCCTGTCTTCGAGCTGTGGCAGCAGACCTTGGACATGCAGAAAATCTCTTATTTTCACCATCACGCTGCTTTTGCTCTTTGTCCAACTCATCCGCCTCCCTTGCCTTTCCCCCACCTCTTCCGTAATATCTCACATCTTTCCATTTGTACCCACCACGCCCTCCTCCCTTCTCTTGACAGCCTTTGGCCTCATTATGGGAAAGCTTTTGCGTGCACAACGGTGCATGCTCACGAACTGTAGCAGAGTGTAAGCATCAAACAGCCTCATAATAGAGAGAGACAAAAGAGGCAAAAATTAGAGTGAGTGAATGAGCAAGAAAGAGAGGTTTTAAGCACTGGGGCTGCTCTGTGCAACAAGCCCCAGGGACAGACCTATTTCCTCCCATTAAAGACTATTTGCTGTGATCCGATATTTGAAAGGCACTGCAGGAAAACCACATCTACTGTAATTCAGCTCAGCTTTCTGGTAAAATGTATTCTGCAGCGTTATAGACCAAAAAACAACAAGTTAAAGGCAATATAACTGGGGAGCTTCTATTTGAAATAAAGGGTTACGGGAGGTTGGTTACACATACAGAATGTATTTGGCTTGGAGAGGTAAAATTGCTTGTCCACAAACTTGACTGTGAACAATATGCCCCAGGTACAGAGGTTACTTTCTCTATTCTAAAAATCTACCAGGAGAAACATTCCAGGAAAATAAAAAAGTCAGTCACTGATATTGCAACATTTCAGGTCCTTGAATGGGTAGTGACGAGAGAAGATTTCCAAACATTTTATGTCTATGAGCTACAAAGAGACCATATCTGATTGGCTAAATAATATCCCCTTTTTTCACAGCTGACATTTTGACTCGTCATAGCAGGAAAAGCAGGTGTCAGTGATAATATTAATGATGGCTCCCTTCTATTCAAGTGTCCCAGTAAGCTGTCACAGTGTGACAGTGAGCCAGTGTGCACAATACCTGAAACCAAAGCAGGTAATTAGAATTCAGCCATCATTAATTTTGATTAATTACAGTATTTTTTTGTACTGTGACATGTCAGGATGTCTTCCTGAAAAAGAGCCTATGACAGTCCAGCTGCACATTGTTTGATATATCATCTGGGCCTTACATGACAAATGAGGTGAGGATTGAGGAGGAGAAAGTCAGTGAGACTAAAAGTTGGGTTACGCTTTAAATGAGCTGTTAGGAGTTTTCAGCCTACGACGTTTTGTCCGAGAACGTCTGAAGGCAACAGTGTTTATACTTGTTCGGAAAAGCAACACTCTTAAGGCACGGTGAAAAGCCCAGAGGTATGAGATGAAATAAACAAATATGGGCATAACAGCGCACACTTTTGAACAAAATTTCCTGGTAGGCATTCATAGTGTTATTCTCATTTATACATCCCAAAAATGACATGATTAATGATGTAAAAGTGTTAGAGGAAAAAAAAGAGATCTTGAGAGAGAAATTAAAATCCGGTCTACTTTCTCACTTTTGCACACCTTGCTAATTACTATATGAAGTAGGTGTGCTTGTTAGATGGTTTCTGAAGGCTACAAAAAATGAACAGACGCAGCCTGGTACTACAACAGCTTTGTTGAAGCATACTGATGCCTTAGGCGTCCACAGATACAATAGTGGCTCTGTTCGGCTGCGCATTGGTGCAACGGTGCTTTCAAGTAAATGAAACTAAATTGTTACAACCAACGTTATAACAGCTTATTGACATTTCGTCCAATAATTGAGAAATTTAATTCTGTACAAAAGTGATGTAAGAGACCAACGTTGCCATCACAAAAGCCACACTTCTAGCTTGGTTACATAAGAATATATAACCAGACCGTGCTTTAATGATCTGTCACTACACAGTGTTCCCTCCTAACCATACACAGTGTGAATTATCGCCGAGAGATGCTAAACTACAGGAATATCGAACTGACGAGTTATCCTACATCAACACTTTAGCCCTGCAGACACTTCAGCCAGGGAAACATAAATATTGAAACATAGAAACGCTAAAGATCCATCTGTATCAAACAAGTGTTCATTAGATGACGTTCTAGTCATCTTGAAAAAAGCTCAAGCTTCCTCATCTTTTATTTCTTAGTTTCTGTGATCTGCAGCTTACTACAGTTTTTGGTGTGATTTGCTTCTGACAGACTTTACATAACCGGCGGTGCAACACACTGTCTACCCCAGCCATCAAAACAGCCACGGAGGCACAAAAGGCAAGCATCCAGATGAGGGGGCCGGCCTGCTAGTCATCCACGCAGCCAGACAGGCGGGCAGGCAGGCTTCCATTATGTTCTGGGCTGTGAGTGCTGATTGCTCACCACTGCTGCCTGTGTCAGGATTAGCCATTGTGGCCGGAGCAGCGTGGATGGGCTCAGAGCCTGAGACGATGCTGAAAACCCCCTCTGTAAGGGGTCCATGCAGTGTATTCACAGCGGACAGAATAAACATTTACGGTAGAAATGCAGTGACGGCCGGGCTGGCACATAACCACACAGGGGAGCACTTGAAATCTCACACGGGCAAAACAAAATGACAGTCAACACTGCAAAGTACACAAGCGTGCACGCACGCACGCACGCACACGCAAACAAGGGAGAAACTCAAAGGAAAACAAACTGGCTGCTCTCTCTCTGTGTTTTTCTCTCTGTCCATCTCCTCGCTCATCCCTCCTTTCCCAGAAAAGTGGCAAGCAGCACGGCTGGACTCTCGCCCTGTCAGAGTGGTCAGCAGTAACATGATTAGCTGGGAGAGAGAGCGTGACGACAAGCCAGTTTGCCGCCACGCAGTGTCATTATTGAAATACATTACACACTCAAAATGGAGCTGCTGGAGCCAAACTGCTGTCGACTTAATTACTCCAAGAGCACTTTGTGGCTGTGGCACATTTTAATAATTTGTTCCCCTCCTCAGCCCTCTTCTCCCCCTCCACTGGTTTGGGAAATGTTCAGAAAACACGGTGCCCTTGCTGGAGCTCCACTCCTCATTTCCATTCCATTTTTATGTTTATGTGCACGTGTTGGGCTGTGGGGTGGCAGTGTGATGCGGACCAACAAAAAAAAAAAAAAAAAAAAAATAGAAGTCAGACACTTAAATGTGACTGACAGCCAAGTCTACCTCTGCTTCCACAGATGCACACCTGAGGACAGAAATCCCTTAGAGCAGCCATTTTAAAAGAAAAAAAAAGCACTTCCCATTTTAGGAACATCAAGCTCACTCAGAGCAATCCTGCTCCTTTTCGGCGCACACCATGATGCACTTTTCTTCGACTCACATCATGTTCAATTAGCTCCGAGATCAAATCTTATGACGAGCAAACTGTTGAGCTGGCAGCTGCACACAGACCTCCTCCTTTCTACACTTAACTTTCTCAGCAGCATCGCTCAAGGCTGTATGACTTGACTGCATGAATTATGTATAGGTTCATATTCTGCTACAGTGTATAGGCTAGAACTGTCAGGAGCATCTGTGGCCACCCGTGACCAATGAGGCTCTTGATTAGTTATACAGTATGTCAAAGTCCACAGGGGTAAGAGGTCATAAAGGTTCAAGTCCAGGTGGATAATATTTTTCTAAAGATGTTACCCGCAGGCATGATGCGAGTGCTCAGGGAAGAGTGGGAAATAGGATATCCTGGTGAGGAGCATTGACAGCCCTGCAGAGAAGGTGAAATAAAAGAGGTCTGGAAAGGAAGGAAAAATTGGAGGAGATGAAGCTAGAAAATAAAAGATGTGAGGCAGTAACAGACAGTCCTTAGTACAGTCATGCAATTGTGAATTAAAATGCTCCCTCCATACAGGAGAAACACCAAGGGGTTTGCACACAATGCAGGGCAGGATTGCAGCTGAATCACACACACACACACGCAAATATATCTGCTCGAGCACACATGCAGGGAAAGTTGTCAAGTCACGTTAGCTGTACATTGCTTCATTTGCATCATGCAGATAGACTGCATATATGGTTATTAGCCCTCGAGAATAGATATAGCTGTAAGACATTAACATGATTTGATGTTCTTTCAAACATAGCACAGTTCGACACTGTTTCCTCTCTGCTTTTTTTTTCCAGTGTAAAGGAAAAGCTGCTAAACTTTAAACTACATACCTGCATGAAACGCTAAATGGAATTCGTCTGCGGCAAAGTTTGGCGTCTGAGTATAAACTAGCCAAGAAAACAAACACGGAATCCCCTCTCTTTCCCATAAGGCAGGCACAGCAGGGCACATATGGTAAGGCAGATTTATTTCATTCTAAGAAGTGCATTTATCTGCTTTAGCAGTCTCTCTGGATGAGATAAATGATATCACCTGCGGTCAGCAGGGAAATTAAATAGATTATTTTCTTAGTGTGCTGCAGTACAGATGGCACAGGAGCCTCGGCTTCCAATTGTGTGTTCATGCAATCAACGCTCAAGTGGTGGATTACAAGATTGAATTTTTTTTTTTTTGCTTTGCCTTTGCTTGCACAGTTCTTTCCTTGACACAGTTTATACTGTACAGTGGCACAGTGCAGGTGCTGTGAATATAGCAAGGCTATTCAATCCAAAAATTTAATTGGGCCAGATTTTAAAACCAGGAAATGTAGATAGGCCAGAAATTTTCAGCAGCCTATTTAAACCGGGGTTTTTTGGCTTTTGGTAATGAAATGCAAATTAATGTAGTAAAAAATAACAATGTTCATAAATGGTGAGTCACACATACACTTACACAAAACATAAATGTAAACTAAAAATTTACAGATTTCTTTTTTTATTACAGGACAAAGTGTGGTTACATATTCTGTTAATTTACAGATATGTTTAACACTTCCCATTTTTATACAGGAGGTAAACTATTAAAAAACAGAAAATCTGAACACTTTGTTTATTAACAGAAAATATCTGTTTTTTAATTACGGGACAAAGTCTGGGTATTGAGGTGCCAGAACTTTATCTGTTATTTTACAGATTTCTTTCTTGAGTGTACAGGTGACCAAAAGGCACCCTACAGCGATATGAACCATATATCTACTAGCTGGTCATTTTAATCAAGAAGTGCACGTTTATGTGTTTAGAGGAGGTGACTTTGGGGGAGGGTCTTAAGGGAGGCAGTGGGATTTCCTCAGTGGGATATTTTCAAAATACAGCTTGCTCTTACTGGATTGTCCAATGTTTGCTACTCCAGCTTTAACTGAGCTTTAAGAAGTGGGGCAAAGTAAATAATCAGTGTAATTAATGGTCAAAGCACTGAAAGTTTAAATTTTGAAGAGAACAAAATGTCCCTGTTAGTCAGAATAATCCACAAAACGTGCTGATCATGGGCAAAAAGTGCCACTTGAGGGGCTTC
>JBBPCS010000238.1:2912222-2928832 GCA_037974645.1 Hollardia meadi
GTGTGTGGGTGTGTGTGTGCGTGCGTGCGTGTGTGTGTGTGTGTGTGTGTGTGTGTGTGTGCGTGTGTGTGTGTGTGTGTGTGTGTGTGGAATGACCTCAAACATTATAAGGGTCTGAGTTTAAAGAAAACGTATATATGGCAACTGTTTGTATGGTATGGAAGAGGATTAGGGCCACGTGTGAAAAATGTATTTGAGTTCTGACTTTAATCTCAGAATTGTGACTTTTTTCTTAGAATTCTGACTTAAATCTCAGAATTCTGACTTTTTTCTTAGAATTATTACTTTAATCTCAGAATTATGACGTTTATCTCAGAATTATGACTTTAATCTCAGAATTATGACTTTAATCTCAGAATTATGACGTTAATCTCAGAATTCTGACTTTTTTCTTAGAATTCTGACTTTAAAATGAGAATCCTGACTTTGATCTCAGAATTCTGACTTCTTTCTTAGAATTCGGACTTTAATCTCAGAATTCTGACTTTTTTCTCAGAATTCTGACTTTTTTCTCGGAATTCAGACTTTAAACTCAGAGTTCAGACTTTCATCTCAGATTTTTTTTCTCACAATTCTGAGAAACAGAATTTTTTTTTTCACAATTCTGAAAAAACGAAGTCAGAATTTTGAGATTAAAGTCTGAATTTTGAGAAGAAGAAAAAATCAGAACTCAAATAAATTTTTCACGTGGCCCTAATCCTCTTCCGTAGTATGGTATGTCGCACAAACTATTATATATAATGGTTATGTGAGAGGCTACATTGTGCACATGAGTGGGCTTTTTTCAAATCTAAAGACTCATATCTATCATGTGTATGTGCATGTGCCTGTGGGCAATAAGCATGTGTATACATTCCATTTGAGTTGGTCTTTATTTATTAAAGTTCCAGCCAAATGCTTCCAGCCAAACCCTTACACTGACTTGGGTTTTTTTTTTAATCTATACGTGACATGTCATATGGATTGTAATTCACAGAAGGAGAAGCCATGTGAATGCACGCCTTTATAGCGGAAAATCTCTATAAAAAGATATGACAGATATCACAATCACAAGGCGTTGAGGGCGAAGACAGTAGAGGAAAAGAAAAAAGAAAAAAACAAGACAGGTGAAAATCGGAGACCTGACAGAAACAAATAGACGGAAAAGCAAAAGGGACGTAGATGCACAAAACAGAATGAGAATCAAAGAAAACGATAATGATTGGACCAAAGACAAGCATAAAAGAAGCGTGTGTTTTATCAGTTAAAATTAGTCTGAACTCAAAGAAGGCGGGAGAGTCTCTAATCCTTTCTCCCTTAGGCCTTGAATCACCTGCCATCCACAAAGTCACCGTCCATCCCACAGGAAAACACTCATTACAGCCTGCCATTACGTTTGACTGCATCTCTCTCCATAACCTTGAAACACTGTTCACTCAGCCAAAAACAATTCAATCCAGCGGGAGAGCAGGGTCAATTGAGTCAATGTCGAGTGACTCCTTTTTCCCAAAGGCACTGCAATTGACATGCTTTGGTTTTTTGGTTTGAGAATGTTACAAGGACAAGTGTGGGTATATCACATGAAAATGGTGCCTGGTAATAGATCCAACTGTCAGTGTCGATGTCCTTGAAGAGTTTCATAAAGATGTCCTTTATGATTGTTACATGTTACCTACTAGCCAGACACATGAAGGTCCACAGGGAGAAGTCAATGATACGTCTTCCATTTTCTCATCTCCACAGTGTGTAGACGGGTAGAAATGAAGATTTTCTTCCGATCTCATCCCTTCTTTTTTCTCGAATGCACTGTTGTGCAATTTCGATGCAATTATTGTAAGTGATGTGAGAATGTGAGAATTGTAAATTAGTTGGGACATAAAACCTAGACATTTCAAGGCATCATTGCAGCATTTTTCTCCTCCCATGAGCAATTTTAAACTAAAAACTGCCTTACCTTTAAATAATTGAAAGAACAACTCTCGACTATCAGTTAAAAATGTGTGAACTCATTTGAAATGCATTACACATTACTGAAATTTCTATCCGATATAGTAACAAATTATGTTACCGGATTGCATTGGATGTGACTTTCCACTCTACTGTGCAGTGCTGACCCCTATTAATAAATGTTATCTGCATTTTTTTCTGCTAGTTTATTTGCAATGGGAAGTAAAGCAAAAACACAGCAGGGAGTAACTGATGTCCAGGGAGACAGATCACAGAGGAGGGGAGCTGTAGCTAATTTCATGCCTTGTATTTTTCTGTCATGCATGGCTAATTCACAGTTCAGGCCAACGCAATGAAATGCACGCCCTGTGTTCTTCCACACACACACTCCCCCTCATCTCGGCCTCAAGTGGCGCAGCCTGAACTATCTGGAGAGGCCTTGCAAATCCATATTACGGTTTGCTTTCATACAGGGCTAATTCCGACCTGATAAAGCCAAGGGGGAGACAGTAGTGACATTTCCATTTGGGTTCGCTACCCTTGACTGCCTCTGAGATGTAAATGACTACCCACCCCACCATCCAATGTGCCTGGTCTTGCTCCATTTGTAATTTAATACCTTTGACAGAATGCAATAGTTGGCTGGGAAAGTATATACGTAAAATCCTCTTCATCACACGATACAAATAAAAGACTCTTTGAAAGGAATAGTTAGATATTTTGGGATTATTTGCTGAAATTAGATGAGAAGATGTGACTCTCACGTCTGTATGATAGCTGGCAGCCCATTAGCTTAGCTTAGCATTAAGACGAAACAAAAGATGATTAAAGCTAATTAATTCACATCTTATACACAGTTTGTAATGGTGTGGTGAGCTTTAGAGGCGCTGGTTTACTTTGGTCAGAGCTGGGCTAGCTGTTCCCCCTGCATCCAGTCTTTATGCTAAGCTAATAAGCTAATCAACTGCTGGCGGCAGAAGTGCATTTCCAAAAATGTCCAAAAAAACATTTTAACCTCCGCCAAGGAGGTTATGTTTTCACTCGTGTCCGTTTGTTGGTTGTTTTGTTTGTTTGTTTGTCACCAGGATTACGCAAAAAGTACTACATTTTTCCACATTTTCATTAACTTGCAAATGCCTTTGCAAAACGTTTACCTGCTCAGCATAATCCATTTAACACTGATGTGAATGATTTAAATATGGCTTTTTTCCGCAGAAGCTACAGTAGTAATGACAGATGTGGATCCGCACCAAAATCTGTGATGTTCGTTTGGACATTCGTTTAAAACTATTGAAGAGACATAAAAACTGTTGGTACCTTACTGAATTCCTATTAACTTAGCTACACATTGGTGGTAGTTGCAGGTTTCTAGCGCTATTTGTTACCGTACAGCAACGAAAACACGTTTAAATCTGCTAGATCCAGATTTTTATTTGCATCTGCACTAAATTGTACACACTCATAGATACCAGCCCTCTAAACATGCCTGATTTTTCTTCTTTTTTTAAAAATCAAGATCCATGCATTATTCCATGAATGATGCATGGATGCTGGGCTGTTGGGCCTTGTTGATATGTGCATTTGTCTAACTCAATTAACATAAAGGTTTTGGACTAATAATAATACCAAGGGATTGAGATGCATGTGCCAACATTATATCATCAAATACCAGCTCTACATGGTGGAACAAACCCTGAATATCGCAGCTGTGTCTCTTCTTCCTCAGGAGAGGACAACAGCTGATCTGCTACCAGGTACGCATTGGGTCACAGCTGCACAGCTTACCTCCAGTCTCCTTTACCTGTCGAAAGCAGTTAGGGTGGAGTGGCCCAGTTGCAGCACCCACTACCAAAACATGTTGTCTGGTTGTTTTGGAGAATGCAGCTGTCCCCAGGTGAACCTTAATGGCACTTATCCTGATAATGAAGTCCATGTTAGAACACTGGCTGCCTGTGGTGCGGTAGTTTAGGGTAGGGTTAGAGGGGGGTGAACGGAAGGAATGAAGATTGAAAGCGAGTGCGGAAAATTGGGGGGGTAGACCGCCTCTAGGAACCTCCATGCATAAAGATGAAAGCACAGGGGCCAACGTTGCTCCAACAAATCAATCAGACAATGGTTGGAGGGCGCAGCTGTCCTGGCAGTTCCCCAACTATGACAGGAATATGGCCCACATACAGCTGTGTGTGTGTGTGTGTGTGTGTGTGTGTGTGTGTGTGTGTGTGTGTGTGTGTGTGTGTGTGTGTGTCTGGGAACAGGTTTGTGTGCAGCTATGTCCACTGTCATACATAGATTCTATCTCACCTCTCACAACAAGCTGTATGCTCAGAAATTCTTGTTTTACCATCAACAGCCGATGCACTGCGCTGCTGCAAGTGATACGTTTTCTACAACAGCAAGTTGTAGAAGTCTACAAGTTCTCTCACTGCCCTGTGAGCCCCAAAGTGCAGTCTCACTTGATTTTCAGTCTTTTTTTTATTTTTTTTAAAAACTGAATTGCCTTGCCTTTATTGAACGGAGCAGAAAATGAGGCATCGCTGCGGATGCTCAAACTTGCCTTCCAAATCCTTTGCTTCACTTCGAGGGCTCTGTCTCAAATCTAGAGCGATGCGTATCTCCACTGCTGGAGACGCTGCTGCTGCTGCTGCTCACTATCAGCGCTCCTCATCCAGCGACATGCTCTGGAGATTAGCCCATGTGCGCTTTCTGCTCCTACGAGCGCCGCCTGTATCTCCCCTTCTCCTTCTCAAGGTCACATCGGCGGCGAGCCGCCGAGCACCAGCGCCACGTGTGCAAAAGGCACGAACGCAGCATGAAATGGGGTTTATCAGAGAGCAACTCCGCTTACTTGCTTATTTGAACACACAGACATTCAGTAATTGCATAAAAAGGCGGTCAGTGTGTGCTGAGAGCATTTTAATTAGCTCTTGTTTGCCCTCTCAACAGCAAGCTCTCTCCGAATGACAAAGCAATTTTGTGTCGATTAGGAAATGAATGACTTCCTCTCCAAATTGGAAGGCCAAGGATGGGCCTGCTTAATGGGAGTCTTCCTCCCTCCTAGCACCCTGAATGGGATGTTCACTGCCCAAGTTGGAAAAAGTCCAAACACAGAAGGAGGAATAGTATCTCAGACAGCCCTCCTGTTATGAGAGGAGGCCTAATAAGGCCGCTGCCAGCTCCCTCTCTCTCACCCACTGCTAATACTTTCTCTGACATTCACACACAACTGTGCACACGCACATAGAAAAAACACATCCGCCTACAAAGCTACAGTATCATCTCGCCGTTTCACTGTCTGTCTCTTTCTCATGCAAAACAGATGCAGTGTGGTAGAGCTCAGAGTCGTGGAAACACCTGCAGGCATCTTTGTTGCCACTTGTGAAAGCGTATGTGCTCGGCTTTGTGTGTGAAATGTGTGTGCACAAGACTGGCAACCCAGCTTTGAGTGGTGCTGCCATCTACTGGTGAATATATGAACTGAAGTCCACACTGCATCCGATGTCCATGACATGGTTCATTCATCATGTAATAAGCCGATGGCTGAATAAACACATTGCTATATCACGTACTCGTCCTTTAATTTATGAAAAACAGGAACATGCAATTAAGAAAGCGTTTCTGTGGAATATCTTTACATTATAGCCAATTTGGCTAATAGATTGTTCAGTCTAGCCCTTGCATCTAGATGAAAGAAAGTGTTTAGTACATGATTCACAACCTCGAGCAGGCGGCGAAGGGTACGTGACGTGTAAATGTGTTTATGCTGTTTGCATCACTGCCTAAACTACATGGTGATAAACACTGAATCATCTGTTCTGCTGCAGACCTAATCATCCATTCTGATGACCAAATTATGTCCATAAGACAAATGTGGGCATATTTGTTTCACGAAATAGCTCACAGATCCAAATCAAAATGACAAAAAAACTGGTATACAAAGATAAAGAGTGACATTTTTACCCAACAGTGTGTCATGCAACATTAACCTTCCCCCCCTATCTCACTTCTCTCACATAGCTGCTCCCCTTCCTATAGATTAAAGCTCCACTGGCTGTGCCTGCAGTTTATTTAGCCCTCATAAGCTGTGCAAGTCTTCTGCTAACCTTGTTTGGCCCTTTCTTTCTCTGGACTCCATCCTGGTGCTGGCAAAGACGATCACTGAGCAGGAGTGAAGTGCACTCTGGGAAGACCAGATAGCGTGGCCCCCCCGGCTTCAACAACACTGGGTTAAGGTCAGTGGTAAAGGTTAAGGAGAATTTATCAGCCATTACAACAACTTACAGTTTCCCAGCCTTATATGTCTTTTTGCATCCATCTTATTTTCTCTTTTTCACAGCCTGCAGATTTTCCCGATCACATACACTCAATAAAAAACCCAGAGCGATCAAGAAATGTAAAGATAGTAGAGAACGACAGTCTGTGAAGAGTGCACACTAATGACCGGCCAGCACACACAGTGGCTCTCCATACCTGTCTCCTCGATTTACGAATAATGTCTTGCCCAATATACAGGAAGACACATCCATGTAATCCAAACTGATTTCCTTCATCAAAACAGCTGCAGAGGGGAACAGCAATGACATTCACTGTGTAACCACATTTGACAGGTAAGGAATGAGCAGACTTAAAGGTGCAATGTGTGAGATGTCGAGGCTCATTCACAGGTCGTCAAATATACCAACGCTTTGGGTTGGTAGGTCAGGCCAGCCACCAACCCAAAACGTCAGACTTGGCAATCAACTATCTTTAACGTTGCCTCTTTAAACTGATTTAAAACCATCTTCCTGCCCTCTGTAACCTAAGGTGGCACATAGTAAAGAAGCTATGTGAGATTGTTATATCAGGTGGAGAGCTGCAGTGCAACGATGAATAAGCAAAGTGCCACTAAAGCATTGCTTCACTTTGTCTAACACATTGTGCCTCATGCAGTAAACGTCCTCTCGAGTATTTCAATGTGTGTGTGTGTGTGCTTTCATTTTATGCATGCATGCATCTATGTGTGTGTGTGTGTGTGCATTCACCAGACTGGGAACTGGCAGGCTGCTGACCCACTTTGAGTTGTTTTCATTTTTCATTCACTCCCCATGAGCAGCCACAGGGCTCTTGCTTTCTCTCTCTCTTTTTTATTTTTTTATTTTCCTCTTCATCCCGTTCTCCTCCCAGTATTTACCTGGTAATAATTGTGACATGAATCATTTCCGACAGGGAGGAGCTCAGCTTTGAGAACAAAACTCCCGCTACAAAAGCCAGAGACAGATAGAGAAACTTTATTTTCGATTAGTTTACGAGAGCTCCCCGTGTCTCTGTGTTTATTTTTTATTTCAGTGGGAAAAACATCAGCATCTGAGTTGGGAAGGGAAAACGAGATGCAGGGTCAAGACTTTATTCTTTTTTCTTCTTCAAATGACGGGTTGTGACACAAAAATAGAGGTGTAGACGCTAGATAAGTGCCCTGAAAATGTGCGTGTATAGAGCATTCAACTAATCATAAGCAAATATAAGGTCTTTTGATTTGCATATCACCATATTTTTAGGTAAGGTAAATCATATAGCCTATGTAAAATATAATGGTCTGATTGTAAGTTTTTAGTATATCAGTGGCCATTGTGGAAAAATATGACTAATTGCTTCATAGCAGGACTGTGTGTCTTAATTTGACACTATTTCAAAACAATGTACAGTATGATTAAAGTTGGAGATGATAAAAGAGAATATCAATATACCTGGATATATAATCCAGCCCTAGATTATTTTATTCAACTAACAAGGCTATCTTTATGAAAGAACTGAATCAAATACAACCCAGATTTTTTTTTTTATCGAATAAAAATGTAAATAAAAACAGAATGCAATGATTTTTCAAAGCCCTTTCAACCAAGAGTATGTTCAACTGAGTAGAGTACAAACACAAGATATGTAATGTTTAAACTAATGAAGTTTCTTGTTTGTTTTTTGTAAATATACACTAATTTTGAATTTGATGCCTGTAGCACAATTTTAAAAAGTTGTGACATGGGGCATTCATACTCTTGCAATTGTTTCGGGTTGTTTCATCCACCGTATTTGAAAATGCCATTCGAATGATCACACCTGCAATGGTGCACACTGGCAATGTGTGCAAGGCATAGGAGTGCTGCGTTGATGTGATATGAAGATCCTCTTGGGTTTGCTCTCTCTGGACATGTTCTTTGGCACCTCTATCTCTGATCCGGGGCAGCGATTTCATTGGTTGAAAGAAAGGTGATTCTTATCCTTCACTCGTGGGATTGGATACCCATCATGTTTCAGTGGCCACAGGGAAGGCATGGTGTTCGGCTTTACGAGCAGAAAGAGAACACGTCGAGGCCCAATCTTCAGCTCACGTCCAAGGGGATCTTTGGGCTAGAGAGGCTGGTGCTGTATTGATGAGTCGACAAAGGCATTTGCAGCTCCATTACCTAAAAGGTACAACCAGAATCAGATACTTTGCATTGTAGAGTGATTACACGCTGCCGGTGTGCTTTTTTGCTCACTTCACTGTTTACACTTGAGATTTGGAAGGTTAAACATATAATCTCTCGCAAGAAAATAACAGTAAACGTCGTCCTCGGCTTTTTTTTAGGCAAACGTTTAGATTAGCTCAGGTTTAATTTGGTTCAGTCAACTAGACCTGAAAAAATGTTTATTTTTAGTTCTGTGTTGTACTGAAGCCCAGGAGGATCCATCATTTTGCATTTCAGAGAATTGCCTACAAGTGCAACATTTTATTCATCTTTTCCCTATCCCCCATACCTCTTTAAAAAAAAAAAAGTGTGAACACAGCACTTTCTTTTATGTTCAGGTTCAGAAAAGCCCTAGTACATTTAATGCTAATAAATACAATAAATCAGAAAAAAAGCAAACATGCACTATCATGAGGGGGTTATCATAGGGGGGATCAACTACTGTGCATGACATGTATGCAAAGTTTTGCTATACAGGCTAAGGGTGCACATCACACACACTGGTTACCATTCCCCCACAGCATTCAGGAGAATATGGGACTGATGAAGGAAGACTGATAGCTCTCTAAGAAGCATTGTGTGGTAATTTAGTAGATAAGTAACACACCTTCACAGGGGCTCATAAGCTTTTCTTACACGGCCGTGCATTCAAGTGTTCTGTAAGCATGAGTCGTCTGCACCTGCTCTTCCCAAGTTTAAACTTCGCCTGCAACAGTTTGCTAATTTACGCAATTAAAAGGGGTTGCATCATACAAACTAATTCTTATGTAAAGAGTTGTAGAGATAGAAAGTTGTGGACATTAGCATCCCATTGGCAACTGCATAGCTAACTGAACCAACTGACAAAGCTCAGATTAGCTTGCCAAAAAACAGTTACAAGAATGATTAAAAACATCAGGTATCAGGGCTTAAACATCTCCAAGTGGAATGTAAGACTAAAGCTTGAGGGTAGTTTGCAGCTCATTCCATTTATAATGCCTGAACCTCGTTCTGCCAACATTAGTGCGTGCATAGGGGATATCTGAGGTTAAGTAATTACTGGAACGTGTACTGTAGTGACTAGTTTTACATGAGAGAAGAGATGTGAGATTTGGAAGATTGAACAGTAGAGCTTTATAAATTAATAACATGAGATGGCTATTTCTCCTTGGCTGCAAGGAAGTCCATCCAACCTGTGATACACACTGCTGAAGTATGCTGAAGTATTGATGGGGCTGCATGACAATACACAATATCTCCATAGTCAAGGACAGACATGAAGGTTGATCGCACAATAGTTTTACAGTTGGAAGAAGACAGATATCCTTTGAAGAAAAGTTTGATTTTTAGTTTCTGAGTCAAATGAGTCTTAAATGAGTCTGAAATTCCTAAATGTTTGTGTGACAATTAAAGGTCGAACCATCAGAGGTCGAACTATCTGACCTGACACTTGATAAAATGTTGTCGCCAGTCATACCAAGTGTGAAACACATATTTCTACATGTGTGCTGATACCAAAAAAAGTCAAGTTAAAAATACTGTATATATTGTAACATAAATACGTATCTGGCCCGTTTACAATTTATCAGTTTAAAGGGTGAATGACGACCGCTTATGTGTCTGTTGATCAAATGATGCTCTCCTCCACTCTGAGCTCTCTTTGCCTTGGTCTCTCTCTACAGTGACACTGCCGATGGGTTATGTGATGACATTGAGGCACCGCAGAGCATGTGTTGCTTTCCTCAGCCCCACACACACTTCTGCTGCTGGCAGCATTCACATAGCCGGCGGCCGTGCCACCTCCACATCGGCTCAATTCAAAGCCCTCTGCCACAAGCACGTGGATGCCCCCTCCCATTATTAGTGTGGCCTCATGATGAGGAAACCGTTTTATTTGTGGTACCGTAGTCTGACCTTAAGCTGATGGGTACATTCCAAAAAAAAGCTGCTTCTAAATCAAAAGAGAATTAGCCTTGGGCCCCAGCCCTTATCTTTCATTTGTAAATCCTACTCGAGAGACTTTTTATATCTCATTCAGAACATCCCATCGGGAGATTCAATCAGTTATTTAATGATGACATAACAGTTTAAAATTCAAGCATCTCCCGCCATTCCAGAGAAAACACTCAAAACATACGTGGCGCTCACAAACTCCAAGGAGGGTGAATTCATTTTGAATGACCCAATGACTTCACTCCATCAGTCATCCTGCAGCAAGTCCATGGAGGGTCAGACAGACTGGCACAGAGCTCCTCAATGCCAAAATACATGGCACGGACGAAAAGAGATGCACTCAGATGATTGGTTTATTAAAAGCTTTCTTGTCCCGTGCCACAGCCCTGTGATTGATCTCCTTTGACGTGTCCTTTTACCCTATGTCACATTGATAAACTACGTCTCTTCTGAGAGACTGACAGACTGCCTCCTCCTCCAAGAAACATGGTGGAAAGATGGAAAGAGAACAGAGACAGAAGAGAAAGAAAGAAAGAAAGAAAGAAGACCAATAAGTCATTCACAGCAGAGATGTCACTTTTATTGCTGATCATTATGGCAGGACAGCCTTTCATCACATTCATCACAACAGCAGGTCTATATGGTGACATTTCATAATTCTATTCCACGCGAAATTCATTTTGCAACCTCTGTTTAGTCTCAAGTGAAACATACTGTACATGCTTTAATGGCAACTGAGTTTTTTTGTTTTTTGTTTTTTTACTTTAGATACAAATTAAAAAATAATCATTACTCAGGACACATTTATCACAGGAGAAATCACAGATTTCAAATGGATCTAAAACTAAACACCACTGTGCTGCATTGGTACACCACTACTCGGATTCTGGCTTTTGCTGGTGTCAGCTGAGCCTGGAACAGCATGAGGATTTCCTTCTGGCCATTTTACAGAGGATATACAGTAGTTGGCTGTCCTTCCTGCTTATGCCTCACTACTCTGTAAGTACAACCAGATAGCAGCAGTTAGTGTTAAAAAAACAAAAAAAACAATGCTTGCACCACAGGAGTATCTCTGGTGTGTTAGAATGTAATCAACCAGCGACTCTGGGAATAGACAAGGCTATGGTCCATTCACCAATCTCCTTACTATAAAAACTAAATTCTACAGGCAGTAACAATCTCCGGTGTAGTGTGTGTAGTAGGCTAATTGTGTGACAGCTAATGACAGCTTATATATGGATTGGTGAATTTGTCTGTGAAACTCGTTCTTGCATTTCCAAACCACACATTCCAACACCACAATTTGATAGACACGTCTGTTCTGACAGACAAAGAAATGGCAACTCATAGCAGTAACAATGCTAATTGAGACTATGATGCTATGAAGGTAGTCAGGAATGACCTGTGTGTGTGTGTGTGTGTGTGTGTGTGTGTGTGTGTGTGTGTGTGTATGTCCCAAATACAGCCCGGCACAGGCCAAAAATTGCAGCCCTAGCCCGACCGTGACCTGTGCTCTCTCAACAATCATGCTCACAAATATTAATATCGACTCAGAGAAGTTTGATTCAGAACGAAGATAGATAGTTAGATAAAAAAAAGATCGTGAACAAGCAGCAGCAAGCGAGTAAGGATTTACAGCCTACCTTTCTTTGATGTTAACTTTACAGAAACTGCAAAACAATGTTTCAAAAAAGTCACCAACAGGGTCAACGGGTCCCGACTGACTTGCAGACCTCAAGTCCCAAACCATCAATGAACAGCAGAAGTCCCCTCACACAAGTAAAGTTTGAATTAAAAAAGAGAAATATTAGCATAACAGAGAATCCTGCTGTTTTTGCACAGAAACTCTCTGATTGTGGATATTCTCTTGGCAAGGTCCAGCCAGTTCTCACTCCCAACGTGTCAAATAAGTCTGGTCAGTGGCCCTTCGGTTTCAAGTAGCCATTTCTTGGGGTGTGACCAAATGTTATAATTGCTTTGTTTTTAACTAATGTAACATTATGTAAGTTATGTAACATATTATATGTATGTACATTAGTTACTTAGGTAAACATCTTTATTTTAACCCAAATCATGATATTTTTGTGCCTAAACCTAAACAAACTGTTAAAAACAGTCAAAACATCATAATTCATATGTGAAATGTTTGTCACCAAATTATATTTTTAATGTCCAACCGGATGTTGCATATTTATGATTGCTAACTTGACGGCGGAGCCCTGCACTTGAAAGATTGAGATAAAGCATTAAAGCATTCATGAAAGTCTTTCAGTTCACCATTACAATATACCATGCACTATGCTAAATGTGTGTGCAAAACCTCATATTAGATGGCTGTTAACAGGCAAAGATTCAATTATAAAAAAAGCTGTAGCTATGTCAATACTGAATTTAAGTATTATTTATCAAGTGACTGACATTTGTTGAACATTTCCCAAAATGTATTTTTGCGCAGTGCAGCACAGGTGTACAGGAAACTACATTGTTTAAACAGTATGATGCTGATCCCGACACCATACTGTCTATTTCATTCTATTCTCTCTCGCTCAAATAAGCGTATCGACATCAAATTGTGTTACATTGCAAAAGCAGAAATTATTGTTGAATATTACATAAAAAAACAGAAATAGAATATCAAAACAATAATATCCTAAACAGGAAAATCCTTTACAATACACAGCTAAACCATTGACTGTATCTAAACAAACAGGAAAGCGTAAGCGACATCCATAACGTTTTAGGACCCGCGCATGCTCAGTTCATTGCTAAGGAAGAAAGAGGAAAATGTCTTTGACGAGGTGAGTACCGCGACCAGGCCTTTTACGTATTTATTCCACGAAATTGTATCATATGTCGTCTCCAACTTATATTGTATGACGTATAGATTACCTTTGACATGTCACGTTGATGATTTGGTCTGCCTGCTATCGCTTTCTTGTTTTAATCGAAGTTAATCGCATTAGCTAACGCTAAAGATTTGGCATAAGCTAGCGTTAGCTAGCTTAGCGGTTAGCTGCACGCAGCCGTGGCTTCTTCAACACGAGTTTAACAACTGTTTATTGGTGTTGTTAGCTACATGTTTCAGTTTGATTCTTTAAAATTGTAACGATATGTTGCGAGACTGACTAGCAGTGCTAACGATTCAGGTATAGGTACTCGGCGACTCTGTCAGTTAACGCTAGCAAGGACTTAGCAGTTTCATATTAGCATATGTACATTAAGCTAAAACAATGATTTTAATCCGTATCATTTTGTGTCCAGCTTTTTACCGGCGCCGACCCAGCTGTCTCAGGACCAGCTGGAGGCAGAGGAGAGGCTACGGGCCCAGAAATCCTACTCCACCGCTCTGGTTTCGTCCCGGAGAGAGCCCCCTACTTATGGACACAGAAAAGGCTGGGTGCCTCGCTCACTTGAGGTAAATCCGTTAGTTACATACTTATTCTTAAACATAAAACGGTTTGGACGGCTTTTCTCATTTGTTTGGTGTCATTCTTCCTTCGATGTCCCACATTTAACTGTAGCCATAGAGCTATGCAATACTAATCAGCACCAAGTCCATTTTATTGTTTATGTTTTTATTAAAATCTGTGTTTCTGTAGGACTTTGGAGATGGAGGAGCTTTCCCAGAGATCCACGTGGCCCAGTTTCCTCTGGAGATGGGTAGAAAGAAGAAAACGTCCAACGCCCTGGCCGTGCAGGTGGATGCAGAAGGAAAGGTCAAATATGATGCCATCGCCAGACAAGGACAGAACAAGGATAAGGTACACAGGCATATGACTGATTCAGCAGTGAGCAAAGGTGTCAATACACAGTTAAAAACATCAATAGATAACTTGGAAAATGATAGATGTAACTGGTTACAAGACTGGTAGAATTTCATAGAGGATGGTACGGTGTAGGTCAAAAGACGAGTGAGTGGACAGGCATTAAGATTAGAGACACCTGCACATATCTTTCTATTCACTGTAAATAATCTGAAGGTCGCCCACATGTCTCAGTCGGCGTTATACAAAACCTTTGCATTGAGCCTAGGCCTGACACAATTCAGGCCTAGACTAAATACAAAACTAAGCTGACAATATCTCAAGACAATTGATGATGTAAAAGGGACATACAAAAGTATGTCCCTTTTTATTTACAGTATACCCATGCTGTATATCTTTTTTTTTATGGCAATTACAATGATTTGCATTGTTAGTTATTTCTAAGCATTTCTCATCTTTCATTGTTGCAGGTGGTCTTCAGTAAGTACACAGACCTTCTTCCAAAGGAAGTCCTGAACGAGAATGCTCAAGAATTACAGAGGCCGGATGAGGAGGCTGTAAAAGAGGTAAGACATGCTGTGTTGTGTATGTATGGAAAAACAGGCTGGTGGCCATCAGATCTAATTATGTGTGGCACTATAGATTTGAAAAATAATGTAGCATTCTTTACAAAGTTTACCTAAGGAGAGTATTTGATTTTCATTTTATCCATTGGTCATTGCAAAAATCAATCTGATTTTACTATGTGATGAAGAATATTCTTTTGTAAAATGTAATCTGTATAACTTGGTTAATTATATGTGAACCTAGATTGTGTATGTGGTTCGTCACTATAGTCACAATGAGAAATAGACTGGTTTTGACAACCTTTCATTCATCTTTTACTTTAAAAGCGCAACTTGTAAGATACGACCATAATTCTAATTTAAAGCGTTCAAAAAACAAACTAACATTATCAACAGAATGGGAAGAAACAACAGTGTTGACGTTATGTCAAAGATGTCTCTTGTGTTGCAGCGATATCTTCTGAAGTTAGCATGCTAACCAGCTAGCTCCGGCCCGAATGTTAAGAAAGGAAATTCTTACACCTAATTTCCTCACTAAACACAAAAATACAACCAACCTGAATTCAGGTTTCTCTCTTTTACTGAATGGGGATAAGTGTGTTTGCCCTGTTAACTCACCGTAAAACATACAGCGAAGATAAAAGCGAAAAATATTCCGGCTCTACGGTTTTGGATCGCTGCTGATGTTATTCCTCTGCTGCTCCAATCCCTGCCTGCTGTGTCTTCTTGTCCTCGTAGTCATAGTCCACGTCTGAGCTGCTGTAAATCACCTCTGTACTGTATCCCCTGTTGTCAAACTGGCCTCCACCGGTCTCAGAGATTTGTGTCTGGTCCTAGTTTGGTGTCCAAGGTTGCGATCTAGGCAGACTTCAGCCAACTGTAGGGGCCCTAGCCTGACTGCTAACTCAGCTAACGGTCGCTTTAGCTAAAACCAAAGATAGTTACACAGCCCAAGATAACTACAGCAGACAGTATAGTGAGCAGCAGGTGGCAATTACACTGTCACACTTTGAAGTCTGGCCATATTTTACAAATTGCCCCTTTAACTTTTCTGCGTATCTGAGGCAAATCTGATAATCAGTGTACTAAACATGTGTCCCCTGTAGCTGACGGAGAAGACCCGTGCTGCCCTGGACAAGCAGGTGTCTCAAAAGATTGCTGCTGCCATGCCTGTAAGAGCTGCAGACAAACAAGCTCCTGCACAGTACATCAGGTATGTATTAGAATTTAAACAGTTTCATCACCATTTTAGTACACAGAAAATGGTGAGAGTAGAATTGTTTAACAAAGTTGTGAGGTCATATGTAATGTAATGTAATGCAGGCTATGTAACGTTAAACTCACTTATCACAGAACAACTAGTTTGAACTATTTATTTAAACTAATGATGAGAAAGATTCCCAGTTAATGACATACAAGGTTATAAAACACTGAAGTGCATACTGTTTATTCATTTAAATTGTTGTCTCTTTTGCCTGTATTTGTGTACCTGGGTGATGGTAAAAGTTTAGTGCATGTTGACACATTTCTTCCTCTTTGTGTCCTGCAAAGATACACCCCGTCCCAGCAGGGAGTGGCTTTTAACTCAGGGGCCAAACAAAGGGTGATCCGCATGGTGGAAATGCAGAAAGATCCGATGGAACCTCCACGTTTCAAGTAGGTACAACATGTGTCCAACACAGTATCTTGAAGCCATGTGTAAATGCTGGTTTAGTAGATTTAGATTATACAAGGTAATTAGTATAATCTAATAAACTGTTTGGGGCTGTTTTGGACACAGTTAAGCCATTTTAATTAATAAAACCAGTATTACGTTTGGTTGATATATTTTGTTTGTGTGCCCATTTCAAATAATAGCCAGAGGAAATCTAAATGTCCTGTATTTATATAGCGCCTTTCTAGTCAGCTTGACCACTCAAAGCGCTTTACACTACAAGTAGGCA
>JBBPCS010000238.1:2928932-2980633 GCA_037974645.1 Hollardia meadi
GACTGCAGGGGCTGCCGGGGATCGAACCACCGACTTTCCGATCACTGGGCGACCGCTCTACCACCTGAGCCACAGACACCCTCTAAGGGAGAATTAAGTACTAAGAATCAGAATTTAAACCCATTTGGAAGATTTTGGTAGGATGTGATTTATTACTTGCTGAAGTAGTTTTCTCTCGGGTAAGGTTCCCTTGAAAATCTTAATAATTCAACTAATACTTGCACATTTCCCTTTATGTAAGGAACTTGCTTTTATAGAGAAGTAATTTTTGAACAAAATGTCAAATGAAACTTTATTTACAAGGTGATCAAGTGTCCTTTTGACTATTTTTCCTGTGGAAACCGTTCAATACCTGTGTTTTCCTGCTCCATCAATCTGACAAATGAGGAAATTTGATGGGTACAATTGTATGTTTCAGGATCAACAAGAAGATTCCTCGAGGACCTCCTTCTCCCCCTGCCCCCGTTATGCATTCCCCAAGCAGAAAGGTACAGTGTGCTAAAATGTTAAAAAAAACATTCTTTGTTCCTGCTTTTCAGTACTTGTTGTTGATGTTTTATCGAAAAATCGAAATGACGTTGCTTGAATTGTTGAAAAGATTTTATGTCTGAGAGAGTTTCTCCCTTTTGTTGTAGATGACAGTCAAGGAGCAGCAGGAGTGGAAGATTCCTCCATGCATCTCCAACTGGAAAAACGCTAAGGTAATGTGCCAACAGAAATTACACTCTTGTATCTGTAAATGTCAGACACATTGAGTACTTCATGCAGGCTTATGTTTTTTTCAGTCTTCAGATTTTTAGGACACCAGATCCTTTTCCATCTCTGCTCATACCTTTCCCTTGATGTGCTTAATATCTTTCAGGGCTACACCATTCCTCTTGACAAGCGCCTGGCTGCTGATGGTAGGGGACTGCAAACAGTTCACATTAATGAAAACTTTGCCAAGCTGGCTGAGGCGCTCTACATTGCTGATAGAAAGGTACCCCTCTATTGTCCATTATTATGTGGTTCAGAATTGCTGCATTTCCCCATAATATGTACCTTTTTTTATCCATATTTTAAATACATACTGAAATGCTGGTTGTTTCCATAGGCCAGAGAGGCAGTGGAGATGAGAGCTCAGGTAGAGAAGAAGATGGCCCAGAAGGAGAAGGAAAAGAAGGAGGAGAAACTGAGGGAGCTGGCCCAAATGGCTCGAGACCGCAGGGCAGGGATCAAAAGTCACGGGGACAAAGGTGAGTCCTGAAGATGAGGATTATTTTATCAGCTTCATGTTTGTATGGATCTCTGCGTGGCTGGAGCAGACTCTGTCAGTGCTGTTTGCTAGGTCCAAATCTGGAACATGAGTGCCATAAGTGATGATGAGATTTGTCACCCTGCTGGTTTTGACAGGACCAGCAAGCTGTGAAATAATTTGTTTGCTTCCTTACTGATAATTTAATTATATTTTGAGAACAATAATCAGTGATGCATGTCCATACATCACTTTTGTACATGTTTTTTTTTTCCACATTGAATGAGTACAAAATCAGAATGAACATGTTAGAAATTTCCATTATCTCTAACATAGCCTACACCTGACTTCCACCTTTTCTCACCTCTGTCTTCTCATTTCTCCATCTTTCTCCCTCCCTATCACATGTTTCTTTTCATCTCTGCACTTCCACTGCACCATTTCACATCATCTGTCTCCCACTCTTCTCCTCATTTCGTTTTATTTCTTGTTATTAAAATGTCCTTTTTGTTTCTTTGAACCACCTTCTCCCTCTTCCCATCCATCCATCCATCTACACCCGTCTCACGTGGCAGGTGGCGAGGACGGCGAGGCCAGAGAGCGTGACGAGATCCGCCATGACAGAAGGAAAGAAAGACAGCACGACAGGAACATTTCCAGGGCTGCTCCTGATAAGAGGTGCTGGACACGCACTTTAAACACACTGCATGTGAACTCACCCACCCCTCATTTCAGTATATACACACACAGATGCATTGCTCACTGCTGAATCATTCATGGGGCTGGCAGTAATACTGAACAAACGCAGCAGGATCCAGCAGACTGCTCAGGAGTAGTCCTTGTCTCCTGTGATCCACAGTCTGTTTATGCATGTGAGATGTGTGATCAGTGTGTGTGTGTGTGTGTGTGTGTGTGTGTGTCAGGTTGTCAATTGATGGAATTGTGGGTCTCTGGAGGAGTGGAAGAGTTGAAATTCAGAGGAGAGCTCATTACAATCACAATTCCAGCTGTCAAACCTTGTTATCTTAAAATTAACTTTCACTTCACTTTGAGATCGCTGTTTGCTGAAGGACAGTCAAGATTTTAAAGTCACCAAGAACTTCATGAAAAAAAAAAAAAAAAACCTTTTCATTTTTTATCAGATGCACATATTTCACCATAAATGAAAGATTTAATGGCAAAATCAAAGTACTTTTTGGAAATACATAATGATTTCAGCCAATACCTTTATATATTGAGTCAGACGACATTGTGAAATTACAATTCACTTACAATTTTGATGCTACAGCAGTAAAAATAGCATGTGGATAGAAATGTGATATTATTAATGTTGTTCTATGTCCCAGGTCGAAGCTGCAGAGAGACCAGGACAGGGACATCAGTGAGCTCATCGCTCTGGGCGTGCCCAACCCACGTTCTGCCAGTGAGGCCCAGTATGACCAAAGACTCTTCAATCAGAGCAAGGTTGGAATAAATCACACCTATTTTCTTGCATCAGTGTAGACTTGGATGATTTGTGTTGACTGGACAAAATATATCACCATAAAGATAGAATGAATACCCAGCTCTGAAACATTTTCAAAATAAGAGTTAGAGTATGTCAAGGTAAGAGAGACGGAGTTGCCTTCAAACACCTGTTCCTGTCTCATTTTGTTTTGTTTTTTTAAAATGTTTTCTTGGATCGGGAACAGGGATGAAAGCCTCAGTTGTAAAAATAAACTTGATAGATGGTTGAAATGTCATAAAAGTAAATCAATAACCAAATACAAGCAAAAAATGGGTACACAAGGGAAGAAAACCCCAAGTTAGAGATTGATTTGCAGGCAGAAAATCACCTGAAAAGATTTGGCTATGACCTGGTTGTACACTTATATTTTTTTTTTTCTAAAAGGCACTCCTTTCTCTCTCTTTCTAGGGTATGGACAGTGGTTTTGCCGGTGGTGAGGACGAGACGTACAACGTATACGACCAGCCGTTCCGCGGCGGCAGAGACATGGCTTCAAACATCTACCGACCCAGCAAGAATATAGACAAGGACACCTACACAGATGACTTCGACACACTCATGCAAAACAACAGGTGCTGCGTATTACTGTGTTTTTGTCAACACATTATTGTATGAATATTGCTATTTAAATATTTACATTATTATATCCCTATTTACATTTAGACTTCATTCAGTAGTTCGTTTTTTAGCCTTAATAAGGCCTTTTTAGCCTTATTACAACAAATGAAGTACCACATGAAAGACTTGGCAGAGAAAGGAGTTATTTAAATCACTTCACACATTTAACACTTGAATAGGGACAAGATTGGGTTCATCTTTGTGTGGTGGAAAGATGCCATATGGTGATATCTTAATTTTAACGAACACAACTACTCAAGAATGTGTTGATATCTCATTTCATTTTTGAGCCAGCTTGTGCATAATTGCATATTAATGGAGTAAATGTTGAGTAAAGTGTAAGCAATAACCTCAAAAACATAATAGGTCAATAGCTTAATAGGAACTTATAATAAAGATGATATAACTCAGTTTTCTCTACATAATAATCTGAATAGAATTGAACTTACATTGCCATATTTATATATGTACATTTTTTGTATGTGTCTTAACTTAATTGGATCAATCAAATTATTAGCATAACTGGCTGTGTTCTTCTTTTTTACATGGTGATCATCAAAGGACGTGGGCAAAATTAAAAAGTTACCAATTTCTAGAACTAGAGGTGAAACATTATTTTCTTCTGGAATACGGTCAAATATTACCGAAATTATTTCACAACCCACAGTGGATCACACGCTTGATGTTTGCTGTTACTGGTTTGAAAACTCTTTTATAAATGTAGGACTGTTATACTTTAACAATAAAAGGAAGCATTTTGAGGTCACTCTGGCTTTATTTTGAGGCACGAGACAAGCTTGTACATGATGTCCCAGCAGGAGCCCTTGTCCTAGGGGCAGCATTGCCACACTCTACTAGCCGAGCATAGCCTGTCCCATATGTTTAGTCACCAGCTTGTCATTGTCCTCTAGGAATGTTTGGCTGGCTGCAGGGTATTACACCACTGTACAAAACATAGAAAAAGAACATGTTTGACCTAAGCAAATTCTTTGAAACATAAAAACATAAGTTCCATGAAGTGCTCTGATATCTTGGATCTAGTCCTGTAATTTCTTCTCATAGAAAATATATAGGAACAGGAAGCAACGTTCCAGCAGTTAGCTTGTCATTTCAGCAGTTTGTCCTCTTTCCTGCTTTGAGGATACCTGAAGGGCAAAACACAAGCAAAACAAATCAGCAACTAAAAACTAAGAATGTCAGTGATCACAGTTTAATGATCTCCAAGAGAAACTATGAATTTGCTGCCCACCATAATGATTTTTTTCTTCTTTTCCTGTCCACCATCAGGTTTGTTCCAGACAAAGAATTCTCAGGTGCCGATCACGGGCAGAGGCGGGAAGGTCCAGTTCAGTTTGAGGAGGATCCCTTCGGTCTGGACAAGTTCTTGGAGGAGGCCAAGCAGCACGGCGGCTCCAAGAGGCCCTCCACCAGCAGCCGCTCAAAAGACGACTACCATGACAAGAAACGCAGGAAGGAGTGAGTGCGACCAGGCACAGGGTCCATGTAGGGCAGCTGCTAGCATGTTAGAGGGTGGGGAGGTAGTCTGCACCCTGTCAGTGGTTGACAGGTGTTTTTTTTAATAAAATCAAGTCTCTATCAGGAATGATCTGTCAGAGTTTTGTTATGTTTCAGTGTGGGAGAAGGTGATGCTTTTTGCTTTTTTTCCTCCTTTTTTCACTTTGTTTTTGTTTACTCGGCTCTGTTGAGCATTCAGTGTCATGCTAACTATGATATGAGTGGGCACAAGTGGAGATAAACTGAAAGCTATATGTGTGAGTTGAGCCTCTGCATCAGAAAATGTCTCTCTACTTGGCAGCAAATGTCATTTCAAATGTTGACGGTAATATTTGGTGACATTGTGGCCCTTGAAATGTGTAGATTTTAGTTATTGGATTTTTTTTTATATACATGTTTACAGACTAAACCCTGCAGGAACTGTTCATATATCCATTTTTGGCATTTGTCCACCACCTTCCCCCTTTGAGTTTTTGTCCACTGACTTATTTAAGCCCATTGTGTATTTGTGAGCACAGTTAAAGCCTGTATTTGATGGCAGATATGTACAGCAGTATAAACCAGTAAGATGTAAAGCAATCAAGCTTTATAATTATTGTACATTACCACCAATGGAATAAATTTCATACAGTGTGTAACTGGTATTCTGTTGTGTTTCTTATTGACTTAACATTTTTTGTGGTGTATATACAGATTTTGTTGGGTTTTTTTGTCTGTCAGCTTTTTTCAGTCCCATTCAGAAGTGCTCAATCTAAACTTTTACAACACAGTAGGAAGTACGTTAATCGTGCAGTTGTTTGCTCTTAGTAGGTTTTCCTTATTCTAATCACTTCCGAGTAATGAATCCCATTTACATAGATGATTAAATGCCCAAAATGTGAATAGTGACTTTTTTTTCCCCCCAGAAATTGCACTCTGCGATTTATGCGGTGATTAGAACAAAACTGGGTCCATTAATTACAATTAATTATGTCTTATGCAGTCTGTCAGTTTTATTTTTCTGGGTTTTAGAAAATAATTAAGATGGCAGCCCGGCGGATTCGCACGTCTGCACAGTGCGATCTTTCACTCACGCCTGAGCAGGTCTCAGACAGTTACATGTGCGTGATTTATCTTTTCTTCAATCGGCAGTGTTTGTATTTATGGCTTCCTGTTATTAGTGCAGCGTTCTGGGCTTGCTTGCTTTATTGATGGTCTTTTACTGACATCAGAAGAATTGTGGTCTTAGAACTTGTGGAGTTCCAAACCAGAAAGAATCCAAGCTAAATTGGATTATATTGGGTTATCCAAGAGGATCACTGTACTGTAAACTTTCTGCATGTGCTTAAGTTGCTTATGTTCATTACATTTTCTAAACTTAAAGCCATCTTTTGTTTTGACAGAATCTAAATGGAAGTTTATTTCAGCAATTACTCCAGTCGCATCTATTGCGTACCTGTAAAGCTTTAATTTGTTTGAGATTTCATTTTTGGTTGATTTGTCCACACTTGTCGGTAACACTAAGAGTGTCTTAATCCAGTGCGGGTATGGCGGACTCCAACAATTAAGAGCTATAGCAGACTAAATGCCAGCCATACATTGTGTGAAATATCTGGGTTTAATGTGGGGAAAATGTTACAGATTATGACTTTAAGTTTGCCTCTCTAACTGTTAAACAGAGCAAAGCAACTGAGGATCCAGGCCAAAACACATTAAACCCTCACTCGATTACAGCAAAGTGGCTCTCATGTGATTTAACACTGACCTATGCTCATGTGGAGAGGAGCTGACATGTTCAAAAGTTATCTGATTCCTTACAAGCGTGGGGAGAAGGCTGTCCCTGCTCTCCCCTCTGCACCTGAGAAAATAGGATGAACACAAAACCATGACATCATGGTAGGAGACTGCTCTCTGATGTAATTTAACACATGACCTTTATCATGTCGAGGAGCGCATCTATTCTCATTCCTACCCAGAGCTTTTCCCGCTCTCTTCTGATTTTGCCTGGACGCATTATTGAGCGCTGATTTATCATTTACATGGAGTGCTTTTACGAATGCACTGCTTTGGCGGGTCTGCTTTGTAACCATAACGTTACAGGGGAACATGTTCAGGTTCGTGTAAGAATAAATGACGAATGAATTTGTGCACGGTCTGCTACCAGTGTGTGGTGATTTAAGGACAGTCGGGGGCGGGGGTTTACTGTGAGGACCTGATGTGAGTGTCAGTGTGAAGAAATCAATGTGACATGTACCAGCTTAGTGTGACTGACTCATGAGGGGAATAATGGTTGTTGCATGTGGTTCTGGAGCTGCGTTTATGGAGACGAATCAAGTCCTTGCAAAAGGCAAAATTTATTTATTTTTAATACAAAAGTCTACATAATCAATTAAAGCTTTTTTTTTTTATTATTTGTTTATTCCAGCTTGGTTTCTGTCTCAAAACAACAGAAAAGATGGCCGCCCGTCAGCCTGCATTTGTGCTCTGACCATTGTTGAAGTGGTGAGGACAGCTTGATAATAGGTCTCCACGCAGCTCTTGTCTGCCTTTATGAATGTGCTCAGAAGGAAGAGGAATGAGATTCTTATTCATGAAGGTAACAGGAAATTGGTTCCTTGGCATTGCTTTTGTGTGCTGTTTGATGTAAACGGTGGACATTTTGTGTTGGCCCATAATGGAATCTTCAGGTTGCAGACAGAGGCCATGATGGATAGCTCCTTATCTTTGCTCCACAGGGAAACAAACCCAGAAATAATAAACAATATTGAGTTGTTGCAGCACATCTTTTCACTCTTTGGACTTGACGGGGGGGATAGCTTAGTTTGTTTTGTGATGCCTTTTGTGATATCTCACCCTGCTGCCCCCCCCAGTGGCAGCAAAGCAATAAGTTTGGTGATAAATGTCCCCGCTGCTACTGAAAACGGTGGCCAGAGAGGGATCTTATTTCATTCCAAGAGATTTGCTCTCCAGTATTTAAGGCTCTTTTTGGGGTGAATCATACCCACATCCATGGAAAAACAAATGTCCTATTTCTCCATATGGAAACATGAGTCCTTTTTTAAGGAAGAGGCTGAAATGTAAAGCATCTTGCACAGCTAACCTCACCTTAAAAAGTGATGTCACTGCAGCGTTTGCCACAAGAAGTGTCTGTTCTGACGTCACAAAGTTTTCTCCTCTTATTTTAACGTGTGCTTTTTTGTTTAATGGCCCATCATTTTGATGTTTTGGCTCAGTCTCACTGCAACATTTGAACCCTTTTCTGCACCTACTGTACAGTATTTGTCCAGCACCAAATGGCAGACATGTAATGCTAACAACTAGCTAGGAAACATGTGGCCGCACCTGGCAGCTAAAGAACAAAACAGCTTAGAGGAGAGTAAATGTTGGACTTACATTCATGTCAATGTTGTGTTTATAACTTGTTTTTCTCGTTAATTAATGAGACCTGCTATAATGTGGACGTGACTTTTAATTTTTTTAATTTTTTATTATATGTTCAACTTTAATGATTCATTTATTTACATTCTGCTTCAGCTATGTTAGAGTCTATTTAAAACATTCCTTGAACTGTACTGCAGATTCCCTGGCCCAGTAAGAACTGTGTTATTAAGTTATTTATCCACCGTCACTCCAATTCATATTGTGAATGTATAGCATGAATACAGAAGCCAGAGAGAGTTTGTAAATTTAATCTGTCAAACCAACATTCGCCACGAGCGGCACACACCTGAGCAGCCCGTCTTTGCTCTGTCACTCACTCACTTTCTTATCATCAGTTCCTCATCTGTGCATATTTAGGCTGAAATTCACTCATCACTATGCCGGCAGTCTACAGTCGGACAGAGTCTGCTGCTCTCTGGAAAATAGTCTGCCTGTCAATCTGCTCGTCCTGTCTGCCTCGCCCGAATCCTGGAGAGCAGAATTCATCCTCCCCTCAGTGGCTCCCTCCGTGGATAATCTGTTATGCTGGGAAGATTTAGACAGGCGTAACATTCGCTAATGGGTGTGGCAGTCAGACAGCAGCCTAACACACACACACACACACACACACCGAGGAAAGACCTGGGAGTGTGGTTTGAGGGCAACACGGTAAAGTTGAATGTATTGCTCATATGTTGATGATGCAAAGTATCATCTAGTATCATATCATCTCTCTCCACACTGCACTTGTTTCCATTATTCCCCATTTAACGTCCCGTCTGCTATGTCAGGGTTAGAAACATCATCGACTGGGCTGTGACTTGCACTTGCTCAGTTTGTGCAATCAGTGTAATTCTTAGCAAAGAATACACTTCTTCATAGCCATACAGTATGTGTACTGTGTACGGTTACTTGTGTACAATTCTGATTTCATCATTTGTTGTCTACCACATTTTGGCACCACTGAAGTCTGAAAAGTGGCTGCTTAGACTTCCTCTCTGGCAGCGTTGGGGTCTTAATAGGCTGTCGGGGGGGGAATAGGAGGAGAGATTGATTCTCCTGGTGATTTCATTAGATGACATCAAAGCTGGGAAATTGCAACAGAGAGCGGGAATACATCTTGGCTGAATAGCAAATCATCTGCCGTTTGAATGACGCTGTAAGGACATCAGCAGTGACATGTAGCCTTGTCACGGGAGACACAGTAATTAGGATGTTTTTCTAAATCGGGATATTATGTTGGTGCATGAGAGCCACATTCATAGATAGCTAATATTTAGCTTATGATGCAATAGGGAGGAAAGAACACAGCTAATTACCAATTGAGGAATCAATAGATGTGAAAAGCTTTTGGAGAAACATCTGCGTGAATGCCGATGTTCAGTCACAGTCACATGTAAGGCCAGATTAAGATGCTTAAGGGGCCCCTTTAGCAATCATTTGCCATAGGCCTGCACAAAATATAATATCTATACTACAATATAAACCACAACAATGCTTTAATTAATCAGATTACCTCGTGCCTGGGACAGTTGTCTCTTTGCCTCGGTCGTATGTAGCAGGTGTTACACAAGGGAAATTATGTTTTTAATATTATCTGAGAGATTGCATGAATTCCTTGTGACTTCACCGGAACTCACAAAGCCTTTGTGATGATTAGAGAAATGTCTTTAGACTGTGCCTTTGGATTCCATCTGTTTTTTACAAGATAGATCAGTATTACATATGGATCTGAAGCATAACAACTGCCAGCATGCTTTAGAGATCACATCAACAATATACAGCATACACATATTTTAATATATATACAGTACATGTGCATATTTAAGTTATGATGTTCACGGTCTCGTCAGAATTAATTCCAATCATTATAAAAGCTCCTTGCAGTGTCTGTATCAATGAGAGCAGAGCCTCTTTTTCCGTTAAACTCTGCCTCTGATCCTATTGAATGGATCCTTATCGCCTTCATCAGGTTTAGAATGGATGGAAGCTTAAAACTGCCTTTGTGCACGTTGGCAAGAAGCTTGCCAGACTAATGTTCCATTATTCCCACACTCAAGGTTACAACCTTGAGAGGAAACAAGAGGGAAAGGCTTGAAAATTGATTAGAGAATCAAATCATCAGATGTTATCATCAATGTCTTAATCATGGATGTCACACCGGTAGGAACACCGAGCTGTGACTATAACCCACGGCACCAGCATAACCTCTAACTGTAGGTTTGTGAACAGACAGGGTTTAACCTTTGTGTGGCTCCACAGTGCCATCTAGGAGGTTGAAATTAGGAGGAGGGATTATAGGAATATACACTTAAACCAGTACAACCAGGGAGTACGACCTGGAGCTCCGCCCGCAAAAAAACGTGGCTGTGACTCCAGGAAACTCATCGTCATTCATAGAAATGCATTCTCTCACAGCAGAGGTCTTCTTCCCCTCTCCACTTACCACAACTATCTACACCGGCAGTCCTCTGCCCTGTAGGACAAACATAAAGCGAAAGGGAACGCTGGCCAAAGTGCGATAAATTCATTTGAGATGAATTTGTTTTTGTCAGTTCATCAGAGGGTTGAGCACATTTTAGGTGCTGTGAAATTATTTTGGACCAAAGCGTCCGCGCCGATATTGTGAAGCTAAAAAATTGGCGTCATGTCAAATTTGAAGACTTTTCATACAAAACATCCCAGAGTCAAGTCTGGATGAAACAAAGGTGTGATTTATCATGGTCTCTGCATCTGGGTCTCAGGAGAGATAGTCTCAAAGTCTGTAAGAACTGAGATTAGCTGGGACTCAGCATATAAACCCTTTGTGGCTGATTCTGCAGAGGCAGCTGAGATATGATGAAGTAATTTTGTACCTAATCTCAGGAAAAAAAAAAGAATTATCAGATTGTGGTTATTTTTTACAGATTAAGTAAGAGAAATTTCTTCTTTTTTTTGCATCAGACAAACAAAATATTGTTCTTTCCAAGCAATTGCTTAAAATTACGGTTATTTCCTTTCTTTCTGTGATTTCTTTATAGCACAGGTTGACTGAACAAGTGGCTCATCTGACTTACTGACAGATGAGTAAAACCACATGCCTCCTTTGGACTTGTGGTGGTGCTTTAGTAAATACAGGGTTGATGTGAAATAACCTCTTCAGTTTGTTAGATCCTTGCTCTCTACTTGCTCTGGTCTTAAAAATGAACTGAGGCAGGTGTGACACCTTTTCAATAGAATTACACACATTTGGTTCACATTTATTTGTGTTTGCTCGTATGATCGTATGGCGAGATACTAAATTAGCAGGTTGATCTGGGCAGCAGCAAGTTTAGCTTAAACTTAAACATGTTTTGTACAGACTAAACATTTGGACAGAACTGGCTGACTGCTTGCCTTGTTTACAGTCTTTGTGGTTACTAAGCTAACGAGCTGCTGGTAGTAGCTTCCTGTTTATCACACATAAAAGTGGCTTCAGCAAATAAGCCTATTTCCTTTTCCTTTAACGTGCCTAGTACTTGTGGTGAGATATACATCAAAATGAATTGCACCAACCAAGCTCTTGCTACAACTGTTTAAAAAAAACGAAACATTTTCCTTGTTCTGTACAGGAATCGGTGCCAACCTCAGCTCATCTGTCCAAGCAGACACATTTCACCCTCCATGATTCCACAGGCCACAAAGAGACATCATTCGTCCCATTCAGAGACTTCACCAAAGGAGCTGATGAGGAACAAACTCCAGGGACGAAAGACACTCGCTCTAAAGAGTCCTCTGCAGGTGTCTCGCGTCCTGCGACATCACAAAGCACTCCTGAGCTTGAGACGACGAGACGCCCCATCAAGCCTGTCACAGCTGTAAAACCTGCCATCAAGCTTCAGCTTCTCAGGTACAGAATTAAGAATAGAAACTTTAGAGTTCCCTCTAGCTGCACACACTTCTTCATTTTCCTTATCATGTGCCCCATGTGACAGACATCCTCACATACAGTATTCATGTTGAGATTCATGGAAGGCCTGCTGTAAGGCTAGATGAATATCTTTTCACCACAAGAGGGCAATGAAGCCTTTCTGCTGGCCTCTTGGCACTTGGTGACCGCAAAACCTGATGCAGATCACAGCTGCAAGGGAGCATCATTAGCTTCAGTAATGTTTTTATAAATGAGTCTTTACAGAAAGAAAATAAGGATACTTTAATGTGTTGATTTGCAGACCAGATAATAGTAGTGGGGTGCTGATTAATCATTTTTTTGGGATGCATTTGTGAGGATGATCTGTAATGTTGTGTTTTTAAAAAGTGGTACTGATCACTTTCGACGTTCCATTTTGATGGCACGGGTGACCTTTTGAGGGAAGGGGTCGCACATGCTGCTCCATAAACGTGTGTTACAGCCCTGTTCCTTCTTGTATCTCTTACAACAGGCGTAATTGATGGAGTGCCCCTGACTAGATGACAAGCCTGAAGAAAAACATTGTCACCTTCTCTCTCCAGACCAAGAGGAGCCTGAATGCACAATAACACCTCCATTGTGCATTGTGAATAAATTTTGTAAATAGATTTGTTAAAACTTTGAATGTGCTGCTGTTTGGTGCAATATTTGAGCTCAACTCAGTGTTGCAAATAGGAAGTATACCGACCGAATTGTGCTACCTGGAAGCAAAGTGGTCCCTAAACATTGATTTTGTCTAACAAAGTATTCAGGGAGATGTAAGAAAATCTGACCTGCATGTCAATCTGTCGAGTAAAGCCTTAAAGAAGAGTGAAGGAAAACAAATGGAAAAACGCAAGACTGTTTGAGAGTAACCGAACATAAGTTAACAAACATAAGAGGAAAATGTTAGCTGATTCAGAGGAATTCTGTGGGAAAAAAATTCTGTTTCTCAGAACTGCGAGAAAAAAAAATCTGAGAAAAAAAGTCAGAACTCAAATAAATTTTTCACATGTGTCCCTAATCCTCTTCCATACAAAACCACCGTGGAGACACCCTTGACCTTTGTTTTGCATCTTCCCAGCACCACTGGTAAAATCTGCAGAGGTTATTCTAGGTTATTTCCAGCGGCTAAATTTTAGGACGTCCCATTCTGAAGAAAGGGTTACGCCTAGAAAAGAGTGAGAGGTAGGACAGGAGCGCTCACACTGTTCAACATTAACAAGCCACAAACTATCATACAAATTCAGTTCGCGCGAGGAGTTTGACTCTTAATTTTTATTGTTGAATGCCAAAAATAATACCGTCTGAACATGGCAACCTGGACAGATTTTGCTGTTGAAATGGAAGTTCAATATTCAGTCAAAATACATTGATGGTGTCAGGTAGTTGTCAAAAACAGGTGCACCAAAAATACCGTATTTAACACAACATCTAGTAAAATAAAAATGACCTCTGAATACCCTAACCCTTAAAAACATACAGAGTTTTAGAGATACAGCAATCAGCTTATACAACATCTACCATGTGTAAATGTTTTCTTGGAGAGTGTAAATTGACATCATCAACGTTACCTACAACCGTGAGTTGTGACTTGTTTATATATAGACGATCTTTGTACTGAAGTAACGCCATTGGACAATGAAACTACTCAGGGGCGTGGATTTCCGGCAGGCTCGTGCGGTCACAGTGCCGAGTGGGCGTTTAATCCGCTTTCTTTTCCAGCTCGTACATGACTTCACGATTAACGTTACACAAGTTGGGGAACTTCAAGTCGGGAGGTTTTCAGGCGCAGTCGGTCGACGAAGATGACGGAAAGCTCCGCCAACAAGCTGCTAAACGGAGACGCCCGTCACCGGATCTCAAATGGTAGAAAATCGAGTAAAAATGGCTTCGTGAAGAACCACTGCTTGTTTCAAGAACCACATAAGTATCGTCGCCCCAGGGGGAAGGTAAGGCCCAGCCGTCAACTGCTCGGTAGGGGAGGGCCATAAACAAGGACTGCTGTGTTCGGTACTGTGTATAGTGAAATAGTTTATTTTTTTTTAAAGATAGCTGACGATGTATTCATTTATTTTTCGTGTTTATATTGCGTCTGTTAGTGTTTTTATTCTTCCGTGTATATTTATCTGAAGGCGCACGAAAAGTGTGAGCTGTGGCTCTATGACGGCAGGCTAACGTCAACTCACAAGTTAACCGTGTAACGTGAATATTATTGTAATTAACGTTAGTGTGGCTTAAATAGTTCAGCTCCATAACAGCCTGTGCCTGGCGTTATGTCCTAGCCGAGCGGCGTGTCCCAATGCGGCATATTTTAAGCTAGCTAGTTGTCAATTGCTACCCGGAGTTTAATTTCTAATAATTCTAATCAAGTGGCTTTCGAAGTAAAGTCAGCAAAGTCAAATTAACGTGTAACCAGTGGTGTGTGTTAGGAAAGTTAGAAAGCTTTTGCGTTTGAACTTCTTTTTTAGTGGTAACTTATTACATGCCACCTGATCAGGGAGGATTGTAGTGGACTGTTTTTGTAACCTTACACCCTGTTGTTTCTGTGCTCCTGTGTGTGTTTGTGGGGCGAAGTTAGACCGGTCTCTGTTTACATAGGCTCTAGTATGAAGAGGAGCATGGCCCTGTTGTGTTCTTACCAGAGAGGCTGTCTTTCCCTCTCTTGGGAGAGGAGGACAGGCCTGCTCCTTCATGACACTTAAGCGGGAGAGGAATGTCTCCAGGCTATGAAGGGTGTGGTCCCTCCTATGGTGGAGTGAGGAGCACAGAAAACACAAGGAGTGTATGTGTGTGCAGTGGTGAAGTTGGGGTGCATCCACATGGTTGGTTGGATTCAACATAGAAAAGAAATCTAAAAAAATAACTTGTGCCATGTAAACTGAAAGAAATGCACTACCTCTTCAGATTCCAGACAATTAGATCCAGACGCTGTCCGACACTGCCTTGTCAGTTACATCCACATGTGTATAATGTCTCTGTCTTGCCTGATTAAGCAGGCTGCTGCTGGTTATATCACTGCTGATAATGCTACCAGATATGTCTTACTCCCATTAGAAATGGGGAATAGTCATCAGTAAACTTTAAGTACTTGGAGCCACAAAACTAACAAATTTAAGGCATTCACATTTTCCCATAAATGTCATTCAAAGATGGTTGAATCAAGGGCAACTGTACTTGTTTGTAGAAACTTTTTAGGACATTTCGTCTCGCATTCAAGGGGCTTCTTCAGTTCTGCATGACTGGTGGGGAGTCACAGGTATTTAGCCTCTGTGGGGTCGTTGTCGTGGTCAACGATACCAAATGGGCCGTGGATAGGCTAACTGTGTGAAACTTTTCTGAATCTCCTGGTAAAAGTAATAGATCTGTGTTTCCAAGAAGAACTTTGTGTCTCTTGTGGCTGTGACCTGTGCTAAATCAGCTGGTCAAGATATTGACTGGTCTGATTACTCCTCACAGGACAAGGGCAGGTTTTAGACCACTTTACAGTAAAGCTGAGTCTCAATCACAGAGCAGAAATAAACGGCTTTCTGGGTGTGGGTCCACAGCTGAAAAATCGATCTTTCCTTATTGAGCTAGCCGTAATCTCTATGTGGAGAATATAGGCAAAATGGTTAGGAGAAATAAAGAGGAAATAAATGATCTTGCTAACAGCTTTCAACTGGGATGGTAGTGTCAATAACAGCTCTGGAAAAATGAGCTGTGACTAGAAAAGGCAATTTGTAGGGAGAGGATTGACTTATTTACTCTGTTTTAGGCTTACCATGTGCAAGCTTGTCTTATTATGTAAACAATGTAATATGATCGTCATCTCTTGAGCTGCTGAGCAAGCATGTGAAAGAGCAGATTTTCAGTTTGTTGGTCGGATGCTCTTCTGCGGACAGTTGCTGTGCTGTCCAGCTATAAATCAATGGCACAAACCTGCCTCTTCCAGTCCCAGTTTGTTCACAGGTATAAAAGATTAAGCATATATGACGTCAGGCAAACTGTATTTAGCTGCTGTGGTTGGCATCTCTTTGAACGGTGTACTGGCCTGTGAGTGTGTTTGTGTGCTCACTGTGTGAGATAGATCAGAAACCATGGTTTCTGGTCTGCCGGTCTTTCAATGCATTTTTTTTCTACTTTAAAAATGGGACCTGTTTGACCTGCTTTAAACACACACACACACACACACACACACACTCACATAGTGCACAGTTTCCTGTTCCCTGGCTCCTTGGAGAAGCATGACTGGTCACATGAGATATGGTTGCTAAGCTGCGGGTCAGAGTCTAATGAATGACCGCCCTCGTTTGTTAAATGTCAGTTTTTGTAGAAGGTCAGTCCGCTGTCAAGCTTGAAATGATGCCATAGTTTTTAATTTTTTTTTTTTGGAACTCCTCAAATGTGTGACCACATTTAAATGATCCCATAATCCAAGATCAATATTGCTATTCATAATAATCAGTGAATTAGAACCCTGAATCGATGGTCATATTACTGCTCACTGGTCTGTGGGGCCACGGTTAGGTTTCCATGAATTAACTTGCTTATTGTAGTCTTTGTTAGGTTTCTAACTGCCTTTCAAAGAAAAATACAATTTGAGCAGGTCAGCCCTGCTGTCGTCTTGTCTGTGCTCAGTTTATACTGGATTGGTCACTGGGCTGCCTACTGTGGCAGACTTAATGAGTAAACGGACCTGAAGCAGAGGTAAACTATTACATTTTAAAGGACAAACCCACAGTCGAATTGGCTTTTCATTTCAACATAAAGCGCAGAGTTAGTTAACATTATTACTCCTAAATCTGTGCCTTGGGCTTAGATTTGCTTGTTCAAAAAAGGACTTTGATTTTACTCTGGTAAGAGCTGTACATTTTTTTTAAATTTCAGTTGTAACCTGTAGCGACTAATTAAGTATTCTTTTACTTTACTGTCCGCCAGAACCAAAATGTCACACACAACTCCAGCCTGTACAAGAAGCCCTTTTTGGAATCCTTTGAGGAGACTCCTCTACTGGTGGCCGTGCTCACCTACATGGGCTATGGCATCCTCACCATCTTTGGTTACCTCCGAGACTTTCTTCGCCATTGGAACATTGAGAAGTGCCACGTGGCTCGGGAGAGGGAGGAGCAGAAGGTAAAGTAGTGTTAACATCAGAGCCTAATGAATTATACATATCTAATCCTAGAAACACAATTGTGGTACAAGTCATCTCCTGTTACATTAGCTGTCCCAGTGTCACGCCTTCCACATTCTTTGTCACACCTATAATATCTGGTTCGACAGTAATCTGTGACTGTTTCTCTTGATGGCTGCTTTGGAATATAATGAACTGTTGCTACATGACGTTAAGAAGTCATCAACGTTTTCCCATTTTCCTTGCAGGATTTTGTCCCCCTCTATCAGGACTTTGAGAACTTTTACACCAGGAACTTGTACATGAGGATTCGAGACAACTGGAACCGACCCATCTGTAGTGTCCCTGGTGCTAAGATGGACGTGGTGGAGAGAGTTTCCCACGACTACAATTGGACCTTCGAGTAAGTTACTGTACTGTGGTGTGGTTGTGTTTGTTGTTCTGTGTACACGGCGTTAATTCCGAACCAAGGCGTTGTCCATGAAGGTCATTACTCCCCCAGAAGTGTGTATTATTGTGCCACTGGTCCTAAGGTCAACAGGAAGTCTATTGATTTAAATCACTGACCTTGTATTTCTGATAATAAAAGTGACGTAAACCATGATTCAGATGTTGAAAGCACTATAGTATCTGTCACATGGCACTGAACACAAAGCCGCCCTAAACACACAGTCCTGTCCAAATGACAGAGGTATTATAAATACAGTCTGGTTTCAATACAATCAAAGCAGCACAAAATTGAAACTAATGGCCTATAATTGATTTCATTTTGTCACATTATCTTTATTTTATTACCTCTTGGTACCTCAAGGAAATTGAGAACGCTTTAACTCACTGATCTAAGAACTGCTTGAGTTCAGTGACATTTTAAGACACAAATATACAATAATATACGCAAAATGTCAGTGTTAGTCAGGCTAAGTAATTCAGGGTTTTGTGAAACAGTTAAAACTAATGGTGCCTGTGCCTTAATACCTCTTTAGACGGCTCTGATAACAGTGAAGGTTATTTTTCCTATTAGTCACATTGTTATGTGTATTATGATATGGACTATGTCAACTGAATTGCCTTGGGACAAATAAACTCCTATATTATCACAGTGCATGATAACTGGGAAAGTTAATGGATAATGTTGAGCAGGAAATGGTTGCCAGGCAACCAGGGTAGACTGGCACATGTGTTGAAGATGATTATTACTATAAACCTAGAAACAGGGTACCAAGTCTCTGGCATTCTATGTCCCTCTCAGGCACACAGGCAAAGTGGTGAAGGACGTCATCAATATGGGCTCATACAACTACCTCGGCTTTGCAGAAAACACCGGCGCTTGTGCCGATGCTGCTATCGAGTCCACACAGAAGTATGGAGCTGGAGTGGGCAGCACTCGCTGTGAGATGGGTATGGATCAAAGAAACTTTTTTAAAAAGCTTTCAGGATTTGTCATCATCTAAGAGTGCTTTTATTATAAAAGCGGGGTTCACGATCAAATGGACTTTTATTAAACCTTAGCTGACACTTTTAACAACTGCTCCCTCTGTCTGTCATTATTTCCCAGTACAACAGAGGCCACAGGCTTAAGTTGTTTTTAAGGACTGAAAGTTTGGGTTTGAAATATTGTGACACATTGCGAAAGCTTTGAATCTCAAGTCCTTATCATTTTAACAACCAGCTTTCTGCAGCCTCCTTTTGAGTGCATATCCTTCCTTATAAAACATGTGCAAAGCTGACTTAAATATTTTGAATCCAGCCTGCCTTAGCTGGCGCATTACAGCACATATTTGAGTGTTAACCGCCACAAGTGGATTAGTGTGACCCCATTGGTCAAACTGTGTATGGCATCACCTGCATGCTTGTGTGTGCGTCTTCAGGCACACGATAAACAAAGCGGGGACCCACTCATACAAAAACATCTCCATAGCACTACTAGAGGTCAAAGACTCCGGGACTGATCTTACTGCTTGTTGAACATGTTTAAAAAAAACAATTGTGACTTAAACATTCAACCTACAAAACATTATCTAGTTACAGAACACTGATAGGGGAGTTGTAGTTAAACTGAGATTATGTTGCTTCCAGGGAACCTGGATGTCCACGAGGAACTGGAGCAGTTGGTTGCCAGGTTCCTGGGTGTTGAGTCATCCATGGCTTTTGGGATGGGCTTCGCAACCAACTCCATGAACATTCCTGCTCTCACTGGGAAGGTAATGGAATTCCATTTACTTCCTTCGTTTTATTTTTGTTCTATTTCGAACTTCCTACTCCTCTTGATTTGATTACTTCCATGTTTTTTCTTGTGTTTTTTTTAGTTCCACTACCCATACTATAATTGTATGGGTATGCGAGTGCCATTAACACTTTTGCAATTGAGAAAAAACACAATTTCCTGCGTAAAGTGAAAACAAGCTACGTGTTCAGATGTAGGGCCAAGCTTGAAGAGTTCGGACTGTTCCACAACACACTAGTTTCCGGCCAAAGCTTTCAAAACATTCTGAGTGCAGGGTGTTAAATCACACATACCACTCCTTACTTGCGCTTTTCTTTTCCGGCCAATGTCGCTTACACAGGAAGTAGATATCTGAGCTGTGTGTACCTTGTGAGTCAAAGAACACTTTTCCTGACAATCACATGAGTGAAAAACAGATATGTAGACGGGCAAAGTGGGACAGAGAAACTTAACAGCATGACAGTAAAGATTTGAGTCCCTGTCCTTGTCACAAGGGTTCATAAACTCTTGACTGTGCCTGTCACTTTTCTGCTAAATCACATTATGTCATGGTAAAATTGTGTGTTGTGTAAGAAGCCCATTTATTCATTGACCAGAGGAAATGGTGTGACCTGTCTGAATGTTTGTTTGGGGGGTGTTGTCTTTAAGAGGTGGATAAAGGTGTCAGCAATACTTATGATATAATGAGCAAAACATTCCTATCCTAGAAATTCATTTGACTGGTTATGATCAGTGCATGTAGATATTATTCTCTTTATAAGCGAAGCTTACACTGTCATAAAGAAAAACCTAATAGAAAACAATCACACCTTTTTCCTACTTTGTCGTCATTATTGCGTTTATTCATGGAAACAGGTGTAGTTAGTCACAGAGTATCAAAACCCTCATGTGAACAGCTTAACCTAAGCTCACCTGGATGTATGTTTCTTCACTTCAGTCTTCCTCAAAGAGGAATAATCAAAGTTATTGCTCAACACTGAAAAGCTCCAGCTTGTGAAATCCTGGGGTATTACAATTATGCAAGCAAAGCTGTAAAGAGGGTTGAATAGTGTTTGACTTTTCGGGCTAGTTAGGGATCGCTGCTGTCCTCACTTGAGTTTAAAAAGAATCATTTTTTTGTGTTTTTCTTCTTTTTTCTTGTTTTAGGGTTGCCTTATTCTGAGTGATGAGCTGAATCACGCGTCGCTGGTGCTGGGTGCTCGCCTGTCTGGCTCCACAATTCGGGTCTTCAAACATAATAGTGGGTCACCTCCAACAATGCACACCTTAGCAAAGAAAATCGGATAGAATTGTGACTTAAGGGCACACCCTAGGGATGCGGTAACACAGAACACAAGTTGCTAAAATGGACATTTCAACACCATAAGACATTAATTAGCTATATAATCTCCTTCATCCAACAGGAGAGCAAATACATTTAACATGGGTGTGCGTTTCAGCAGGTTGCTTTATTCAGTGCCAATTTGTCTTTTCAACACTTGCTAACTTTACAGTTTTATATGTACACACACACACACACACTCCTATATACACACAGTAACCAGAAACCAGGCAGGTTGACTGCTAAGAAAACACTCTCAATGCTTCAAGGAGTTGTGATCATAAAATCCTCATCCATGAATTAAAGGAAGCTCTCAAATTACTTTTGGAGAATAAAATCTATCCTGGGAAAACAGAAGTCTTTTCTCTGTATTGTAGACATGCAAAGCCTGGAGAAGCTGCTCAGAGATGCCATCGTACACGGGCAGCCGAGAACCCACCGACCCTGGAAGAAAATTCTGATTGTGGTGGAGGGTATATACAGGTATAGTCTTTGTCTTACTCTCGCACCCATGCGCAGTACACTTGTGTTTGCACAGTACACACACACTAACGTATACAGTGCTGCTTGAAAGTTTGTGAACCCTACAGAGATAGTACTATTGTAAAAATAAAAACCTGCCGGAGGAGGGTGTTTCTGGGGGTTGACCCAGTGATTACTGTAAAAACAACACAACTTTAGAACTTTATTTACTGATTTGGGAAAAACTGGATCATTTTATGGAGAAAATATTTTCTGGATTTCACTCTGATGTCCTCCAGCTGCTCTGCCTGAACTCTTTGATTTATGGAGTTTCCTAATGAACATATGGCCTTATTTGTCGCTGAGGTAGCCGCTAACTATTGCTAACTGTACCGGACTAGGCAGCCTCCCAGTGAACAAGATCAGATGGAGACTGAACACAACCTCCAAGACAATCTGAGGCCAATTTGAGGACAAGGAATCCACTACCGAGTTTCCTGATGGG
Organism: Hollardia meadi; assembly: GCA_037974645.1. NCBI lineage: Eukaryota > Metazoa > Chordata > Actinopteri > Tetraodontiformes > Triacanthodidae > Hollardia > Hollardia meadi. Next base: position 2,950,741 of record JBBPCS010000238.1, read on the forward strand.
CAGATAGCTTTAACCTTACTTGCTGTAGCTCCTATTCGACAGTTGGCGCTAGCTCGGTTCGCCATGCAGCTAGCTTTAGCAGTCCTGTCAGTTGACTCAGCCCTGGGGTGCCAGGAGTCAAACCTGGCAAGAAAACCACCTCGGTATTCCCTGTGGTCAAACTGGCCTACAAAAGCCAATCAGTATCTGTGACAAGTCCCTCTCTAATTGACTGGATGCAAACAGCACTCACCTTCCGTTTCATTGGGACTTGAATTAAAATAGTCCATTTTAACAAAAAACTTAGATTTAATGGGTGCAAAAGCATGTGAGCCCCCTTCATAAGACTGGCTAATGTACATTTATTTACTGTGTTGAAGGGTTGCCCTACCCCTGCTGACCCTGCCCACTGCAATCAATGAACAATTAGTTGTTCATTTTAAGAGACATGTCTTATTTTCTCTTTTTAAATATTTACTATTGCTTTTTAATAATTCAATTAATCATTGGAATAAACGGTAGAGTTTATTTGTCACTTTATTTGTACATTTGTGAAAAAGCATGAAAACATAAGATAGAAATATGGCATTGCCTTTGATGCGTACCAGTAGTAGAACCGTTGCTTGTTTAAGTCATTATGGTGTCACAATGCAAAGGTACTGATTTACTAACCCTGCCATAGGTCCTAAAGGCTGTTTTTATGATATGGCCATGTCCCCATCTTCATTGTAGCAGCAAACCCATTTGCAGTAAAACTATGAAGCACTTTTATAAGAAAAGTGAAGCAATATTTCAGCAGATTATAGTTCAATGTCGGAGCATTTCTCTGCCTAAGTACATTTTGTGATTGGACATTTTGTGAGTTGTTAGCCACACGCCCTTTTATTTCTTTGTTTAAATATAGAAAATGATGGCACGTTAGAAGTGCGCTCGCTCTTCTCTTAACCATAATGTATGCCTTGTTCTTTGAAGTGTACTTGCTATAAAGGAAATCAATATAGTTGATCAAAATAGTTCTCAGAGAAACTGCCTGACATAATCAATATCCTTTCCTAATGCAATGTAGCTAATGGAGTTTTGTTTCTGCTGGGATTTTGAACTCCTAAAATAGACGGTGCCTACACAGACATTAAAACCCACACATGTATAAATTAGAAAAAAAGGTTAGGCTGTTGTCTATAGGGTCAACTGCTCACATGTTCCTTCAGTTATACAGCAGCTTTCTTAATTTCAGGGTTACTTTATTTTCCATCATAGAACTTTTGCCAAAATATTGATTAGGGAGCGAGAAAGCTTATAACATATAAGATTCAAGTAAGCTGTTTATTTATTTTTACATCATGTTCTTGTCCTGAAGTATGGAGGGGTCTATCGTGCGCCTGCCAGAGGTCATTGCTCTGAAGAAGCGCTACAAGGCGTATCTGTACCTGGATGAGGCCCACAGTATCGGGGCCCTGGGACCTAACGGCAGAGGAGTGGTGGACTACTTCGGCCTGGATCCCAAAGATGTCGACATAATGATGGGAACATTCACCAAGAGCTTTGGTGCTGCCGGAGGATACATTGGAGGCAAAAAGGTGGGTAACTTTTAAGCAGGCATATCTAAGGCCGGGCAGTGGAATCTGAAGCCTTTTTTGTTGTAAGGGAAATAATGATGCATACTGATTACAGTAGTTGGCACTCTTAAACATCCTCTTTAGGGACCTTGAATATTTCCCAACTGCTGAGACCCAGCACATGTGTCATTCCTTTTTGGTGTCGTCAACACTGTTTACAAGTAATTGAAAATTTTGCTTCCTGTTTTTCTGAAAAGGATCTAAGCTTTCCTTTTCAGTCAGAGTAAAACTGTAAACAAGGCTATGCCAGTTGGCCTAGGTAAAGACAATGATACAAATACAGAGCAAGTGTAAGCGTACAGATACAAGATGAAATTACATCTCAAGCAATACTTCATATCACCTATACTGCACCCCACCACCAGGGGGCGTTCGAGGTGTTTTGGCTTCACTTTTGGGGAGATCTCATGTTGTCATTTACAATATTTTCAATTCTAAAGCTGCTTATGTAACTATTTTAATTATTATTTCCTACATAGGAAATAATGTGGTAATGATAGCGGTTTTCAAATTATTCCATTTTCCAATACAGAGAACTGCATTAAAAAATAGTTTTACCAAGTACCTCAAAATTGCACTTAAGTACAGTATTACAGTAAGATTTTCCTTTTTAATACAAATGTGTATCAGTTCTAAATATCAGTTATCTGTCTCCTTGATTACTAATAATCGGTATTGGCCCTGAACAAAATGGGTCGATCCCTAATCAGTATCCTTAATAACAAACTTTGCATTGATTGGATTTCATTTTCTATCCATGATGTAAATATTTGTTTTCATGGAAACAAATTAAAAGTCGAAACATCAATAACTGAGCAGCTTCAGTTTATATGTTAATAATATGACACATTTTTTTCCAAAAATGTGTACATTGGTACATTTTTTGTGTCCTGTATTGTGCAACTGACAGCTATATTGGCACACTAACCAAATGAAATGTATTTGGTCTTCAGGGTTCTTGGAAAATAAAAGCAGCTTTAATGTAATTTCTCTGTCAGGAGCTGATCGATTACCTGCGGTGCCAGTCTCACAGTGCCCTGTACGCCACCTCCATATCCCCTCCTGTGGCCCAGCAGATCATCACCTCGATGAAGATCATCATGGGAGAGGATGGGACCACACTGGGTAGGTGACAGATAATGACACTAATTTCTTGAAAGTGTATCTCTGCACAGCTTTGTGTTATGAGAAGAAAGAACACTCCTTTTAATCACTCAACAGTCTCAAAGGTAGCATTTGCAGAAGGTATGCAGAGACCTTTTTAGAAAGAGCAATTAGAAACCTAAATGTGATATTTGTCTTGGCAGATGCTCTTCTTAGTGAGCTTTTATTTCTCTTTTCCCTCGCGGTTGCAGCAATTCTGAAACGATTTCCAGGTCGCTCGTGTTTCGTCAGTCTGATTTGAGATTGTACCGTCACAGTACTTGGTGCATTTGGCTTGACCTTCCATCAGTGATCACAAGATGGCAGCATAAGCCTGTGGCTCAGTCTCCTTGCAAAACCAAGGTCTGTAGCTGATGACTAGTTGATAGACTTTTGTTTCCTTTCAGTTCACATGAGCTTTGCCACCTTTTGTACTTTGGCTCCTTCCTGCTTGTGCTTGTTTACAATGGATTTTTTTCATTCCCAGCCAAGTGAAAACTATTACTATCTCTGGCCAACTGGCAATTATTTACCAGTAAATAAAGGTGTGTTAGACAACCTTATCAAACTGTATGGCATGTGTAACCCCACTCTAGATAATGTGAATGCCACACAGGTCGATGCCCTTCATACATTTCCATTCACTCCAAGTCATTTGCAACTATGAAATTGCAAACGTTAATACTTTCCTGTTTTAAGAATGTTACTTATTTTTTTAAGATGAGTGACAGAGCGGGATAAAGTACTTTCTAAATACAACTGTATTACTTGAGAAAAATGTTTGTTTTCTACTATTCTGACATTGTCACTTCAGCTTTTGAGAAACATGTTTGTAAGCTTAAGAGTTGCTCTGAAACGTTACAGGTAATTTAATGATGGGAGATCTTGAAGTGATGGTGTGCTGGCACGTCTTCCCTCTCCCTTTATGGCTTTCAGATGTGTGTTTCTTTGTATGTGTGCTTCTTTGCCTTCACGCTGGGTACAAAACAGCATGGTGCTTCGGAGATGTGTGCAGATCAGACTCTGCTGGACTCATCTCCTACACACACAAACAGATCACCAAGTCTTGTTTTTCTTGCAGGGCGGCACCCCTTTAGTCTTTACTGGGCTTGATTGATGCTGCCTCCTTCTTAAAATGCTGATATAAGATCAGGTTACCTTGCTCCTAAGTCATTCAATCATTAGGAATGGAAATAAGCACATGGTGCAGTGGCTGTTGTGCAATGTCATCAACTCTTGCTCCAAACCATTCCTTAAGAAGGGATGACTGGCTTTACACCATATCCCAGTTTTTTTTTCCTTGTAGGAGTCTAACAATGACGGTCTGATTGGTTGCAGCCCTGACACTGTTTGATATTCAGGCCTTTGAAGAATCAGACACTGACGCAAAGACGAAGTGACAGATGAGATGCCTGCTAACAGTTAGCTGTAGCATTTATGGTGGCTGCTCATGGTTCCCTGCACAGTCCTGCATCACAATGGACATTTGTTGTTGAACCTTGCATCAATCAAATATGCAGAAAGATGGGAAAGAAGGGCACAAAGCTTTCTTCAGTATGAAAAGAATGCTAAAGTTAAATGTCTGTATACAATATGCTCCTGTTTAATCACCCAGTGCTGAGAATAGCTTTGGATTCCTTGACTGTGTTAAAAAACATGTCTGGATAAATATATTGTCAGACTTTGTTGTGTCTCAGTGTGCTTTGAAGCCGTGGTTTTTTTTTAAGTGCAGCCAGGCAGATGTGTGTTGCTGTTGGAACTTTGTGCCATATGGTTATTTGTTTGGTTTAGATGCTATCTGTGGAGGCTCAGCCTGAGCATCCAGTGAGTGGATCCGCAGTGTGCATCAGAGTGACACGTGAGGATTGATGCCTGTTTAGTTTGAGCCCCTTGACCTCAACTTTGAAGAATCCTGGTTGTCTTCAAAAGCAAGTGGTGTAGCGCTCTCTCCACAAACATGTAGGACATGAAAGACATGGCGTTTAGTGATGTGTTTTACACTTACACACATAGTTTTGACATAGTTTTGTTACTTGGGCTTGTGCTATCAGATGGTATTCATGTTTTTCATTTTAAAGTCAGGCTTATTCTTTTGGAGTTATCCACCATTGATGATATCTGCATTCTTCTATTTGGTTTACTTGGCCTCTGATCAAGAGAGTGATAATACATTTTTTATGAGGCTTACAAGCATAAATAATAACTGAAAAATAGTGTTGTTGGACCTGCACCCCACGAGAGATTTTACTTGTTGTGGCTCTGCACCGGTTGCCTGGAACAGTGCACGGTCACCAGACGTCATGTACTAATAGGAATAACAGTTGTCACGCCCTGAAATGCCATCCAAGTTCACTTGGAGTAACAGAAATAAGCTTCATGACAGTTTTATGACCATGTCGTTGTTTATCTGCCCTTTCCAGGTGCTGATCGCCTCAGACAGCTATCAGAGAACACCACCTACTTCCGGAGGAAACTCCACGAAATGGGCTTCATCATCTACGGCAACGATGACTCACCCGTCGTACCCATGATGCTCTACATGCCTGCCAAAATTGGGTGTGTGATTCCCCTCTATTTCGTATAATCTGATCTTTTCAGTGGTTTAAGCATCATGGATGGTTAGGATGGCTAATCAGAATAATCTCCCGAATGACACAAAGGCTCCAGTTTAAATCGCTGTTCTTACTGTTGTTCCTTCTCCAAATAGAATCTAAATCTGACTGAGCTGTTTATGATTTCAGTTTTACACATTAAAGAGACCAACGTCTTAATGTGTGGTGCCTGCGGTGGAGAGATCAGATCATCAGTCAGAGTTGTGTGTTGCCCTGTGTCTAATGTTGCCGTTGCTTTTCAGGGCATTTGGTCGGGAGATGTTAAAGAGAAACATCGGCACTGTGGTCGTCGGCTTCCCAGCAACACCCATCATCGAGTCGAGGGCACGTTTCTGCGTTTCAGCTGCCCATACCAGGGAGATGCTAGACACAGTAAGTTAATCACAGTCTGAAACACAAAATGGAAAATAATGGATCTATATTTATTCTAAACATTAATAACAATAGGTGGATACAGATGCTGAGGCATCCCAAAGGGCTACACGGGTGTCATAATCAGCAGTTCCTTTGTACTTTGGCAGAAGACTTTCTCTGATGTCTTTCCTAAAAGGTCCTGCTTCACTCTAAAATGGTGTAGGCAGGTTCCACGTGCAGTAGGAACAAAACAAGTTCAAAATCAGCGTGAAAATCACTTAAAAATGGTCATTATTTATTTTCTGGCAAAACGTTAGCACTAAATGAATATATCCCTCCAGGAATGTCTGTCCACTGTCATCACTATGAATTACTATTATGGGAAATTAGTAAAACTAGCTTCTTGTTTTTTTATTTGATGCTTCCACTTCCAATATACAACTGCCTTTTATTCAAGATGGTAAAGAGAAAGACATCTGATCTCGGCTCATCTCAGCTCAGTCTTCTTTAACCGCTGGATCCAGTTCCAGCGATGTCAAAATCAAGGATGATTTTATTCTCAACCTCATATAAAAGTTGGATTTAAGGGCAATCGTGGATCCTAGCACTCGGTTGGGGGCTTTTTTTTTTTCAACTGTTTTGTGTGCATCTGTCCACAAGCGAGTGTGTGACTGTGTTTGCTGAATACTAAAGGCTCCCAATATGTCCTTTATTATAAATGAAACTTGCAAGACCCAGCTGTCTCCAAGTATTACAGCGGGGCTCAGACAGACTTGTATTTGAGCTGCTCTGTCTCTCCAACGACACTTCATTCATCTTACTGAGGAGCATGTCAGCACTGTTTGTAATAGTCCATTTAAAGGGCAGCCTGCCTTTGTAGAGCACTTCGAGGAGCCGCTTTTTCCGTCTTTGGAAAAGCCAGCCCTCGCTGTTTCTCAAGCCGTGGAATCAGAAAAAAGGTCACGAGGAAGGTAAATTGTTTCCAGGTGCCCTGCAGTTTTGCAATGCTGATACGGTCTCCTTGTGGAAAGAAGTGGAGGAGTTTCTGCTTAGTTGTGGTTCATGCAGGGAGCCTTCTGTCATGTTTAGTGTTTGAAAATCCAAGCGTAATTAAGCCTCATCACTTCATTTATCACCTACAAAAGAAATCCTCTTTAGAGTTCTGCAATGTGTGTAATCTTGAGGGTGTGTTTTTTTTTAATTGTCTGGTTATCTTCACTTAATTTTAATTGGCATGAATAATCTGTTTTTGGATTCAGATTAAATAGCATTCCTCCTTGTTCTTCTGCCAGGCGTTGGGGGCCATCAGTGAAGTGGGTGACCTGCTGCAGCTGAAGTACTCCAGACATGAAGAGCCTCTTCCCTCGCTTGGGTGGATGGCAGAGGAGAGCCTGCTTCAGGACTGAGCCCAACCCAACTTAACTGTCCTTCCCTTACTTTACCTTTTCTCGTCTGATTTGACCTTTTCCTCTGAGCCAGTCTCTTCATCGCTCTTCGCCATATCTCACATCAGACTCCCCATGGACTTATCAGAACCAAAGTCCTTCACAGGCCCACCCCGTTGTGTAGCCTGCACATTAGCGTCGCTCATTAGCCTGTGTGCAGTCTGTGACATGTCCAGCTGATTTCACCCACAACACGGGGAGGACCAAAATCAACCTCATCTTTTCTCACTGTACGCGTCCGTTGTTACAAAGTTTGTCTAACATTGAGTCTTATTCCTGTGTGCACATTAAATGTGTGTCTTATTTGTGCAATAATAACAACGTGGAGTTTCTTTGTCATTCAAACAACCTCTAGAGCAAATTAGACATATTGTTGCCATGAGTTCCTACTCGTGCGCCTTGATAAAAAGAATTCTGATTGTAGGAGTTGCTATATGTAAATATTATTTATCCTGAAGTTGGTAATGCTACCTTAGGGGTAGCATCCCAACCCTTAAAGAGAGATCCATTATTTCACAGGAGTAACATTGGCATGTTCACTCTATGTATTTATCTTCTAATCACTTTTACTTGAATAGAGAGCATAGAATATTGGGTTCTTTCCCTAACCAAAGGATATACGTGTATAGATATGTTTTCTACCTTTTCTCTTTAAATGCAAAACAGATGTTCCAAAAGAAAACAATTTAACAGGGAAAAGAATCCAAGGGAGCAAGAGTAAGGAATATTTTTTACGGCTTACTTCCTAGAAATATTTTTCAGCCTTATTTACTGTTTACACCTGCACTCATGAATTTGAGCCCAGTGTCTTCAACATTTCTATAAGCTAATGAGCTACACCTGTGACATTTCCTCTTCTTTTTTTGGCCTGTGCTTTCATGTGAATCGGCGTCGACACTGACGTGCGAGCACGACGATGACACGCCGTAACTTAGATCTGTACGTATGACGATGCTGCTCCCATGCTATATCTGATATACAGGCGGCTTTATTTATTTAAAAATGTCTTTGTTGTCTTTCAGCCATCTTATTTTTGTGAGAGAGAAAAAAAGTAATTATCTGAACGGCAGCTCCAACTGTGTCCCCGTGGACGGTGTGTATTTTAACTGACTGCTTACACGTCTTAACTTCAGTGCTAGCACTACTGACAGGCATTTTAAATGCACAGATGACGTAGTCACTGAATTTTTCAGATCCTTTATCGTTTGTGTTCATCTGGGATGACATTCCATATCAATCTGCTTTCAATATCAAGAGTTTGTTTTGTTTGACTGATTTTTTTATTTTATTTTTTATTTTTTTCTGACTTTTCTGTGTGAGGTCGTCCCAAACATGGCATACGTGCCACTGTCGAATATCCTGTTTGTGTTTATGTTGTGTCACTTAATTGATGTGAATTGGAGGCCTCAGCAGTGTAGCCAGTCAGCAAGCTGGCCATTGTCTGGCAATGTGACCAAAATGTTCATCAAAGTGATTAAACTCGAGTTTCGTTGATGTTTTTGGTGTTTTAGCACAGCACAACAACTTGTTGGGGTCTCTTTTAACTCTACATCCATTACATTGTCTTTATGCGAGTCATTCCAATATTGTTTTTGTCTTCACAGAAAATGGCTTGAGTAACAACTCCGTGATGCATTTGCTTTTAATAAATATAATATAAAAAGTGGAAGTCATGACTATGATCTGGAATTGCACTCTTCAGAAGAGACATAAAATATTTTCTTCTCGTCAGAGTTTCCTCTCGAGCAGTCTGCAGCACCGTGCAGTATGTTAACGTCTCTGCATTTCTGGCTATGGAGGCAAAAATGTAATTGCAAACAGCGACGTGACTGTTTCTCTCGGCCAGGTTTTCCTTACTGAAACCGGGGAATTAAAGTCGAGAGGGATTCTAAAAATGTTTGCTTGGAGCACTTTGATGTAATGTTTTCAGTTTACCCACCACAAATAACCTGCAGACTGACCTGCAGTGGAAAGTTGCTTATCGGTTGCTTTTTCCCCCTCTGAATTGTATTTGGGTTGAAGATAAACCACTCGGAGGAGTTTGGAAAGCCATGATGTTGGTTGACCTTGCTGTTGGAAACTGTGTTGATTAAATCACTTTCTTTGTATCAAGTTCTGGAACGGGTTTTGTGTTTATTCGCAGCACGCACACACGGACTGGAGTCACAACTTAAAAGCTCATGACAAACATGTTTGTAAGCCTTTTTGACTGATAAGTCACTGACATCCTGCCATTCCACAGCATTCCACATGGCCAGTCATTCACTCCTTAAAATGGTATTTTTGTGAAACGGCATGGGGTGACATAATGACTTGTTTCCAGGGCTTAGAATACAAGTCTATAGAAAATTATATGTGATTTAAAAGATTATAGGAACAGGGGGAAATCATTTTTTGGTATTCGAGTCTGAGTATTTGATTAAACTGACTGTTCTCAGTGGGTAAATGTCCACTTTATGTCCTGCGTATGGAGCCTATTGCAGGTTTTGTGTAAACTAAACCTTGTACCTTATCAAGAACCTCAGGGGCCCAACGCACCCCCTCCACACAGCTGTGAGCAATAAGCTTCCCACCCCCAACTCCCTTAGCATCAGCCCTCTGAATGCGTGCGTAAAAGGCAAGTTTACCGAAACCGGTTGGCTGGGCTGCGTACACACAAACGCACACACATCCACTCGAACCGGTGGATGAGCGCTGGATAATGGATTAACGCATCGGACAGATAGCAAAAAAAAAAACGCACAGCATGCTATGAACTCCAGATGTCAATGTATTGGAAGAAACCACCCACCCACCACGGAATGACTCACAGTTTTAAGTAGTTGAATAAGCGAGCGCCGGTGCGGACGGGGAGATTCTGCGTGGGGTATTTGACTTCTTTCTGGTACTTAAAGCTCTTCCAACTGTGTTTTTTTTATGGGGAAGAGAGGCTGTGAGCTCGACCCGCCATACGGACTGATAGTTGCTGCACGAGGCGCTGGTGCCAGATATGGTAGCGCGCGGAATACCTCGGGACGCTGGTGCGCATCTTCATAAAGTGCGACCCTTCGAGACTGACGCGGCCTAAAACTTCATTTGTCCCGAGTCTAAAGTTGCTCTCAAAGGGAGAAGGAACCAGGACGCCGTCGCTCCATCCACACCGACGAGCTAATTTAGGGAGAATAGTTTGAGAAAAAGCCTCCAAAGTACTTTTTTTTTTTTTTTTACTCATCTTCACAGGAAGCTTTGAAGTAGAGAAGATGCGACAAGAGGTCGCGTGGAGATTTCAGATGCTGCTTGTGATTTGGTCAATACTTGTGGTTAGTTTGGGGACGGGGTTTCCTACCAGACACAAGAATGTTGGCCACAAGGTAAGCTTTATGTAGATTATTAGATTGTGTGCTTTTGAAATTATCCATTTAAAGCAACAGGTTTCGGATTTTTTTTTAAAAATCACACCTGCCGCTGACAAAACTAACGGTCTGTTTTTTTTTGTCAAATGCTATGCTAGCTGTTGTAAAAAATGTCCATATGCTAATAGGTTCTGCCCGCTTTATTGCGAAATACAGTCGCCTACCTTCATTAATGTCGATTAATAGCCTGCACTGTGTAATAACATTGACAGTATTATGCAAATATATATATATAAAAACTATATTTTAAAAGTGGGGTTTATACAGGAAATTTACAATATTGAATAAGGCAATAAAATAAGGCGCCTTTTGGGAATTTTGTAAGAAAAAAAATCATTATATGATAATCATTTATGTTATTTTCAACATATTTTATGTTTATTTCATAACATAACATAACATTTGAATGTAGATATGTTGAACAAATTACTTGTAAAGGTCTTTATCCACCATTCCCATCAAATGATTCAATCAATGAAATGAGCCGAAATGAAAGAGTGTCCTCATCGAGGCATGGCGCTCTCTTTTGTTGCACTCCTCTCTCCATGTATAGTAAGGTTTGCCATTGCAGGCATTCACCCTCCCCTACACACACATGCTGTGCAGTGTGTTTGGTGTGTGTGTGTGTGTGTGTGTGTGTGTGTGTGTGTGTGTGTGTGTGTACAGGAATGTTTGTGTTACACACAGACATATTTGGATATCAAAGTCTGTTTGTGTGTGTTTGTGTCAGGGTTCAGTTTTTGCCTTTGAACTCTCCTTCTTGTGTGGCCTCCCATGGATGCCCTATTGGGAATATCTCTCTCTCTGTCTCTCTCTCTCGCTCTCTCTCTCTCTCTCTGTCTCTCTCTCTCTCTCTCTCATCATCTGTCTGATGTCAAGGCAAAAAGACACAGAGAGGAAAAAGAGGGAGGGGTGTGGAGAAGGGAATGACTAGCGAGAAGAAGAAAAAAAAATCTCACTGTGGCCTGTGTGTTTTTTTCATTCAGCAAAAAGGCTGCAGTTGGCGACCTGCTGGATGTGTGTCTGTAAGTGGTGGATGGAGAGGAGAGATTAGCAGAGGAAGAGAGAAGGAGGAGGGAAAGCTCAGTAAAGCGGGTGCCCAGTAACGAGATGCTTATGTAACCAGAATAAGGCGAGCCCTCGGCATCTCTCACACTGGAGCTCGGGGTCAAGTGTCATTCATCTGATTGTTTACATTGGCTCTTTTTTGTGTTAATGTGGAATTTCCTGTTTTTGGTTTTACCCCCATCTCTCGGGTCGAAGAAGAAGAAGGGGAGGAGGGGTTTGTGTTGAAGTGGCCTCTTTTCCAAATATTGGGACCTGTTTGCCCTGACTGTTTTGTATCCCCACCTCCCACCCCAACCTCCACAACCTCATCCCGATTCCACCAGGCATGCATTTGTTGTCCCGTTTTCATTTGCTAAAGATGGCGATCAAAGCACGTCCATAGTTTATTGTTCTTCTGTAATGGTTTGGAAACAGCCAAGTGCAGAGGCCTTTGATATCTGCGGGCACATAAATCAGGGCTGCCACACTGCCTGCCTTCCCAGCCAGCCCCCCAACCCCACCGGATCCCATCCCTGCCCCTGACCTCAGCCTCTGCTGCCCCCCGACCCCCTCTCCCTAACCTGAAAGTGTGTCACCACCAGCAGTAGCAGTGACAGTAGGCCATATGGTCTTTACAGTTAAGTGAAAGGAGAATTTAATGTTTGTCTGACAAGAGAGAAGCAGTTTCCAGACCAGGACCCCCCACCCCCACCCCCCACCCCCTGCATCCATGATAATCTCCCTGTTAAACACGCAGCATGCCATCAGCCACCGGGCCTTTGATCGGAAGAGCCCCACGACAGAGAGGAGGAGAGCAGGATCAGAGAGAATGGGTGGGAGGAAGAAAGGAGGAGGAGGAGAGTGATATACAGGGTGAAAGAATACAGGATCCAGATGTGTAACAAGACGAGATGAGGAGGGTGTGAAAGTATGTGGCCTCTCTCGTGACTCTGGACCTTCTGGGTCTGCTTGAGTGTGTAGCTGTTAGGGCATGTGTGTGAATGTTGGTGCGTAATAGTGAATGTTGTCACCACTGGTCAGGTTTGGCAGTGAGGTCCACTAATAACGAGGCCAGGGTAGAGTGGAGCTGTAGGACTTCTTCAATGAAATCTCATACTAGACTTCAAACATTTGGTGTAACACAAGAAATAAGTAAGTAATTAACCTATGCAACACTTAGTGCTGCTTTAATGATTATTTTCATTATCAATGAATCATTTAGTCTAGAATCCCAGAATTCAAAGTGACATCTTGTTTAGCAGCCAAAATCATTATTTGTACAACTAATCAATTATCAGAACAGTTGCAGATTATTGTCTTTTGTCAATTGTTTCAGCTCTTCATACATTGTATCCACTGCTGAAAACTGAGTGTTTGAGTGTTTTCACCAGCATCATTATAATTTGTCTGTTTTTAATGTGATGTTGATTTTTCGTGGCAAAACAATGTGGTAAAAGTGGTCAATTTTCAGTCACTGCAAAATGTGTAAAACTTGTTTTTAGTATTTGCAGTGGGTGAAATTACAGAGAGAAAAAAAACGTATCCATTTGTCACCACCAGTTTACAGTTATCTGAGGAGGGGGCCAACTTCTCTTCTTCCGTCATTTATCATGCTTGACGGGCTTCTCCTCAAAACAGGCATAATGTGTTCACATGCTTGAATTTGACCGACCACATAACTTTTTTATGGGACAATCACAGGCAGTCAGTGAAAAGTACGCCCTGTTCGAGAGGCCATAACTATAAATCATCAACCGTTGGGTCATTAATTCAGGCATTTCTTCTCCTCTTTAGCCCTCCAACTGCAACTGAGCACACCACAAACTGACTTAGGTCAAATCTCTAGGTGCCATTCAATCATGTTTGTTTCAGGATGATTTGGGTTGCGGTTTAGAACTAGCGTGGAATAGATAATGTTTCCTATTAGACATGAAGCAGACACAAGCACACTGGAGAATCAGACCAACCACTCCACTTTCAGGGACTATATTCCAGATACAGTACATCTATCGACAATTCCCCACCATTATAATGCGACCATTAATCTCAGAGATCAACATTTCCTTCTGTTCTTCTTAGTAACTGTAAAATTTGAAAGGTCAAATTAAGTGGTGGCCGTAGTGGCGGCAGCACAGCAGGTTCAGACACGCTCCCACCAGCCCAGGGGTCCCACGCCTCCCAGGCCCTCTCATTAAAGCTAAAAGAGGATCTCTCTGGCACAGGCCCCTCTTTGTCCACGGCCTGGATGCCACGACTGTTGTGGGAAAAAACAAAACAATGAAATGAACGGAGGCTGGTTGGTCACTTGGCTAGTTAGTTGGATGCCTCAGGGGCTTTTTGGAATTGCTGACCAAGCTACAAAGTGGAAGATATTTTCAAGGTTTCTTCTTGGAAACAGAGCACTAATTGTTTTTATACTCATCAATGAGACTTTATACGCGATTATCATTAGCCCTAAAGTAGACACTGGCTTTTGAATGTCCAGTTGTGTCTGCACACAGTTTGCATAGCTTTAAGGCATTTCCTGTCAACCATTTTCCCTTTAATCATGCCAATAGATTATTGTTTCTGGTCCAGATTAACTCTTTATCTTACATCTTGTCCTTACAGGTTCATGGCCATCTGATTCACAGCGATGGGGTCCAGTATGTTCCTGAGGCTTTGGAGCAGCAGAACCAGGTCCAGAGTCTCCTGCCTGAGCCCCACAGCCACCAGAGGAGGTGGTCCCACCACCAGCACAGATCAGTTGGTGTTCTCCCACAACCTGAGCCTGAGGAGGAGACTAAACCCTTCATCCTGGATCTCAAGAACTTTCCAGACCTGGCCAATGCTGACATCAACTCACAGAACCCGAACATACAGGTGAGTCAGGAGAGGGGAGACACACATTACTGTATTTGGGGACATGGGGACACAGGAGGAAGTAAGTTAGGAATACTGTATATTTTAATATATATAAGCTCACAAAAACAAGCTCTTATGGCACTAAAATAAGTTCAGTTTAATTTAAGATTTTTAATTTGTCTGCTGTATCCATAATGTGACCAATGGATGAGGAGTTATGGGTTAAACTAAAACCATTCATGCGAGGAGAACTGGGACATTTTGTATTGTGTGTGTGTGTAAAAAGATTTATTTCTTTAATGTCTAACAAAAATAAAGTCTCTCAGTCTAATCTTGGAGACCCGGCTGCGTCTTTCTTTGCTACTATTTAATCAAATTGCAATAAAAGAAAATGTGCTCTGTAATCATAAGTGTTAGCCATTAGGCCCTCATCATCTTCTTCTAAATTGACCCAAAATGTTCAAAAAAGGTTGTTTTGTTTAACTTATCTCATGGCAGTTATCCTCTCCGTCTCTGGTCAGTGTAATCAGGATGCGGTTAGAGGGACATAATGGTGTCAGCCTATGCCTACATGATGGCTTTTCATGTAGCATATAGACCAGATTTACCACACTAAATGACTCTACACTAAGGACATATTCAACTAAGATAGATGGAAGCATTTCCAATCATCATGTGTCTTTCCTCACTGTGAAATTAATTTCACAACTGTTAAAGTTAAAAAGATTTTCCCTGTAGTCTTCCTGTTGCCTGGTCTTCACATCAGCTGAAGTGGGCCCTTGGAAGTACTGTAGCATCTAGGATGAGTCATATTGAGGTAATGAGAGGTAGTTATCCATAATAAATGCTCACATTTTCTCCCTGAGAGGATCACTCGGTTGGCTGAATGCTCATGCTCACGTCTGGCTGGCTGACTTAGATCCGGGGAGCGGATTCGCCTGCTGAAAAACTTCTCGGCACATTTGAGATAGTTGATTTCTTGAGAAGAGCGTGTAAGTCAAGTGCTAAAGCTGCACCAAAGTCTTAGAGGTACTTTACAGCTTTGATGACACGTTACGGCAAAAGCAGAGTTACAGAAACACTGGGCAGTTCCACTGTCTTCTACTAAATTTGGTTTGCCAATCGCGCTACAATTTGGCTTCTTTGTTTGCTTGTGTAGACTTTTAGGAGAGAGTTGTTAGAACACCAGAAAATGATGCTGTCCAAGATCATATCAGTGACACAGCTGGATGTGTTCATGGGTTACTTCTGGTTGACTTACTCCAGTTTTCTACACAGGTAACCATTGAGGTGGTGGATGACCCCCAGATGGAGGTAGAGATGGACTTGGCCAAGGAAAAAGAGTGGCTACCTTCTTCTTCCTCCTCCCCCTCTTCCACAGTAGATTGGCTCGGAGGCAAGAAGCTTTTCTGGCCCCTTTTCTGGAGTTACACCGATGCAGATTCCAGCGAGGACAGCAACAGCCGGTCAGGCATGGAGGAAATTGGCGAGGAAGAGGAGGAGGAAGATTACTCCCTAGATTACGGCAGTGAGGAACCCTTACCCAGCGGAGTGGGTGGAGACTGGGATACGCATTGGAACGAAGGCTGGGATCCAGTGCAGAGCTACTATGGTAAGCTTTGCCAAGTGGTACAGTCCCTGTCTGCTAGTACAGCCACAACTGTTGATGGCTTTTAAAAAATGATGTATCCTGCAGGTTTTACCAAAGGAAAGAAATACAAAAATGGGAAGTATGAAAAACAACTACTTAATTTATCATACCAAAAAAGAGGTAGGGAAAATGGGAATATCTGGAAGGAGAGACAGAAAGTGAGAGGGAACAATGGAGAGAGAACAAAAGACTGGCTTAGGAAGGCTGCATGATTACTGTCTTCACAGTCAGAGAGAACCAAATGATGCCAGCATGCGAGGCAGCATGAGCAATCGACCATCAGGACATTGTGGGTTATTATGGGCACTTTGAAGTCGACACTGGTCGTGTTGGTCGCAGAGGCCTGCCTTTTGAAGATGGGTCCGATGCGCTCGCTAATGGCAGCGTGAGGCCGGCACTGTTCCCTGGGACAAAACAACCCTCTGCTTGTGGACAATTAGAGGGCAGATTGGGAACACAGAATGACAGGGGCCATTTGGCCAGCCCTTTCATCCTTCCTCGGGACCGCTTGGGCCCCCCCCCCAGACCCTGGCGGCCCTCACTGCCCTCTGCGGCTCAGCCTTTTGAGCCAGTTCAAGAATTTCAGGGGGCTTTCAGGGCTCTGCATAACTTTTACAGCTCTTTCCCCCTCTTAATTCTGCCTTCCTCTGGTGGGAAAAATGGTTGTGTCTCAGCTTGCACAGGCCAATTATTCAGTGGTAAAAATAGTAAATAATGAGAGAGAAAGAGAAAGGTGTACATAGTGAATGAAAGGGAAGAAAAGAAAAGAAGAATGAAAAAGAAAAGTCTGATGGGCTGGGGAGTGGGTAGGCCAGTGTGTGTGAGTCCTACTGTAGATCAGAGCACAGTTGATGGCTTACCACAGCCTAAAACGTTCCATCTTCAGAGAAATTTCCCACAGATGCCAATGTGCACATGACTGATCTGTTTGTTTTTCAAAGGTTTTTGAAGGTTGTTGTTGCACAAACCGCTACTGTTGTAGTGTAATCTCAAAATGTAGTAACAGGTGTCTTAAAACCCCATTAGTTTGTACTCTTTGACCCTTCCCTTATCCATTATGCCAATATATAGACTTTGGCTGTTTAACCGCTGTGAATGTATGAAACCCAACAAAGGGCAACAATGCCTATCAAGTGGTCACATCTAAAGAATAGCTGAACATAAATCAAGGACGTCTGCCTTAGCTTCTTCTGTAATTAAGACTCTCCTGAGACCTCATTCCCGTATGGCCACATGGGGAGTTGGCAGCGCCCACAAAGTAAAATTGGGTGCTCTCTACACCCAAGCTGGTATTTCTGCACCCACCTCGCCTTTAATCAAGAATGACTTGTTTTCAAAGTTATTAACACCACAAGGAAATATGGTGCGGAGGCGGACAGCCACAGCACAGCTTCCCTCTCTCTAATTTTACTGAAGCCTTTTTTAAAAAGAATATGGGTTTGCATGGGAATGGTTAGACCAGGACAAAATTGTCTTTTATTTGGAATGGGACAGAAACTTTGAAAAGTCATTCTGGATTGGAGTGATAACGTACAGAGTTAACTTCAACACTAAAGTGTAAGTTGTTGCAGGGTTTGTTTTTCCCCCTTGTGTTCATAATCTCAGTCAACCGCGAAGCTGCTTCCTATTATTTTGTTAATTACAGTACATCTAGTAATTGTAATCTGTTCCTGAACGCATGATGACGAGCTCCTGTAATTGTAAATTAAATTCCAAGCTTTCATTATGTATTCCTCTCATAATTTAGTTTTGAAATGTATAAATGATATGGTGCTTTAATCCTGATCAAATCTGATGAAATTTCATAGTAGTTGAAAGTAAGTTTTCATCTATGTGAAATGTTGCACAAATGCTTAGGCTGTATGTTTGAATTTTCTTTTCTTTTCCACAGAGAAGGAGACAGATGAGTGGACACCCTGGTCTCCCTGTTCAGTGACATGTGGACACGGTGAGAGGAAGAGGACCAAGTCCTGTGGCTATTCCTGCACTCTGACTGAAGCCTCTAAGTGTGACCTGGAGCCTTGTCCTGGTGAGATTGTATTTCCATTTTAAGAACTAAAAACAACAAACCAAGGCCAGAATATTCAGGTACTTGTATTCTGCTTTCCCAGCTGGTTTTTAATCTGCAGCTCATGTACCACTCTCCTCTTTTTAGGTGACGTCAACACTGTGGTAGAGCCTTTCCCTTTTGAGATGGAGAATGGCACAGAGCCATTTGGGACAGGTGAGTTTGTCGAATCTCTATATCAGCTTCATTAGTTTAAAGGATCCTAAAATATTTTACCGGCCATTTAGACTTTACACTCCACAATTTTAAAGTATACTTAGTCAGATATATACTTGAGTTGCATATATATGATAGTACCACCTTGGCTAGTGGATTATAGCAACATGCCTCTGATATGATGCTACAAGGTAATGCAGAACTGGCTTGCTCAACACTGTAACATAGCTGTTCAGGCTAGGATTCAGACTTGACCCCAACATAACAGTCATGCTACCTGCAGTGCTACCATGAACAACTGTAAAACACAATTTCATGTGGTGTTGCTGTCCTCTTTCCGAAAGATGTGGACAGCTGTGAGAAGTGGCTCAACTGTAAGAGTGAGTTCCTCCAGAGGTACCTCCACCAGGTCTTGTCTGAGCTGCCCAGCTGCCCCTGCACCTACCCCTCTGAGGTGGCGTACACTGTGGTCAGTGTCTATGACGAGACTCATGGCCGGCAATTCCGCTGGCGTGATGCCAGCGGCCCCAAGGAGCGCCTGGACATCTACAAGCCATCGGCGCGCAACTGCATCCGCTCAGCACTTTCCGGCGACTCATCTACACTCGCAGCGCAGCAATGTTGTTACAGTGATCGCGGGCAGCTGATCACGCGGGGGAAAGGCGCAGGCACGCCTAACCTGATCAGCACTGAGTTTTCACCTGAGCTCCACTTCAAAGTGGACGTGTTGCCTTGGATCCTGTGCAAGGGAGACTGGAGTCGCTTCCATGCGGTGCGGCCACCCAATAATGGATTGAGCTGCCCAGAAAACCCTCATGAAGACGTGTTCATGAATGAACTGGAAGAGGCCAGGGAGTACTGAGGGACCACAGCCAAAACTACCACTTCACTCAGAGGGGCCCAATCCTAATTTGAGAGGAGACTGCCCACGTTAAAAATCATGAAATAACATCTAAACCATGCATCATGCATTAACATGCATTGACTCAGAGGAAATGCACATTTGTGAGTGGGAGATTCGTGGGGTTTAGGAATGATGGTGAGGTGTGGCTGTCTCAGGTTAGGATTTGGCACAGTGTCCTGATATCAGGCTCGACTGAACTGAACTGAATCGCAAGAAAAGAAATAAATGCAGCGTTCTCCCATCGCTTGCCAACCTGTTCCACATCTGGCATGACATCAAGCTCTCTCTCTCTTCATATTCAATTCACTCTCCTGGATGTGTGTAAGCATGATGTCTACCTACTGGCTTTTTTGATGGTGTTCTGGAGTGCTTGTGATTGACAATAGCAAAACATCCTGATTGTGCTTCTTGTAGGTTTTGCAAAAGGAAATGTACAAATGCGGGCTGGTTATACTGATTAAAGAAACACATGCAAGGGAAGAGTCCAACAGGTTAATATCCCAACGATGCTGCTACAATATAAAAATCCTTCAGGTTTTACATCAGGAATTAAGGGGAACAAGACAACAGGACATCAGTAGACCCAAAAGATGCCACATGCATTGTCAGTAATGTACATTTTAGACAATGTTTTGGGACACTTAAAGTAGTAATGTTAGAAGAATGTGGGATCTCAACCAGAGAGGTAAGCTAAAAGGATCTGAAACATTCTGCTGTCATTATTGAGCTTGCTAGTGAGAATTCTGAGAATTACGGTGGCCGAGAGAGCTCAACGCACTGCAACTTAAGAAAACACATGCAAATAGACAAAACACTAGCAGATTAGGAAAACATCAACAACACGCGCGCTGCAAACACTCACAACACAACCGAAGTAGCACAGATGACAACAGATATGTTTCTAGGGGACACTAAAAATTGATAGACACACTTGTTTTTTGCGACCGTTTGTTGTTAAAGTTATTGAAGTCGGCTACTCGTCAGTGGTGCTGGAAAATTAGCTAAAATACAAGTTTTTCTCTTTATTTTAATATCGCTATGGCTCTGTGTGTTTTTCATGGTATTATTTGAATTGGCAGGCTAATAATCAGCAAAATGCAAAGGCTTGGTTAACAACAGGTATCTGCCACTGGCTAATATCTGACTCATGCCATAACAAATATTAAAATAAAGAGAAAAAAACGTATATTTTAGTCCCCTGGAAACATCCATATCCGTTGTCATCTGTGCTACTTGCAGTGCGTTTCTCTGTTTGGTTGTGTTGTGAGTGTTGTGCAGCGCACGTGTTGTCAAATCGATGAAGATGTTTTCTTAGTTTGCTCGTGTTTTGTCTATTTGCATGCGTTCTCTTAAATTGCAGTGCGTTGAGCTCTCTCGGCCACCGCAGAGAACAGCCCTTGAGCAGCAATGATACGCGAACAGCACATTTGATTTCAAATGTTTTGTCACACAGATTGATTTCATGTGTTTTCTCACATTTTCAAAGCCAGGAAGATATATGATCTGGGTGCCAAAGAATTACAAATCAGACTGTTGGTGCCTGAGTAAATCCAGCGTCCTAAGTCTCTACGGTGCAAATATAGCTAAAATTAAGTTGTACAGTGAGTAGATTGTGCTCATAAATGTGTCTCTACAACGTTCTCAGGGGGACTAATTTACCATGATAAACAGATTTGTTCATTTACCTCGGCAGCGGAGCACTATTGGAATTTGTACGAATTGTATTGGGGTTGGGCTTAGTAGGAAGGTATCGGGTGCGTAATCCAGATTGGAATTGATGAACAGATAATGCTTTCAGAAACCAATTATATCCCATATAACTGAATAGTTGTTATTGATGCATTGTGTGTGGTAGAATGATGTCATTGCTGTGAAAAGCTGTTGGCTTAGGGTCTTTGGGTTTATGTACAGAACTTGATTGGATAGAAAGGAGATTCCTACTCAAACATTGCTGAGAGGTCACGTAGTTGGATCCTTTATCCTGGCTAACATAAAACATAAAATACAGGTAAAGGCTACATGGAAGTAGTGACCAACAGCAAATATGTCAGTCTTTCAGGAATTGCCCCTTCTATCCAGTCTAATTCTATGCGTGTTAGCTCCAAACCTTTTTTTCAGGAAATCTGCTTCCAAGTGTGTACATGCAAACTGACTGGCATTTACATTTTGGAATCACCGATTTTAAAGGAAGGCACTTTATTTAAGGTATATATATATACACAAAAGATATATCAAAATGTACTCATGTTTGCCATTTGTTGATGACAGTGTTATTGTGAAGGGGAACCAGAAATGCTGCATTGTTCTATGAAAGTGCATATATCAAGTGTTCTGTTGAGGAAAGCATGATCTTTTTGTGATTTCTGAATCTAGTATTACATATATGGTGTTGTACAGTATTTATTTGTCTGTTCTTTTTTTTTTTAAAGTTTGCTGAAGCTTTGAAATGTCTCTGTACTCAACATGGTGCACTAATCGGACTGAGAAATGAAGGCACCCATTATCAAAAGGGAATCCACTCGCCCTCATAACCTCATATCACTTCATACAGCAACATCAAATGTGTCTGTGTTTCATTTTACTTTGTACTGCAGTGCTCTATGAATATGTTGTTGCAATTATGCTGAAGAAATATATAAAGACCTTGCATTCATCATCTGACTTTTTAATGTGTCATTTCTTTTCCCACACTTTAGATACCCTGTATTAGAGCCAAGCATAGCATCATGCTGTAGAGCAAAATTCCTTAAACACAACTGGCTAGTTATACTCTTTAGTGACTGGCCCACTAAACTTTTCCATATATTTCCTCTCCAACAAGACAGGTACAGTGCAGCAAGCATTCCTTTAACGTGCAAACATGTCGCTTCCTTGTTTGCAGCAACAGGCTAAATCTTAAGACAACCAATCTGTACCAAGACGACCAGAAATAAAGTGTGACAGACTACTCAGGCTTCTCGCTCCCATTCCCCAAATATCTGAAACGTCCTTCATATCATGACATTAGCAAAGAAGAGTTTAAAGAATATTAAAAGAATGGTTTAACATTTTGTGAAATGGTGTTCGCTTTCTTGAAGAATCGGATGTAAAAGTTGATAACCCTCACACAATCCGTTAGCTTAGCGCAAAGCCCGGAAACAGGCGAAACAGCAAGCCTTGCTCTGTCCAAAGGTAACAAAATCTGTATCATCACCTCTAAAGCTCACTAATTAACATGTTATATCTTGTTTGTTTTATCTGTGCAAAATCCTGAGTGTAATAACTATGCAATTTCCATGTACCAGCCTTGTACGCACATACTGCATATATTTTTCTTAAAATTTCTCCCCTCCATTTAAAACTAAAATCTGTCCACATAACCTTAGTTTTACAAAATATCTCTGTACATACAGTACAAAAATGAAAAAAAAAAAAATTCCTAAATATCAAACAAGCATGCCAGGCCAGTAGGTGGCAATAAAGTCTAGTAAGGTAGACAGCGATTGCATACGTTTTTGATTTAATGACAAAATAATTACCTTTGTGACACGAACGTGGTGTAAATTGTGAGTACTAGTAATTGTGAGAATCAAGGGATTCCCAAGGATTCACACCCCTAAAGTCTGCGTCATTCATTCGTCAAACCTCAGAAAAGAACATTCTGAACATGCTTTATGTTTTTTTTAAACACTTGCTCATTACACAAAACAACACTAAGCATGCACAGGATGACGTTTAATTTTTGTTTTGCAAAATATACTGTATGTATATGTGTGGACAAGGCTTTAAATGCACAGGTTTCCAGTCTTTATGCTATGCTAACTGCATGCATTTTTGCAGTAAGGACATGAGAGTGGTGTTGATCTTCTCCTCTAACTCTCAGCAAGAAAGCAAATAAGCATATTTCCCAAGTTGTCAAAAATATTTGAACTGTCTTATTCCCTTCTGGTGCTTTAACAGTCAAATACAAAGTCAGACCATCAAACTAAGGTGTAACTAGTGAGTGTCATGTCCTCACAGCTGAGCTAAATCAGAGCTAGTGTGATGCTAAATTGTTTACTAATCCATAAATACCAGTTGAAGTTTTGTGAAGATAAGTATGTGTAGCATGTGGTTGTAATTACTCATCTAGACTTTACATTTTCCAAATCCAACAGATCCTAAGCAGGATTCAATTAGGTATTCTGCATGAGTTCCCTTTTCTTGCACATGTTAGCAGTGTGTGCAGTTGCCGCTCGAACCAAGAGCATCAAGCATTTCCTTTACTCTTCACTCTTATCGTCCGTGTGTTCTCAATCCAACATTGGTTTTACGAGTGGAGTGCACGACTAGAAGTCAAATGTTGTGCTAACACATTCAGTCAGACAACCACAGGCTTCAGGGTTTACAAATGTGCTGTGGGCATTCCTCTTCACAAGAGTGACATGTTATTCATGAGTGTGACTTTTTGTTGCGGTTGAGGCTCAAAGTTACAAGTCCGAGCAAGAGCAAATGGATGGTGATGTTGGCTAGAAATTAATTTTAATTCAGGTTCCAGAGAAGACAACTCTGTATATCACAATTATACAGAAGGTTACATTACACAACACACAAATTTAACCTCTTTAGGCCCATTCATGTCTCAACTTACAGCCACCATCACTGTCATCCATCTCCACCGTGGTATCTAGGTTGATCTTTTCCTCCCATCATCTTGTCAGAGGCTATACTCTTTCCAGAGGATTAAATAACATAGAGATTAAAAGTTCAAAGGTCAGGGTAATGCAAATCCATAGGCTTAGGCAATCCAAGTACTCCTCTTAGATACCGGTACTCTAATTCCTGTAGGTCACAATGTCTATCCTCTACTTGTTGCTCTCATTGACCCAAGAGAAAGGAGGGAAAAAAAGCCTGGTTATGAATTTACTATAAAACTTTAGGTCAAAAGTAGGACACAGTCTTCCCGTCCATGTGGTGGGAATGGACAATAAGAATCTTGGTAGGTCTACCGTGGTCCTTCAGTGTTCCCTAGGTTGACTAGGGATGAGTGGTGCGTGGAGGGAAGCCAGACACATGTTGCCCACATTGCTGCCGCAGAATAACAGATAAATAACCACAGATGTGTAGGCCGAGGAGAAAGCAGAGAAGAGAGAGGAGAAAGGAACATAAAAGAGAGGGGAGGTTTCGAAACTCTGTGGCTAAAAGATGTTATCTAAAATATTGAATGAAGCAAAGAGTTCCAGGGCGGATGCAATTAAAAACCGGGTGAATAAACTTCACAGCTTATGGAGGGCATGTGTGTCCTGTCACTGAGGGAGTACACTGCGGTTATACAGAAGTTCAAGCTGACCAAAATCAGTGCATTGTAATTTAACATGGGTTATTTCACATACAGATTGCGTAAAGATTGCATTACCATCCAAAGTTCTGAATGCACGCCTCGGCAATGCGTTGGCTACATTTTAGCCGGTGGATTCGTGTGTGATGTGATTCATTCCTTTAGTTTTAGCGCTGGTGGCCCAGGCCCGGTGCCAGCGCTTGTTGCAGATCTGTTTACTTTTGTAGGCTGGCAGGAACATGAGATTTCCTCTGGGTGTACTGTGGCTGGTCGACCTGCAAACAGCATGGCCCTTCAAGTCTCTTGCTGCTCCCGTTACAGGCTGCCTTGTCCCCTCCTCCCAGACCACTTGTGCTGAGGGCAACTCCATGCAAACAAACGTGCACTCACACAGAAACTGACAAGGGTTCATTGAAGTCTTAAACAACCACCCAACATACTGCATTAATGCTGGATAACATATGCTTACCCAATATGCTTCTAACTACATAACTTATAAGAATGCCAGTGGATCTTAGAATCCTATGGATTATCTGGAGTTTGACTTATCCCATTCCTTGACCAGCTTGGCACAGAGGAAAGCCTTGTTCTGAGATAATCAACAAGACTAATCTCAAAATGGATCCTCCACTCATAAGAGGGAGAAATGCAAGGGTTATAGAGCCTGAATAACACTTCATTTTTAAGGCATTTTTAACACTAACAAATGTACTGAGGGCTTTGCTTGTCCATGTCCAAACAAATCAACACTAGATACAGTCAAAAATTCAATGTTTGTGCCCTATTTTACCGCTTTTTTATCTGCTAGCTTAATATTCTCGTTGAGCTCAGGTCTTGTGAGAGTGCGTGGCTTACAACGAGACAGATCTCCAGACCTGTTGACAGTGTGTTGCTGAGGCAGGTCTCAAACAAAGTTAATTTTCTCCTGATTTCTCTCTCTGAAAAATGGCATTTCAGTGTCAGAAAGTTTGGAAGATAGGTGGCTTGTGAAAAATGGGTCCAATGCTTAATTTGGGATAGTATGTGGTGGAAAAAAAATCAGTTTTAATGTGCTCACATTTAGTTCTTCCATTACAATGAACAGGCAACCACACCCCACTGTCTGAAATGGTCATTGGCAAATATAATCATAATCATAACTTCACCAAACAAACGGTTTTACTGCAGTTCTGGTGTGGTTTGTCCAAGTGGTGTTACCGTGCCCAGCTGTCCAATATGGTGGATGAGCTTGCACCATTGACCATTGTATATAAAGATGGACGACATGAGAGCTCCCCAAAAGTGAAGCCAAAACATCTCGATCACCCCCGAGTGTTTAGTTTGGCCCATGTCCTGTCTGATAACATTGAGGGATGGGATTTATGACCTATACTGCAGCCCACCACCAGGGGGCGATCCAGATGCTTTGGCTTTACTTTTGAGGAACCCTCATGTTGTCCATCTTTATATAGAGCTGATGATCAAAAAATGAGTGTCTCAAAATAATAACAAGCTTTCTCAAAGTAATGATAATTATTTCATTTTGAGATACTAAGCCGTTATTTTGCAATAAGTTAGTCATTATGTTGAGATAATAAGTCATTTTTCAAGAAAGTTTGTCATTATTATGACTTACAGGATCTTTTTTTCTTCTTCTTTGCATTGGTGGAAATGGGCTTCCATAGAAACAGAATGGAGGATCATATCTGTGCCTGATTTCAGTCCATTCAATAGTTTTTGAGACACCACAGTGGCATTAAAAGAAAAGTATTGGGATCACCAAAGTAAGTGAGATTTATTCGTTGGAGACCATAAAAGTCTCAAGGTAATTCATTCAATTATTTTGAAGATATTACCTAAAAGAACAAAAATGTCAGAGGAAAGCTCGGAGTGTCACCAAAGTCAGTAGGATTCATCCTCTAGCAACTGGGAATGTCTGAATCCCACAGCAATCCATCCAGTAGGTTTTGAGATACAGTATTTTTTTATCTGGAGCAAAGTGGTGGACCAGCCAACCGTCTAAAAACTGGTTTAAAAAAACAAAAACAATGACTGTGTTCATTATAGTCTTACACTCAATTACAGGGACTGCTAAATGTAAAACCATAATGATATTAATTTTTGTAATGTCAAGAGTCAAAATGTCTTTAATATTTATCATGCTCCTCAATCTTGCAGACAGCGTACAGGCAAATCGTTTGATCAAGTAAGAACAATATTCAGCATGATAACACTGGACATCAATTTCCTCAGAGAAGTCTGAATAGCTGGCATTCTTCAGATGAACCAGACTCTACAAACTTTTGTTTGTTTACTCCTGTCCAGTGGGAGTTTTAATTTTCTCCCTCTCTCTTTCTCTGTTGATAATATAATCAAAAGAGCAGCCAACACAATACCTATGGACATGAGAGGGGCCTGCAGATCCAGTAGTACTGAGGCGGCAGCCTGCCAGCCATAACAACATCAAACAGCCCCTAGCCTCCAGCGTTTACACAGAGCCGAGACCCTGGACCAAAAATACCTTTTTAAGATAAGAATGCAGACAAGCTTGAAGGTTATTGTGAACAATATGTACAGGTATGAAGTGGCCATAGCGGTGGATGTGAATGGATCATAGCAAACGAGTACAAAGGAGGTCGTCCATCAGGTCAGATGAGATTTCTTGGATGCCTCGGATCAGAATGTCCAGAGATCCGAGATATTGTATTACTGGAATGTTGGGACGAAAAATGTTTTGACGTTAGAAAACGTCATTATCTCTCTTATTTACTCAGTTCATGTTCTCAAAGAAAAAACAGATATAGGAGAGTAAAGAAAATTTTAGGAAACTGACAAAGAGCAGCCCCTGCTGGTTACCGTGAGTAAGTACACTTCATGTGGACCTCCTACTACTCCGGCTGAACGTCATCAGTGGTCTCAAAGCTAAAAACTTTATTTGTAATATTATAAAATTTATTTTCAAATAATCAGAAAGTTGTTGCATTAAAAGTTACACTCATAAATAGACCACCTTAGCCTTCTACACAGCTGTCAGAGGGCTGCAATTTTTTTTAAAACTATGAATTAGTCTGTTAATTCATTTTACATTTATTTATTAATAAAGGAATCATTTGTTGCATAAAATATTTTTTTTAAAATGTGGAATATCAAAATTCAAAGGTTTTGTCTAATCAACACTTCAAAACCTAAAGATAGTTCATTGACTATCTTGGAAAAACATAATCAATTATGGAAATTAATTTTCTGTCCATCGACTAATCGATTAATCAACCAAAAATATTTCATCTTTAATTTGTCATTAGTTGATCTGCAGGGTTGAATAAGGATGTTTTGGTTTGTCAAACAATCATATTTACCTCTCAGAGTTCCTGTTTCAACTCCCGGTTAAGTGGTCTGAAAAATACACTCCGTGCATTTTCACACAGAAGCGGTGGAGTGTAGATTTGCATCGCTTCTCCTTTTTCATGTTGGTAATTCCGCCCCGCACACTGTGACTCTGAAAAGCTATTAACAGCTTGGTTTACCATGTAAAAATAATCCTATAACAATCCTATATCATGTGTGCGTATATCACCACCCACGGGTTGAGATGGCACTCCGATTAGTGTGATCATTGCTTCCAGCCTCGTGTCACCCTAAAGAATGTTAAGTAGGTGAGTGTATGAGTTTCAGGAGAAGGCGTGTTGAGCTTTTATGGGTTTATCCATTAAATTGACAGCAGTGTTTTATCACCTAGAAGACTGTACTCACATTTCATAGCTGTAATCAGTTAGATAAGTCTTTTTTTTTTAATCACCACATTCCCTCCTACAAATAGGATGTTGTAAGTAGGGGAAAAAAGGGGAATGTATCAGATGCAATCAATTTATGGTATTACATTATATATATATATATATATATATAATATTTTCTTTTGAGCTTAGTTTGTCACATCTTTTGGCCCCTTTTAGCACAGCAGAATGTGTTGTGTGATTAGCCCATATATTTACACGAGCAAACATAAGTGCACAGTTGATTCACAATGTCCATCTGCGTCACTTAGCCGTTTGTCACTTCGGTATGCATCTCTTTGTTAAACCTAAGTGAGATTCTGCGTTGACTCAAACAATTACCCTGCCTTTCCAGTGGCCCTGGAGATGAGTGCAATTGTATAAACTGAGGTAAAAGTTTCTGAAGTGAAAGCAGGCAGGGTTCTGATGTGTGAAGCGCATCTACCTACGTAGTTTTATGCTCTGATTGGTAATGGTAATGGTAATACTGGTTCTATTTTCAGTCACGGAGGAATTCCCTTGTCAACTGTTTGGCGAACTCGTTTTAAAGTCGTGAAAACTCTCCAACTCACCTCATGTTTTATCGTGAGTCAGAGTTTACAAGGTGCAGTGGGTGGATGCGTCATAGGCCTACTTCTGGTTTGTTAAGGCATGATAGCTCGGTTTTTTTAGGAACCTGGCAAAAACCTTTAAAGTTATAACTAAACTCTTTTTGTTATGTGACAGCAGCACCTTACTATAGGTTGTAATCTGAAGAAACAGAATAATCATAATGATTCTAACCATACTGAAGGACAAAACAGCCACTTTGAAATGGCTAAAACCCCTGAAAAGTGAGCATTTTCCTCAAACAGGCTCTAAACTTAAGAATTCTTTGTACAAAACCTGAGTATTCCTAATGATGGTGTTATGTACATTACGTTTAGTTGTCATTATGAACAGACAGAAGTATAAAAATTCACTTTGCTATAACGTTGATATGTTTAATTTTTACTCTAAAAAAGTGTCCTGGCAGAAATTACATGTCTGAAACTGAAGGCCTACATCTACATTAACATAGTATTGTAAACTCTGACCATGATATTCTCTATAGTCATTACACTTGGTACCATACTTCATTTTGCTAGTGATGGCACCAATATTACAACCACAGGAAAATTATACTAATCATACAAGCTGTTGCAAACTGCTGTGACAGTTTTTGCTGTAAAGGCTAGCAGTCTGCTCGCTATATAATAGCTAATAGCTATAATGTGAGCTAATCAAGGCAATTAATT
The DNA here is from genome assembly GCA_037974645.1 of Hollardia meadi. Classification (NCBI taxonomy): domain Eukaryota; kingdom Metazoa; phylum Chordata; class Actinopteri; order Tetraodontiformes; family Triacanthodidae; genus Hollardia; species Hollardia meadi. The sequence goes on from JBBPCS010000238.1 coordinate 2,980,274, forward strand.
AAAACCAGTACATTTCGGTATAATATTAATGTGCCAAGTGGGATTCGAAGTCAAATTTGAAAAAAATGAAAAGCTAACCACCGACAGGCCCCAGCGAGGATCGAACTCGCGACCCCTGGTTTACAAGACCAGTGCTCTAACCACTGAGCTATGGAGCCCGTTGTACATTCCTCGGTTGGTGTACAGCATTTCAAAGCCAAAGTGAATGCGGAAATGGTACTTATTCTGTTGCAGCACCTATTTTTCCACTTCAGAGTGAGTAGCTGACCAGCGGGACTACATTAACCTACCGTCTATAGGACGTGACCTACAGAAATGGCAGTTTTTCATATAATTTTGAGCTGGACTGCTCAAGCGCTA
>JBBPCS010000238.1:2987873-2998444 GCA_037974645.1 Hollardia meadi
ACACACACACACACACACACACACACACACACACACACACACACACACACACACACACACACACACACACAAACATTGATACACGCAGGAGAGACTGAGAGAAAGAGCCACAGGGGGAACTCTCAGCTGTGTACTGTCATTGAAAAGCCAGCCTGTCAGGATGTCCCACATTCCTGGATGAACAAAAGAGGAAGTGGGTCTCTCTCCTCTTAGTGACACAGCAGGAATGAGTCTGCGTGGGAAGAGGAACAGGAAGAGGGAACACGATAGAAAGCGTGTGTCTCTAGGTCGCTGTTATGAACTTTTACCTCCCCCGTCCAGTCCTCCCCTCTTCCTCCACCTGCATCAATCTCTCTCTGTGATTCCTGTGAACCTGCTGTCTGATTCGCTGTCCGTTCACTCCCATCAACAGTCAGCCGACAGAATGAGGTTATAGAGCCAGCACGAGCCTCGCACACACAGACATGGACTTACTGGAGGTTCTAATGCCACTTTCAACAAGTTATGCATGCCTTGTTATTTTTGTGTGATCGTCACTGATCCAGGGGCATAAATGTGGTGTCACACCAAGCAGACAATGTGTCATCTTACAAATATAAAGACAATTTCAGCCACTTCTCTCAACCTTCCCTCCTCTACTCAAGTTAATAGTGATCCAAATGTATGTTCTTCTTTTCTGATCGTTGCTGGAGGGGTTGGGTTGCTCTATCGCCTAGGCAACAGCAATGATCAGTGGGGCGAGTGGACGGCGCCCACGCCTAGCCTCGGAGTCACTGAAGCGTAGGGAAGTAAGGGATAGGGGGATGGGGATAGGTTTGGGCATAGTTGGCCTCCATACTGGTTGACCTGTGCAGAATGATGTCAGCGTTGTGTGTGTGTGTGTGTGTGTGTCTGCACGCTGTTTTTAAGTAACGTATAAGAGAAACAGGGTGTGGTTCTCTTTTTCATTTAATATAATAGAGGTTATATCATAATATGATATTAGCAATTGTCTTTACTATCAGATATTGATACCTCATTAGAGCATGGGTGATTTAAGAAGTAGATAATTGTACGTATTTCTAATTTGCAATACCCAACTAGTTGATATGTACTAAAAAAAAATTATATATATATATATTCAGTACATAAATTAAAAAGTTCAAAATATCTGTCTAAAACCTTTTTTTTTTCATTTTTGGGAAACTGTCTGATCTGTCTGTCTCGAACCAAACACTAGTATTTAGAAACAATGAAGAGTTTTGTTGTAGCTATCTGAAGCTAACAGCAAGTCAGTCCAAGCTAACGCCGCTAATAAGTTTACCATCACATATCAAATACCTGATATAATACCTTTGATTTTTGCTCTGAATTCATTGATTTTTTATTTTTTGGGCCTAGTTGGGGGTAATAGAAAGTTAAACACACAGTTTAACAGTCAATTAGTAAATTATATCATGTCGAAGGTTTTAGCAAACAGTGGCATTATTTGCTATGGATGGTCATGAGTACTCGAGTACTCGTTTTGGATGTCGGCATTCATTTTACAGATCACTATTTGAGTACTCGCATTCTAACATGTACTTACATATCAATACATAGCTTGTAACCGGCGTTGGTCAAGTGCAACAAGAACACAACTGAAGAAATTGGCTTCCAAGTAATCCTATATGTATTTGCAATATGGTATGTCATTACCATTGTAAATGCACTAACCGATCAACAGATTGATATGTAATGTTAGACTTGCTCAAACTACAGGGAGGGTTGACTGCAGGATTTCCCATCAAAACACACATACCCTTGGAGACACTCAAGTGTCCATGTATGCACCTGCCAGGATTCACTCAAAATGGATTTTACAGATACATATGATGCAAACTAACGGACCAACTCCAATTGAACTGAAAGTATTCTTTGCTTTTGTGCAGTACAAATCTGTGTACATGTCCTTTATGTTATAATGTTGGAAATAACAAATCAACACACATATTCCTGACAAAACATAATGTTGGGCAATTTGAAATGAACTCATCTTGCTTGGTTGTTGAGGGGATTATTTAGAGTGCTTGCTCTGCACGGTACAAGGTTTCAAGAAAGGTACCATCCCTCAGTTGTCCTCTGTCCCTTTGCCAGCCTGTCCTTAACTGATTAAACTTGATTTTAATGAATGGTACTGCACCCCTTGCAAGACCTATATTGATCTGTGTTATATGTCAAATCTAAAAAACTGATTGAGATGCAGACGAGAGACACAGGAGGCGAGTTTGAAAGAGTTACAGGGTTCAGATTGCAGAGTGACAAAAACCCATCTGGGGTTGCACTATAAACTCACCTTCAGCAATTTGATTCTGTCTATACAACACACCCTGTGACCTTCAACAGTGGAACAGTCCCAGGATGCCAAAAGTCAGCAACTTCTAGACAGAACACCTCTTCATCAGCTCCTTTCGAGGCCTGGGAGGAACAAGGCGTTCATCTGGATTTTCTGCCTGTCAGCTCTTTGCTGTTGGTTGCGGTGACATTGGAGACTGGAGTCAGCAGATGTTTTCACCTTGCTTGCATTTAGATTGTGGTGTCACCTCATTCCAACATGTACTGTAGTTTAACAGTTACATATTGTTTTCCTCTGGGGCTTAAAATGTGGGCATGGGAGCACTTTTGGTGAATCCATTCCAGGTTGAGAGGCATAATTCCTCATTTGGAATTCATGCAAATGTTGCGCTGTTGCAATATTGAAATATGGAAGAGCTTGATTGGTTGCTTTGCTTTGATAACTTTACAGTCATAGCTGGGACAGAACTGGAGCACCTTTTTAAAAACATGTGAAACTGGCGGTGAGGCCTCTAGATGGATAGGATAATGTGGAGTTCTGACGGTCGGCTGAAGCATCTGGAATGAATTGTACAGTCTCCATACTGTTGTTCTATCCTCAGGATGTTTTTGGGATGGTTTCAGGTAACATTGCCCTGCTTTTCTCGAGGCCTATTTCCTCTTGCAGGCCAGTTTTCAGTGCCAAGACTTTACTGTGTAACATGTATATGCTTTGGTTTGGGATGGGCCTTGAGGCAGACGTTTCTCTCCACTCGATCTTGTTACTTAGAGCCTGGAGAGAAGCACAAGTTGAAATATTTGGCTGACAAATGATCAGCCAAAGGCGATTGTATGAGTTTGTGCATGATGAATGCAGAAATGGGAAAGAGAATTGTAAATTAACTAATCTGGGGACATATTTTGAAGACTTGTGTCACAAGTTCAAGGGGTTGCAGTGTACCCGCCCTCATCCTCCTTACCAATAATGCCGACATTAAGGCCACTGTGGCCATCTGTCAGGGTAGCTTGTTCACTTAATAATGCAAAGTTGGCGGACAAAGAACTTTGTGTTTGAACTTTTAGATGACTTGCGTGTAAAAAAATCTTTTCACATAGGAAAAATAGAGAGCAGCTTCATAGCTCAAGAAAGAAAAGGTGAATTAACATTTGTTCCAAGTGTCCAGGTAGTTTCTTCAACAATGGGATAATGTTTTGTTTTTACCGGATAATCTTTTGCTTTGCTATTAGCCTTTCTAATGGCATCGCCCAGGGCATGGCAATGTCATTCGTTTAGTCAGTCCACCTCTTCGGTCCAGACTAAAATATCTACAACTATCACAACTATGAAAAACTTTTGGATTTTGGAAAGACATTCATGGTCACCAGAGGATAAATCTCGATCATTTTGGTGATTCCCTGACTTTTCCTGTAGCAACATCATCAGGTTGACGTTTTTAAATTTTTAGTGACTTGTCAACAGTTGGATGGATTGCCATGAAGTTTAGTACAGACATTAATCATCCCCAGAGGATGAATCTTAATGACTTTGGTGTTTGTTTGTTTTTAGCGCTACCAGCAGGTCAAAGTCTTCACTTATAATGTGAAATATCTCAACATCTAACTGATGGATTGGCATAAAATATGGTACAGGCAATCCCAGATGATGAATCACCTGACTTTTCACCTAGCACCACCATAAATCAACATTTGTTATTTTACTGTATAGGTGGCCTTGAAATTTATTAGAGCTGCAATAATCATCAGAATAAAGATAGACAACGAATCTAACAGTAGAGCAGCCACACTGGTCACATTACTCTGAATATATTCACCAATGTTGTAACAGCCAGTCCCCAGGTGTTTTCTGTTGGGATCAAAAACCTTTCACCTTGTGCTTCATTAGGTAAAATATAAAGAGGGAATCTGACAGATGAAACGTAGGTGAGTCACATGGGGAGGGTCAGAGGCCAGCTTTGAAATCTCACTGCTGGGAATACATTAGCAATATTCCCCCAACGCATTGAATATTTATTCAGAAATGATTCATCTGTTTTTCCTGCGTCCCAGTCGTGCAGCTCATGCCAAATACTCGGCGAGAATCTGATTGCTGCTGAAATTCCATGAGACACATATTAAGACCACCCCACTTCACTTGGCTTGGCCTCGGATTATAAGGGCTGATCAAAGTCATTATTCATTTGAAGTCAGCCAAGTGTAGAGCGCTCGATTCCACTGATGTGACTGTCACAATCATAAAGCGCTTAGGTGAAAGCTGATAATCATCAAGGCAGGTTGCCTGGATAAATCAATGACTGGCAGCCTTGATGGATGAGAGGTGGATGCATTTGATCCTTTCATCTTTTTGCATTTATTTGACAATCACGATATTAGAGGATATTTGTGCTGGTATTAGTGTTTGTGGAACATCCATCAGGGACGTCCACGGGATTATCTAAAACTCTGGAGATGTTCCTGGGTCTCCCTCCGATCCTCTTTAACTTCATCAGAGTTAGCTCTGGGTTCAGCTGACGTACAGATAATGTCTGATCACACACGGGCTGCTTGGCTCTGGTAGGCCACTATGACTGATCTTAAAAGGGGATGATGGAGAATGGACTGAAAGTGGGGGATAGGGAGACTTTGGTCTAAGAGTGTTTTGGAGGATAGAGGGGCGAGATGGCATCCCCTCTTGTTTCTGTCAGGATGGCCATTATGGTTTTCATATAGAGTTGGATGGAGCCAGTTATTCATCTTTCAGAGGGGCATCGCGCAGCATATTTCATACTCCTCACTCACATGCTGAGAGGAGATGACACTTCTGACAGTCAATTATAGCCAGCCTATTTCTCCTCTCCAATGCTGTGGCCTCTTTATTTCTGATCTCACATTGCTGTCCGTTCCTCTGCTGCTGCTTTTGGGAGAGTTCAGCATCAGCACATTTTGAAGCAGACGTTCAGCTTGCAAAGCAACAAAGGTTGGTTACACTTTAAGCTTTCCCTTAGCTACCATAACCACATAATAATCAGAGTATGGCTGCTTTAAAATATAATTTGAATGAAATTCATCGTATGATATAAGGGGTTGGTGTCAATCACACCCGACTTATACTTTTATTAAGGCTTGCACCTGCTTTTGAGGTGCATGCATCGCTTTTTGTGGCTCTCCTTGAGTGGGTATGCAGTTTGAATCTTGTCAGGGAAAAGTGGACCCCGCCAGTAACAATAAAAACAGCTTTATAAGGAGACGGAATAGATCAATTGGCTACAATCAAAAAGTTTGAATATCTTATGAGTACAAACTGTAACTTTAAATACGAGCATAATATGCTTCTGATACTTACAACTGATGCAAGTGCTGCTGCAGCTGTGACATTTTTAGTGATGTCTGGGTGAGGTTAGACTGATGAGTGAACTCATTAAACCCACCCACGTGTTGCCTCACTTACACACACACAACTGCACATAAGATAAGAAACCTTATCCATTTCTTTGACTTCACTTTGACCTGTCTCCGTAGCTACCCATAACTTTTGTATATGGACTATATTGAATGAGTAACAAAGCCAGCCAAGAGGGATTTCACGAGATGTTTTACAGTGCCTTATCTCCTATATGTCCTCGCCGTCTTGCTCGCTCTCCTCTCAGTCAACAAAAGATGTAAGGGGATTAAACCATTTATGCTGTAGCTCTGCCGTGGCTTTCTGAAACGTGGAAGAGGGTTTGGAGGGGAGGGCTTCTTTGTTAAAAGGATTTAAAGAGCGGGATCCAGTGCTGTATCTCTGCCCACCACTCTTTTAAATACATGGCACGTAGCCCTGCGTATGATATGAACTGTATGAACCTAGATGCTCTCTTAAACCCTTTAGCAGGCATAACGGTGTTTGATGGCATGCACACTTGATGAAAGTGCCTTTATTAGGGTGCAACAGTGTGTCCTAACAGGAAGGATAAAGGATGGAGGGGCGGTGGGTCAAAGTCTCTTCTCCAAGGTTGAGTGAGGAGACCCTCTGAAACACAGTTGCAATGGTTGAAGATCGAGGAGCAGCAGAGGACACTGCGGAGCATGCAGCTTCTTCTTTTGCTTGTTGCTAGGATACTGTACCCTTTTATTCAGTATTATGGGGTGTTCTTTATTGCGCTTTCTCTGCACAGTGGTACCCCTGTTGGCTCTGTGGCTTTCCTCTCTACATCTCTCGCCCTGGTTTTGACATTTTTCCTTTGTCATTTTTTTATTCTTCTAAACAAGTTGAATCTTGTTGCAGAGGAATGCATCTAAATCCAGAGACGCTCTTGCCACCGGTGGCTTTAAATCTGTGCTCGTTCAAGGAGAAATGTGGAATATAGACCTGCAGGGCCTTCCTCTAGTCGGCACATGTAAGACAAACAAAAACAGCAGGCATTAAATGAAAAGATGAAGAGGCAGTCTGTACCATGTGCTACCAGTTAGTAATCCTCCAGACCCATGCTGCATATGGTGCAGTATTTATACGACATGGAACAAGTTGAAAGTTAAAGTGTATGCGGTTTCATTTCAGGAGTTAATAATTGACCACTGGCTGAAGGAATGGTATCGTAAGAGCCTGCCAAAGTAGAATGAAAGCAGATGCATGGAACTGATTCCCATTGTGTTGATGTTGTGTTTACCACAGTCATGGCAGCGCGGTTCACCAATGGTTGGAAAGGCTGACGGAGGAGGTTTTCAAAAGGGGCCCACATCAGTGGCTGTCAGCTGATGAGGGCTGAACACAAGGGCAATCTGAGAAATGGGGAGTGTTAAGAAAAATGTGGACGAGGGAGAGTTGGGGATTATTGGAAATGGATGATGGTCGGGGGTTATGAAGGAGACGCGAAAAGGGAAGTAGAGAGAAGAGAGAGAGAGAAAAGAGAACATGAAGGAGGAAACGGAGGTAAAAAAAAAAACCCAAACAAACATATGGGATAAAAAGAGAGGGAGGAGGAGCAGGTGAGTTTCAAAGAAGGGCGTATAAAAGAGGAGATGATGAGAGCTAAAAGGAACTTGTCACTCTTAGTAGGCACAGCTGCAAATGGGCCATCCCTGAAACCTCGGCTGCTGCCGCGGAGAGGATGGGGTGAAAATAAGCACTTCAACCGGAAATATCACGACACCTGCAGAGCACTGAATGGCGACTTTTCACAGTTTTATTTTCAGGGGGAGTAAATATTTCAACAGATGTCTGTTTTATCCGTACTCACACAGCTACAATCGCTGTGAAGCGCTCTCAAGTAAAGGCTCACAAGGTAGATTTTTGGGAACACAAGTCATTTGTATAAGAATCGGGAGTTTTTAGTCGAATAACTGATGCCTAATACTTCCATCTATCAAAGAGTGAAAACCTAGAGAGTCAAAGTAAATAATATTGCTGCCAGTGCTGACAATCTGGAACTGCTTTGAATGTGATAGAAGAGATTCCAGCATTTTAACAGTACACAGAGTCAAACATACTGTACACTCCCTCTCCACATTGCACTTGGCAGCTTAATCAAACATGTGCATCTCTTTTCATATTTCTGTTGAAGCTGTGCTTTTGTAGACGTGCATATTACCATCAGTATGTTCCATAACTAATTCAACTTGGCGTGTTCCCATCTGCTTAAATGCCTGCTATTATCAAATATCTCAGCTGTGGTCTGAAGTTGACTTACTTGCAGTTTTGCTGTGAGTAATGGTTTTCATTTCACAGATATTGAATGTGAAAATTGTGGTTGTTTCAAAGCAGCAGATCGTAATAGGTCTTGGGTGGGAACTTAAAATGTCTGGGCAATGTCAATAAGAAGAGCGGGTTGACAGGAACTTGGAAGAAAGGTAAGGTGTGCGCTGCGCATTGTCATTATGTTGTCAGAAAAACAGTTGCTTACGTAAGTCAGGCATCTGTCTGTGAATATGCCCTGTCGAAGAGCTGCCTCATGGGATCCCACATGTGGAAAGAAGAATATGAGAGAAAGGGTGAATTGGAGTTCATATTACACAGAAGAAGAAGAGATGGAAGTGGGGCACTGTTGGTTTTTGATTATTTACACATTTCAGTGCTACATAGCAGTATTGGAAAAAGTACTGTTTATGTTACACATAATGTAGCCAGTCATTAAGCTGGCGAAGCAAATAAATATGCTGACATCAGTATTCAGCCTGCAGCTTCTTAAATTTTAATAAACCACTGTTGTGTAATTACAACGCCAGGCTTGCATCTTTCTTTCTTTGGGTACTGTGCCGACACTACAGAGATGCAATAAAATCAATAATCCGTCCATTCTTTTGTATGCCTGTAGAGCTGCAACCTTTCCCAGCACACGTTGGGCGGGAGGCAGGTCAAATCTGGATAGGTTGCCAGTCATCACAACGGTGACACACGGAATGATTCACACCTGTGGGCGATTTGCACTCACCAATAGCCTGCGTGTCTTTTGAAGAAAGATGAGGACATGGAGAAAATCCCCACACGCAGTTAGAACAGGAAAACTCGACATGGAAAGGCCGCCAGTTGAACGCAATAAATTAAGTGCAATTTTCTAAGCAGAAGGAGTAAGAGGTCGAGGACAAAGAGGTAGCATATGCTCTTTTTTTGCTAATCTGGAGCTTTTACAGTAAGATGATTAGAGGTTCGATAACCCTCAATTTACAAAAAGGTATAAAATGGCTAAAAGCTTGTTTAGGGCACTGCTTTAGCCTCTCTCAAACCTCCCTCACGTTAAATATTCAGAATTGCTAACCAACAGAAATATTTAGAATTTTCCTTACTTGAAATCTCCAGAGACATTATATGAATGGCCTCTTCCTCCATTCTGTCCTCTTGCCTACTGTTGACCTGCTTGCGTTCCACCATGGTTCTGTTAGTAAGATCCACTGAGTCAGAGGGACCACCTGGTCGCCACTGGATCGTTCTGATCTGTGTCACTCACATCTAATGCGAGCTGACACAGCAGCTCCCAAAGGACAGCTGGCTCCTCAGCAGACAATGGAGGTCAAGCAGTGTCTGACCCAACTGTGCTGTCCAAGTTAAAATTAGCCTGGCTTGTGCTGTTGACTCTGGCGCCTTGTAACTGTCGCTGCAAAGGTCTTGGAGGAAATAGAGGTGTGCCGGCTGACTTTTAGTAGACAAGAAGCCTCACAGCAAATAAAGAAGGGGTGTTTACTTTGCAAAAAAGAACAATCAAAAATAGTACAATTTTGAGCATTAATCATCCATGATGTCAATGCATTTAGTTTATATTGCACATTGAACATTAAATGTCCATGAATCCTGTGTGTAAATGCAGCTGAGGCAAGTTACAGTTTACCCCTGACATAAAAATGTGTCTTCAAAATAAAAAAAATGCTGTCCGACTGTCTTTTTTGCTGCTGGTTGATGGGTAACACTAAAGCATTTGATATATTAAAAAAATATATTTGTTGAAAGGAATATTTCAACACTTTGGGAAATGCTAATTTGCTTTCTTGCCAAGAGTCGAACAAGAAAATTGATGCCACCATTATGTCTTGATGGTAAATGTGTAACTGGAGCGAGCAGCCAGTTAAGTTAACGTAGCTTAGCTTAGCAAAAAGACAGACAACAGCGGGAAACAGCTAGCCGGCTCCTCCTAAAGCTTCATAATTAAAATGTCAGATCAAATTTTATTTTTTTTATCCATACAAATGAGAATGGGTAAAAGCGTAATTTTACAGGGGAGTTTTGTGCTGGACTATTTCCTGGCAGGGACCATTGCCAGGAAACAAGCAGAGACTCAAGGAAGTCACCTTATATGCCATTGGACAGAGCCAGACCAGTAATTTCCCCGTTTCCTGTTTTTTTTTTTTTGCTAAGCTAAGCTAATGAACTGTAGGCTGTAGTTTCATGTTAAGGATGCAGACATGACAGCGGTATCAATCTTCTCATGTAACTCTCAGAAAGTGAATTAATGTATATGACAAAATGTCAAACTATTGCTTTAAAGTCCTAATTAGTAAAACAGTGAGAAACTAATTATTTAATTAAGCTAGTTAGATTTTGTCTACTGGAAATGGCCGAATATCATTCAACATGAAGACTTTAACCACGTCGTTAATTTTGGAACTCTTGAAATGATCTTCTCAGGACTAGATTCATCAAACCAATGTTCCCCATCTTTTAGACTATTTACCCAGTACCATCTCCTGCAGTTCGGTGGCTTTGGTATCCAGTGGCAGCATATCGGCTCCAGCCACAGCTATAATTTTCCAGTCACAAACAGTTTTATTTTATAGTTTGGCAACACATTTTGCAGATATGTTTTCCCCCCCCCAAA
>JBBPCS010000238.1:2998474-3019402 GCA_037974645.1 Hollardia meadi
TTATTGTCCCCCCCCCCCCCCCCCCAAAAAAAAACCCCTTCAAAGACTGCGGCTGTTAGATTGATGAGGCTGGGTTATGATGTCAGGGGATGTTTCAAACCAGCCTCTGTAACCACCCTGCTGGGCAAATGATAGCCATGCATCATAAAGTGAGAAAGCGTGACTTGACGACCTGGCAATGGGGTGTCGGGGAGGTCTTGTATAATAAAATTACCAGTTGATGAGTTTCCATTAGGCTTTATGAGGTATTTATGTGTGTATGTGTATGTGTGTGATGGAGCCCCGCCGTACTGTAGTCTTCCTCAGATTGATTCAGGGCAGGTTAACCATCTGGCTATGAACCGATAGTCTCCTAATGGAATTTGTTCCTGTGATTCTCGTGTGTGTGTGTGTGTGTGCGCGCTTTGGTACAAGCTACACTAATAAACCTAATGGCTATTAAGTCAGAGGTGGGGTTTTAGGCCTATTAAAAAGGATGGAGTGCTTCAAAGCTGCAGTGTCACTTATGGAACTGGGACCATTTTGATATACAGTATCACAGAACAGTGTATAATGACACTGGGCAACAGAATGTATATAATACCATAATCCACTCCATCATCCGATCAAATGTAATGCCCTAAATTTTAAACTTGACACAGGCAGCAGTTGGTGAAAAAAAGGCATGATGTTTGTGACGACGCTGCTCGATGGAGCCATTCGTTAGCTGCACGACTGGAGCTGTGTTAGGTTAAGTTGTTGCTTATTGTAATGCTTTATTCTTTATTGTAATCGTATTGTGTATTTGTATCGAAAACATCTTCTCAGTACAGCCCCTCTCTCAGAACGGCAGACCTTTGCTTTGTCTGTCGGGGCTTGTGAAAATTTACCTCTACAGAGGTCGCTGGCTTTTTTAACGCTCACTTGACTCTTCCTCTCTGCGATGTTTCACACCTTTTGACTGCGTCTTACACACTCGCATACACACATACGTAGATGCACATGTGCTTCCTCTCTGTCTCTGTCTCAGGCTGCTTGCCATTGGCAGGGGAAAGGGTGTATGTGTTGTGTTGTGTACTCTTGGAAGATTAAAATGTTATTTTGCTGCAGCTGCGTCTTGCAAGAAGATTTTATGTTGTTGGGGGGGAGTTAAAAATAGCCCGTCTCGGTGTTTGGATACGTTTCAGATCGTTTTGCCCTGAAGAAGAGGATGAGGATGTCTGCGACTCAAGGCCAGGTACATTGGGAAGTGTTTTGAGTTGAGAAAAACTCAAGGAATAAATTCAGTTACATGGATAATAAGTCCTTGCTGGCCTTGTTTTCTTTTGGAGACCTGAATGAAGGTATGTCTATCCCTGAGCCAGCGCTAACCATTAATTATGGGAGGTAATAGAATTCCCTTGGTTATTATGCCTGTTTCTGTCCTATCTGCACAATATCTCTTGTCTCCCTACTCCTCCGTCTCGCTCTCATTCTCCTGCTGCCTCTCTAATGGCCTCCTTCCCTACCACTGCGGAGTATAAGCGCTGTCGCCTTCGCTCAGTTTCACCACATTTCAAAATGCTGTTGTCGGGGCGAGTCAAAGGCTACGGAACTCCAGTCCAACATCAATCCAATTTTAGCTGTGGTTGGGATGAGATAAGTGTCTTTCTGGACAGCTCTTATGTAAGATTTGTTTCTCGTTGTGGCAATTACTGTGCTGATAGTCCTTCAGAGATCCCTTTTATCCATCAATGCTCGGTGTATACTTGGTAAAGCTCCAGATGACACCACTGAATGGATGGGGTTTTGTTTCTCCGAGTCGTTTCATTTGAGAACGTTGACTTCGCTCCAGTAATTTAACATTTTGTTGAAATTACAGTAAAGGATCATTCTTACCAGTGCTCTTTTAGAGCAGTTTTTAGGATTTAGTGCAGGTTGTCGCACTTTGTTTCGACAAACACCAGACCTAGGTTTTGTCAGCACTTGGATCAGATAGCAGAGCCACAAATTGGAGCTTCCCTGCTCCCTCTGTGCTCTCTGATTTGCATTAGTATAAAATCAGAGGCGGTAATTATTCATGCAAACAGTAATGAAACCACTAGATGATGTCACTGGAAAGAAAAGGTTGTTTTCACTGGATTGGAAGGAGCGCCGGTTTGCATATTGCATCAGAACCCACATGGCAGATTTTCAGGCCGATAATAAAGGGGTTTCAGGGTTATACTTTTTGGAGGAACATTCTCTGTATTTACCATCTAACTGCTAGCTGTGAGACTCCGCTTACATAAGCACAACCTTTGCCAGCTCAGCAGTCAGTCAGACGCGCTTTAAAAGGAGCGGGGAGGCATGCAGATTTATGCAAATGAGGTTGCCATGGGGTTTGCGGTGGTGAAACCGTGGTAACGGGAAGAGGAATGAGGTTAAAGAGGGCCATGGGCTCTGGGGGGAAGTTCTCTACCCACAATGCCCTCTGGTGTTTGTTTACACACTGCGGTGAGTTGTGGGTTGTGCGCGGTAAAGTAAGCCGTCTCCTCAAGCATCTTCTGCAAAGCCTTTCATGGGTAATGGGGCATCATGTTGATGATGTCCAGACATTCATAGGCAACATATCTGTGTATATAAGTTCAATTACTGTTGTAAATTGCTGAAATTTTCCAAATGTTTTTGTTTGAAAAGCTCTAACTCCACTTTCACCAACAAGTAAATATTCCTAATTTCTTCGCACAATATCAGTGTGTCCCGCAGACTGACAGACTAACTTAATTACTACTTAATTCCCACCTTATTTTTGTTTTTACTCTCAAAATTCTGTTATATGCACACCGTGCTTTTCCTCACACACACACACACCCTACACCTCCGGTCTCTTGACTGCTCACACACTGGCTTGCCCTGCCCTTCCTCTTTCTGTTTCTCGTGTCTGCCCTGTTGACTTTTTCCATCAGCAGCTTGTCTTATAAAGTTGCCCAAGAATCACAACTTGCGTTTTGGATTTTTTTTTAACCCGTGATTCAGTTTTCACAACAGCTGGTGAGCCGTGTTTGGAGGAGGCTTGTTGTAAATGTCGGAGCTTAGAAACGATCGAAACCAAGGTGGTACTGAATGACATGGCATCAACCAGGTGAACTTGCAGCTTAGAACAAAGTAGGCCTGTATTAAATATGAGAGGTTGCATCACAGTCACTGCATTTACAGGATTAATACCGGAGAACGTCTCTTTCTTTGTTTCTCTGCAGAGCATGCGTGATTGACAGTTGAGGGGTAACATTAGAGCGAGGGTTGATTGGCCACTAGTTAATCGATCGCAAACGGCCGTCTCTGGGACGGATAAAATAAGCGGCCTGCCCAAATAACATCTATGTTTAGGAAACAGAGAGAGAGAAAGATAATGAGAATGAGAGGGAGGCGCGCAGCTCCAAAAATAGGAAATTATTATGTTTCGGGCAGTGCTGATATTGTGGTGGGCTGCCACAAATAAATTAACATGTGGCAAACGCTGAATTTACACGTAATCACCACAATCATCCAAATTAAATGGCTGTATGTCGCCGAAATGTATTTAAACAGAAGGGATTGTGCAATTGGGTGCACTGCCATTTAAAACAAACAAGGGAAACGCACTGTGGCATAGTGATTTCACAGTGATTTGCCACCGTGTTTTTCTATACAAGCAGAAAAATCTCACTGGTTGACTGATCTAGACGAATGTAGTGTCCCATCACTCAATCAGTCGAGTTATGACCCTTGGCTTTCAGTGTCAAGGGCCATGAGACATAGCAAGAAGCTTTTTGTCTTCTTGGAATCAGAAAATCCTGAGCAGAAGATATCATTCACTCTTAGTACACCCCTACCAGCTGGCCAATTTAGTGTATTTTTTACCCAGAAATTCAGGCTCACTATGGCATTATTAGTACTCTAGTCAAATTATGACACATTACAAACATGCACCAAGTTTGGGTCTTAACAAAGAGTTGAGAGACGGTGAAGAAAGGTCAACATAATATAACATATACAACTGGTTTCCCATAGACAAACAATAGCTCATAGCTGATCCATCTCCAAATGTCACTAATCTCTGTTTTGTTTCACAGTGAGTTGCCACCACACACACATTGACCGTAATTGAGGATGTGGACCAAATAAACCGCTTTGATTTCATGGGATTAAACCCAACTGGCTGCCAGATTGCCATTCTTCTAGCCTAATCAAAAGATTAAGGGCACCAGCCTTACAAGTAGCCTGGTCTTCTACGACATATATAAGCTTTGGCACTGCTGTTCGATTGTTATGTTCTAATCAAGAAGCCCAATATACCACCCCCTTACATGAAGTTCACATTATGAGTAAACTTGTATGAACACGTACGTAATCACACCCGGTAACATCACACATACAGGACATAGACACAGCTGCAGGCATGCGAAGGCGTCTGCTGACCCTGCAAGGGTGCTGACGATGAGCTGAGGAGACAGGGGAGGGACGCATCACTTTGCCAGACAGGATGTGTGATAGCAACAAGACACACGTCTCTGTCTCTGTCTGCTGCAATACCTATAAATAAACTTGTTCCCTGTTGTCCCGTTCTCTTTCCCTCCCACTAAGGACGTTGATGGACCGGTCAATAACTAGACATGAGAGATTTATACTGGTCTTCAATTTCCTCTCAATAGACATTAACAACCTCTGATACATTAAAGAGCCCCAGCTGACCCAAATGACTGAAGTGGGTGCAATTATATACATAACATGCTGTGATTAGTGGGTGTAATTAGATTAAGTCAATACTGATTATTCACCAACTTCACTGTTTTATCCACACAGATTGATTTATGTCAGGAAATACAAGAGGAAATGAGGTTCATGCAGATTTTAGCGCATATGTAATTTGTAATGTGTTTACGCTGAACTCCTCTGGACAAATGGAACTCTCTCAGGGGTCCGAGAACCCTTTGAGGAACTTTCTCTGCGCTTCTACTTTTTGATGGCTCTGTCTGACTTTGGCTTTATATTGGGGCTGCAAATACCAATTACTCTCATTATTTTTTAATCTATTTCTGTCTAATATGTTTAATAAAGGTGTATATACTACATACCTTATACTACAAGTGTTGCTGGAGTTTTGGTCTCTTCAGATTATGCACTCTAGAAATAGGAGTACAATTTTCCTATTGTACAAAATGAAGAAAAGCCACAAATTTCACAATTGAGAAGCTAGAAATGTAGCTTGAAAATAACAAACCATTAAATTGTTTATCATAATTGTTGTCAATTAATTTCTTTTGGATTGATTTTCTGTTGGTTGAATGTAATTGGTTATCAACTAACTGCTTTAGCTCTACTTTAGATCAATCCAAGGCCTTAAAGTTTTTTCTTTAAGTGCTATTTCAGAAATTGCCTTTTGCGGGAGACAGAAAAGACGAGGATAAGAAAAACACTGGTCTCACAAATGAAATATTAATTTTTAACAGTGAACACACAGCAGGTATATTTAGTATTTGTGTGTCCAAGGTCCACTCACAACCAATCAGCAGTCTTGTTTTCAGTACAGGAACAAACAGGGCTTCACAAAACTATGATACTAGCATGACACACAAAGGTGTACTAAATATTTAAGTCACCTCAAGGCAAAATCTTTTGTATTTGACAGAGACGATTTACTTCATATCAGTTGGGAAAATTACTTCAGTGCCGAGTTAAAACCCAAGTGAGCTGTCCCTGGTTGTTAGCAGGCCCTGATTGGCCTTGCTGTTGACAAGCGGCAAATGATTAAAAAGCTGGTTTCACCTGGTCAATGTTTAAGAGTCGCTGATAAACACAAGCAGTCCTTTAAAAGTGTAATCCATTTGGCACTTCGGCATGGGTCGCCTCTACTCAAGCATAAAGTAATACTGTGCTGTTATCACATGCAGAGAGAGACACACACACATATTTAGAAACGGTGACATGCACATGAAAAAACATGTCTACACACACACACACACACATGCACACAAGAGAGTGCGTGGGGAGGTGAGGCGCTCTCTCTCCCTTAGAGCGGGTGCCATGTCTTGTCAGATGGGGTTAGCTCCCCGCCAGCTGATGAGCCAGTAGAGCCTTTGAAGCCCTTCCAGGGCCCCGTGGTTTACGTGCTTGGGTTGCCAGGTTCTGCCATCCCCCTCATTAATGCAGCATGGGTGCCCACTTAACTTGTTCGTTTCTGTTCCTGTGGTCGACTTGCCCTGGCTATGACCGAGCACTGGGCAACGAAGCGGAGGAGGTGCACACACGCACGCTGGCACACATGCATGCATATGCGCACGCACGCACACACACACACACACACACGCACACAAGAAGGATTGCAGGTACAGATGCAAGTGCATTAGACCCATGCAGACATGCAATACGCACCATAAATCTGTATACACTCACATACTGTATATGCACACAACATTCCTCAGGTCTTCTTTGTGTGTGAGTGTGTTGATATGTTCAGCCTGCTGTGAGAGTAGAAAAGAGGGAACATAGAAATGAAAAAAATGAGTAAGTCAAAACCCTTATTTCGATCAGCGATTGCGCATTTGGAGCCAGAGTCTGCGCAGTAGTGACCAGGCAGCAGAGCCACGGTCTCGAGTTCCCGTCCATACACCCGCCCGCCCAATCGCGAGCAGGGTTCAGCTGTCAATCATGACGTTTTACCCCGTTTTTATAGCATTAAATAACTAATTAAAACCAAACTGATCAGAAAAATGAACACTTGAACACACATCAGAGTGATAAGAACTACCTTAAATGACAGAAACGATATTTGGGAAAACATTTTTTATGGTGTAGGACATGGGCCAAACTAGTGTGGGAGCGGGTCCTGAATGTAATGACATAAGTTTAGGCAAATGTTAGAAGCTCTGTCCTGCGTTTTATTGTTTTTTTGGGGGAAGTTTACACTCCAGCAACCTGTCAAACCGAGACAGTGTTACATTTCCCAAACTCGTTGGTTAGTCCTCGTCCTTTTCTCTTGTAAAAGTGATGCATACTGTTTTACATGCTTCTATTTTAAAAGTGAGTCAGCTGGAAATGTTAGAAAGTCAGCTGGATGAGGTGTTTTCAAGCAACTCTCAAAGTTGGCCTTCGTTAGCTCACTACAGCTGGAAATTTTAGAAGTCACTATGAAATTGGGGTGGTAAATATGCCACTGTTAACACTGTAACTGTGTATGTGCAGAGCTAGGATGGACAGCTTGAAAGACGTTGCAACAGAAACAAAGAGGTGCGAGGGCTTACAGTGGGTGTTCAATTGACAAAAAATTGATCGACAACAATTATGATAATCGGTTAAGTCAGTCAAACATTTACTGTTGCGAACTGAATATCTGGGGTTTTTGGATTGCTGATGTGACAAAACAAGCAACTTGAAGTATCACACCGGGCTCTGGGTAGTCGTGATTTTCACTATTTTCCAACATTATATAGACTAAATTATCACGAAGATAATCAGCTGGTTAATCTTAAGGCAATCAAACTGGGCTATTTCTTTCCCTCAAACCCGACTCGCCTGGCTGGCACCAAGTTCTGATTAAAGGCAGTGGTGCCTCTCTCCTTCTTTGTTTCTTTTTCCTTTTTTGCCTCTATTTTTTCTTTTTTAAATCTTTCCCTCCTTTTTTCAGTTTTTAAGGTGTGTTTAATTGAAATTCTCTGGTCTGGTTTTCAAAGTTGGTGCTTAATGGAGACATTTTTGTTTGACAAATTAGACTTTCTGTAGCCGGTGAGATCAGATTTCATGGAACTCCCTGTACTTTGACTTGGGTGTTGGTGCAGGGAAAGGAGAGAGAGAGAGACTGTTTAGACTGTTTCTGCTCCGTCTTCAACATCTTGAGGCAATTGACCCAACCTCCTGCCTTGAGCACACACACACACACATACTGTATAATCACAGATGGGGTTTAAAAATCCCCTCTCTCTCTCACACACACACACACACCCTCTCGTTCGTTCTCCTTCCCTCCCTCACACACAAACACAGTCCCGTTAGATATTGATGCAACCCACACGCATTGCCTATCTTACAAATGCTTCACACAAGCACTCATTCAAACTGTGCACACACATCGCTGAGAGAATATCCATGTCTCTGCGCTAAAACACTGCGATACAACTGTGAATAGGAGATGAAAGCCAGAGCCGAGCCAGGAATAATAAAAGCAGAGTGATTTCAATTCACTGCAGGCTTCTATGGGTCATGGGATCTGACTTGAAAACATACGGGAAGCCTGGTCCTTTTTATAAGCCATACCATAAAGTTCTACCAAAGCTACTTCTATGTAGCAAAGACCTCAAGGTCAACAGCGTCGAATCGTAACATATCTGTCAGTATCGGCTAAATGCACAGTGTAAATTCCTACACATGTAGTCTTCATTTTAGGAATCCTAATTTGTGCAGCACCCCTTTACCACCATGCCTGGCTCCATGCTTTCCCACCTCTACTTCTTTATCTGCTGCTAAGAGTGGCCAGTCTTTACCTCCAAATAAATTCACCCCTCATATTGAAGTTGAAACATATAAAGAGGGCACGACAGCGAGAACAAAAGTAGATGTGGAAAGGCAAAAGCACAAATGTAAGGAAGTAAGAAAATATCCCCAAAATAGAAAAAAAGAAGTATATTAGCCAAAATCAAGCACTTATAAAATAAATCTCAACCTGTACAGCATTCATTTAACAGTTGTTTGTCGAATGTAATGTATGTATGTATATTTGTCTAAACTAAACCAACTGAAATACCACTTACAATATGTGGTATTTCAACCACTTACAAGCTTTTCCTGTCTGGATTTCCTTTCCATGACAATGTAACAAACTCGATCCACTGACGAAGACTCGTGGATGCCAAGTTTCGGTTGTGCCAAACTACTGTTTTCGACGCCAAGGGTGAACTTTCATTCTTACGATGCAGATCTTTAAAGATACAGCGGTTGCTTTTTCTCCCCGTCGACAACTCACACAACACTGGACAGAGAATTGTGCTTCATTCCAAGCAGCCGTGAAACTAAATGAAAAAAACAACAACAACAACCTACAAACGATGTGATGCTGAGTAACTGTGGCATGGTGCAGAAGCAAAGTGAGCTGTAGAGGACAGATGGGAATAGGGCGTTCGGAGCTCAGTAGGACACAAAGAAGAACCAGTTGAGGTCACGACCTTTCAGAGGATTGCACCAACTTCTGGTGAGCTTGGCTTTCATTCTGTTGAAGTAATGAGAAAACAACCCCCTGCCCCCCACCTCAATAAAAGTGCAGCTGACTAATGCTCCAGTCTCCCAAATAGTTTCACACTTTTTTAAGAGCAGAGCATAAACACAATGGACAGCGAAGTGAACGCAGGGGGATGTAATAATAAAACAGAAAGAGAGGGAAACTGGGAGTGGAGCGCAGTTAAGGAGGGAGTGGCTGCTGGAAGTGGGTCACAGCAGCATTGACGTGAAACGAAGTGACGTGCAGAGAGTGGGACGGACTCGCGCCACTGTCTGCGTCACCTCCTTGTCCCGCGCGCACACACATACACACACACAAGCGCTCACGTTAACAGCTCTCACGTGCTCTCAATTCACCGGGTAAACAACACTTGTGCAGAGGTAAAAATAGCCTACTTGTGTATCTTTGGGACAAGGCTTCCCCTCTCTTTCTGCCTCTATGTAGTGTTTTCTGCTTAGATGGACACTTGTACTTTCCTACCGCTCCACCAGCATTTCTTGCTCACTTTATCCCCTCTTAAGATCGCATTCAGGTTATGCATAAGTAATAATGGTCTCTCCCTGGGTGCTTGTTGTGTATAAAAGATTGGATGCAGAGTTGAGTTTTGCAGGGTAATTATTTTTGCTCGGTTACGCCATCCCCGTATGATCTGTAGCTTTTCCTCCAGCTTCATGGAGGAGCAGTGAGGAGAGTATGTGAAGCCAGAGGCGTGGAGGGGATAAAAGGGTAAAGGAGTGGCCAGGGAGCCAATTTAATTGCCAGACACCCCCCCCCCCCCCCAGGATGACTCTCTGGAGCCGGGTGTTAAAAGAGAGGGTGACGGCTGGATTGTCCCTGCTGATCCCTGCAGCTCGTGTGTGAGGTGTCAAAGTGTTTTTGTGCATGCTGTGTGTTCCTGTGAATGTTCCCATGCCAGATCTGCACATATCTAAGCAAGCCCACTTTCGCATGTCATGTGTGATGATGAAGTGATGCGCTCTGTGAACTAACGTGACCTTTCTATAGCACATCAAAGGCTTAGAGATGGGGAGTGGAAGGGCGGGCTGTGGTATGTGCAGACAGCTCATGATGGTGTGATTCCTCACTAAAAGCCAACTCTGGGTTTTTCTAGTCAAATACAGTACACCTGAGCCATATATCAATATTTATCTTTGATTTATTGTCTTGATTTCTGTTTAATTCATTCTACACACATAAAATATAAGTCTGACGCTATCTGACTGACTTTTGAGTTTATTGGATTAACGAGATCTTGGTCCCTGTAAGTAATCTAAATATACGCAGCACTGAGGGGGGAAAACAAAGCAAGGATCGTTAAATTTTCGGCCCTCCCCCCTCTTTATGAGGCTTCTCTCTTTGTTGTTTGAGCGCGCTGGTGATGACTGAAGGCTGAGGAACCTTCATCCTAATCGGCTTGAGATCTGGCCGCAGGTCAGGCCAGCAGATGAATCCAGATTAGAGGGTCACAAGGCAGGAAGGGGGGGGGGATTAGCAGCCCTGGCCACTGCAGCCTCCTCCTTCAAACCCTCATCTAACCAGCCAACTGACAGCACGGGCCCTCCTAAAAAGTCGAGTGACTGGATATAGATAGGCCTGCAGTCCCTGCTGGGAGCATTTACTCCTTTTTACTCTCAGGTCTTGGAAGAAGGATCAGTTTTGTACATTTGAAATATCAGAAATTGATGAATTTCAATGGCCTAATCTGAAGGAGACATAACTTTCTTGTATGCATGTATGCCAGACTTGGCCCAGTGTATTAATTATAGTGGAGCATTGGGATCGATGCTGAAGTGAGAGAACATGCTAGGTACTAAGAGAGCACATGGTGCAAGTGTCTGAATTTCACAAAAAGCCACATATGTATTTGTCCTCCAGACTTTAACCATCTGTGCTAAGTGTTTTTAAACATACTGTATGTTCACCTGTGTGTGACACAAGAGTGCAGCTACATCTGTGTCTGTGTGTGTGTGTGTGTGTGTCATTGGAAATCTACAGAATCCAGGTCGCCTGCCGAGTGTGTTTTTGATGTTGGATTTCTGCAGAATAGCGCCCCCTGGTTGCAAAGTGGTCATCAACTAGGCTGGTTAGACCTGTTAGGGTCAGTTCAGTATAAACAAACTAAGGTCAGATGCAACAAGCTGCGGTTTAGTGTGTGCAGTACCCTACAGCAGTGACCTCTCATCTGCATCTTAACCCGGCATTTTCATCAGCAACCTCCCCTTTGGCTTTTTTATATCTCCCTCTCCACTCTCCGTCTCTCTGTACTTCCACTTGGAAAACAAAACAAAATAAAGCTGTGTGCAGTGCTGCGCTCCTGACTAGTTGCCGGAGCGCGCTTCCTCTGCGTACTTCGGCTTTGATCTCACTGTAAATTAAACATTGCTTTTTAGATAACAGGCTCTGTGCCACCCACTGAGTCAAACTGCACCTCCGCTCTTCACACAGCTCCTGTCCCTGGTTTGAACTCAGCGGAGTTGATTCATGTTGAATGCCGCTTTATCAGGATCAACAACAGTTGTGGGAATCTCTGTGGAGCAATTAGGGCCGCAGTTGCATTGTTTGTCAGTTGTATAAACCATAGAGACAGTTTGGCAGCAAATCTCATCAAATGTAACACTGGTGTCTGTTTCACCATGAATGAGTGCTGCAGGAGAATGCAAGCCAAACTGGGAAATTGCCCCAGACAAGTATGAGGTCAAAAGTTAGGTCAGGCACTGCTAATCTGGGTGGGAACACTCAGTGCTTGACCCTTGACATCACGCTACAACAATTTTATTTTAAGCACATGTGGGCTTTGTACAAAGCACTATACATGGCAGATGGATTTGCAGAATAATACTCGTTGTAGTCAACATTTTTCCTAAAAGCAAACAGGCTTAAATTTAGGGCTTTACGTCACTAGATGGGAAATTAGTTATAAGGAAGTACTCTTAATAAGGATGAATGCTAAATATTTACTGTGTTCAGCTTCTGAAAATGTGAAGATTTTCAGATTTTCTCTGTTTTGTATGATTGTAAATTAAATAGCTTATGGGTCAGGGAAACAAACACTGGCATTTGCAACTGTTTTCTGATGTTTTTAGGCGAAAATAATGGATTAATTGCAAAGATAATCAACAGATTGATTGATTGATTGATTGATAGATAATGAGACTGTTGCCCTACTAGAATTATTTCTCTGATACTTATATGTTGGTTTATGACTTAATACCTGCAAAACTAATGCCATTCTCATTAGCCTTAGCTGTATGTTTATTGCTAATTAGCACAACATAGGACTGGCTAAACATCAGAATGTTAGCATTTGCATTGTGCGCATGTTACATGCTAATGTTAGCATGTAGCTAAAAGTGAGACAGCCTCACAGCACTGTCAGCATGGCTCTTGTTCACTATGGTAGTGTCACTGTGTAGTGACAGACAGATAAATTGATAATAAAAATCTCTGATTTTGTTTGTCTATCAGGGTCTCTTTCTTATCTGTGGATACATAGAATAGAAATAATAGTAAAGATGTGGTCCTAATTCATAACAAGCAGTACCCCTGCGTATTGTTTTTGGGTTGCCAAAGAATCATTTTAAGTCAAGGGCTTAGACTTTAACCATTGTGTTGTGAAATCCGTCATTTGGAGAATGAGTGTTGGGGTCCCTCAAAGTGCACAGCAACCTTTTAAGCTCTATGTGGTCCTCTTGCTCCAGTGGCTGCGCCGGCCGGTTTTCTGTTGGAGGTCTTTGAAATGCTAATCGCTTCTCCTTCCCCTCTTTTCTTCTCCATCCCTCCTCCAGATTCCCCCTCCAACTACATCAGGCAGCTGGAGACTAAAGTGCGGATCCTTGAGGACGATAACAATAAGCTTCTCTCACAGGTGAGGTACACACACATACAGACACTGCACATGTAAATGCTGCTGAGTGCTATTTGAACTTCTACCCTCACGAAACACCTCTCATGCAACTTTCCAAACTCACCTAAAACCTACGATAGGCAGCTGTGATGAAGTACGTAAATGAGTGGTTGCCTGATGTCTCTGTGAAGCCGCCCCGCTCACAACTCCCTGCCTGTTAGTTGGCGAGCATGTTTATCCATGTTTAATTCATGGGGAGTCAGTAAGCCTCAGTAGCGAGCGGTGATGTTAGCCCCCGAGGCGAACTGTGAGAGTGGAGGAGAGATGAGAGCAGGAACAAGGCATTAAGTGATGGTGACAGAGTAAAGCGTTTCTCCCAAAGTTGACCTTGCTCTGACTTCTCCCAAATTTGGAGGATGGAGGGGCCAAGTGAGTGGAGGTGGGAGTGTGAGGAGACAGGGGTGGGGGTTTCTGGTGTGGTTCACGAGGAGTTCACATGTCAGTCTGCAGAGATGCACACAGACGGTGGACTCGAGGTGAAATTTATAGCCGAAACGCATTAATTCGTCATGTTCGGGGGATCAAATTGTGGATCGCTCAAAGTTGTGGCTCATGAATCATTAATACATATTAATACATCATACTCTTTTACATGTCATTTGTTCTGTTTTATATGATGTGGTCCAGTTCATTTGAATGCAAGTCAAGGCTGCAGGCAGTCAGAGTTGGAATTTCACAGTTTAAATGTCTTTTTGATTCGAAGCCTTTATTCTTTTTTTCTTTTTTTTCTCTTTCTCCATTCATCCCCCAACAGAATCATATGCAGGCAGAGAGTGTAGGCTGGAATCGCTGATACGAATGAGCGTCGTAATTAGCCCTTAACTGCTACAATTAGGCGCTACACATTGTCTCACAGCAGTCACGACATATAATATGACCCTGCTTCAATAATAGTCCTTGTTCACATTTGAAGTGACGATGTGGGGTTTTTTTTTTCTCTTTTCTTTAGTTTTGAGTTTGGGATGAGTATGTTTTTGCAGTGGTAGATGCAAAATTTAAGAATGTTTTGCCAATAATCAGAATACTCCTTTATAAAAACTAAAGTCTTTTTGTTTTTACAGTATCTACATCTTGTGTGGAGCCGAGGAAGACTGCAGTTGCTACAGTTACCTTAATAATGGCTCCCAATGGGCAATGATCAAATAATGAACCAATACACTATTATGTTTTTTCTCCCTAGGCTTATAACCGGTATAGTTTATCACAGATACAGACGACAAAGGTAACTTTCTGAAATGTCACTGTTTGTTGGCTCCTCTGCTGGTCATTCGGTTGAGCCTCTGTTGCCTTTTCACTCTTCTGTTTGGTGGCGGGACTTTTTTCAAAGCTTTGCTCTGGACACAATAAAAGCAACGCCTGTACAATGCAATGCACTCCGGAGCAGTAGCGTTAAATGGTATAAATATGAGTGTATGATGACACTTTGACACAGGTGCTGAGTCAACTCTAAGGTAATGTTTATAGGGACAGTTTATCATTTTGGGTAATACGCTTTTGCTTTTGCCAAGAGTTTGATTAAAGCCACCCTTATGTCTGTATGCTAAATATGTAGTTACAGCCAGCAGCCGGTTAGCTTAGCTTAGCATAAAGACTGGAAACAGCGGGGAACAGCTAGCCTGGCTTTGTCCCAAGGAAACAAAGGTCTGCTTACCAGCACCTCTAAAGCTCACAAATCAACTTAAACTTAATATCTTGTTTAGTTTGTACAAAAACCAAAGTGTAGTAACGACACATTGTGGTGGAGTCTCTGCTGGTTGCCTGGCAACCTCACAGTGATAAGACCCACAACCAGGAGATTTTAAAAAAGCAGTTAGCAGCTAACTCAATGAAAAAGAAAAAACAAACACCACACAACAGGGACGATAAATGATTGTTATTGCCATGTTATTCTAGTGTTTAGAAATCGCTGCTCAACCATATGTAAAATGCCACTAGATGCCATGTCACGCCTAATTCGCTAGCGAAATGTTTGCTTGCTATCTAAAATCACACATTGGAGCAGCATTATGCCGCCATTGTTTAGTTCGGTGTAAAAAAATACAAGGTGGCATAGAGTAGGTTCTTCGTTGCTGCGGCATTGTGCAATCTGTGTGTAAAAAGGAATTGCATTACCTTGTAGAGCTGTTGCTGCTGTGTTCAGTCCTAATGCACTGCTAGCATGCTATGCTAATGAATGGGCACAGGTTGTATGTGGCCTATCTTGGCAGGAAAATCTTTTTTGTCCTCGGAGCTGTTTTGCACAGCACAGTCAGTGTTTGGTACCAGGTACCTGAGGTGAATGAACGCTACATTGTGCTTTGGTGCATAAATGACACGCGCCCGTCTCGGCTTGTCGAGACGTCTGGTGGGCTGAATAATTAAAGATGCGGGGGCAACACAGGTAGATCCAGGTATCTATAATGCATGGCTGACAACTGTTGTGTGAGAGCAACTGAATGAGGGAATGTCTGGAGTTTAAAAACTTACTATTTTGATGGTTGTGTCATGAATAAACTTTGCTTTCCACTAAACTGTAAAATGGGTAATGAAAACATAAGTGTTCTACAGTAAATAATGGAAAAAAGAGCTGAGGTTTGCTATTTAATTTGGCTCTCTTGCAAATAACCTAGCAGGTGGAGTTGTTACAATGAATTACTTGCCTCAATGGACATATTGCCTAACTTCCTGTGTTATGAAACTGGCCCAGTGAAAGTTGTCGAGCCTGAAGGAAACAATAGCCTCTTATCGTTGGAATGTTGACCCTCGAAAACCAGCTCGACTGAAGGATTTTACTGTACTAAAGGGAGAAGGGAGGGAGTTAACAACAAGGTCCCGCGGTAAATATTAACAGGGGCCTACACGGCAAAGGTGTGAACACAACAAGAAAAACAGGTGTGTGCTCACATGCACGCCCTCGCTCATTCTCAGACATGCCCAGCCACATGCATGTACACGATTTGCTCCTTAACTTTTGTCCCACTTGGATCATCCCTCGTCTTTCAACTGTTGCTTATCTCCATTAACTCGGTGAAGGGTTACGTGTGACTCTGAGAATTTAATCTGATTTATATGACAGATTCAAATGACACTCTGTCCGTTAGCTGCAATCTAATTGAACTCACCGCAGTGGAGTCCGGTGGACTTGAATGATGAAAGAGGTTAATGGAGTTACAATATGAATGATTTATAGAATGAGAAATCGGATCGGCTAAAAATGGATGGTTTGGAACATGGTTTAGTTAATGTTGCTATGGCAGTCGAGCTTTCCGTTCCGTCTTCCGACAGGTAGACAAGAGCAGGTCGCTCCGTTGAAATGGCAGCTACCAGCTCTAGCTAGCTTGCTAATTAAGCTAACTTTTTCTCTGCGAGTTGGTTCAAAATGCTGTCTTTGGTTGACTTTTTAATGTTTCCAGCGGACTCGAAATAAGAACCCTGTAAAAGTGGTCTTAAACGTGTTCTTTTCTATTTGCATCATATTATGCTACTGACTGAGGCTACAGCTAGCAAAAAAGTTAGCATCCTTACCCACCAGTTTGTGATCCATATATAAGACGATAATAAACATTGATGGGGGTAACTCATTCTAAAAGTAACATGTTACAGTAATATTTAATTTTTAGTCGTAAGGAAGTAAGGATTGTGGGTACTTCAAGCATGCCGAGGATACACAAGCGGCATCCTTGAAAATGATCCATGCGAAGGACTCTGTCCTTTGTAGAATTCGGAGGATCCTGGACATCAGAACAGTCCTTCGGCGGCGTTCGATGACGTAGGATCCTTCCAATTCAGCCGTTTGAGGATCCTGCCCTGAATTGGAGAAACGCCCCGTGTTTCTAATTGAGAGCCTTTATTAGGCTGCACTATATCTCCCACCACTGTTCAACATTACCCTCTTCCATTTTATAATGCCTATAAATATATGAATGCATGCATCACTGGAAAGAAACAGCATTGTTGGCGTATTACAGTATCCAGCTAGTTCGTCCTGGTATTTTAAGTATGATGAGGAAAAATTAGCACAGATTACTCAGATTAGACTGATGCTCTTCTGTATTTGACTAAATTATGGCACTCAGGGATGCTGCTATCCTCTGTACCGTTTTGCCAAGGTGACATCACCCCAGCCCCTCATAACTCAAACAGAGGTGACGCGTGATGTCCACAGCTTCTCCCTGTCAGCACCAAGAACATTGTAATGGATGGATAGATGGAGGGGCCCCGAGTTTTAGCCGAGAAGACTGCAGAGGGTCAACTGTCCCCAGCTGTCTGGCAAATTAATAGCTTTGTTGGTCTCAGTGGTCAAGGTCAACTCAGGAAAGGAATACAATTTTAGAGACCTGTGTTGGTTTGTTAAACTAGACTTGAGACTTGGCATGAGACAAATATTCTTATAGGATGTGTACATTTCGTGTACTGTGTGTTTATGTGACTCTTCCAGATATGACATTTAGGAAATAGCTTGCTGAGAGACAAAACGCCTGGAGAAATGACACAGAGATGTTAGCAAAGATGTGGAATTGAGGGCATGAATATGGAAACCCAAAGGATAAATGGTGCCAAAGGAAGGATTGTGAAAGGTTAGAACACTAGCAGGATACTGAGCTGCAAGAGGAGAGGAGAGGAGAGGAGAGGGGGGGATATCAAAGGACAGAGAAGACAAGGGGAATGCTGATTGTAGCTTTGTGTGTGGGTATGTGTATGTGACTGTGCACCTGTGTGTGTGTGTGTGTGAGACAGAGAGAGATAACACAGCACAATGTCCACACATTCACAGACGCACACCGGCACAGCTCATTGGGCTATTTATTGCTCGAGTGCTCCCGGGCATCACGTGTGTTCACACGCTGCGCCCCGCGCAGAGGGAACACTGTTGCGTGACATGAG
Organism: Hollardia meadi; assembly: GCA_037974645.1. NCBI lineage: Eukaryota > Metazoa > Chordata > Actinopteri > Tetraodontiformes > Triacanthodidae > Hollardia > Hollardia meadi. The sequence goes on from JBBPCS010000238.1 coordinate 3,016,429, forward strand.
AAATGTCATAAGGAACAGTGGTGTTGCCGTGTTCCCGCCTGCAGAGAAGCTAGGCTGGCTACCACCCCCAGGAACCAGTGGTCTTTGGCTGCTAATGAGGACAAATCTTAGGAACTCTGTCCCTGCGTAATGGCCCTCGATGATGACACAACGTGATGCAGCCTAGTGCGCTGAAGTGCCATTTATGTAGCGAGCCTCAACAAATAAAAATCATCTGTGCAAACAAAGTGCTTGGAGCAATGGGGTGACGATGAAAGAGTGTCGAAAGTGTCGAAGGGGGACAGAACCTCCTCAATAAACCATCACTTGGGATCTTAATATACACAATAGAGCCTCACCACTGTATAAACACATATATTATCTGAGGATAGCAGGTTATCAAACATAATATTGGTATTAGGGTGTATGTTGTAGGACTGATATTGGCACTGATCTCCAGATTTGATTCACTTACAGTACATCAGATAAATACTAATGTTGCAATAAGCTCTTCTCAAAATTTATCATGGAACGTCAGTTTCTTCTGCAACACTGGTGTGTTGCTCAAGTGCACACGATAGACTAAATTGTAAACATATTTCCTGCTTGTAAAATTGGAACAGATTTTCTTTGGCAAATAAAAAAAAAAGATCGAAACATGGTACAAATCTGTAGTTTATTAGGTATACTGCACGTGTGCAGAGCAGTTGAGCAAGAATGATAAAAGTTGTTTACTGTACATACTTTACTGTTATAGTTACCGTTGCTGTCATCTTTGATAATAGATAATACAAGTTTTTTGTTCAACTTTAAATGTAGAGTTCGGAGCGATAAACTGTGCAGGCAGATACGTCAACCAATATTAACTATTCGACGTTGTAGCTGTATTTGCAGACATATCAGTCCATGAGTAACAAGACGGGAAGTAAGGCAAAATGCTAAAAAAAAAAAAAATGTGTGTGAGGTAGTTCAGAAACAGTGCATCTGTTACATGGTTTGTCCAATAGAGAGCACTGACAAGTTTGTTCAAAAATGGTTTGTTTTTGTTGAGAAATTACCAGTATCCGCCTCAGAAATCCATTATCACAAATATTTATGTATCACAGTTTCGAATTCTATCAGCCAATATGTTGTTTTTAAAAAAAAAATCTATTCATTTTTATTTATATCATTATCTTTCTCAAAAATTCATTATCAGTCAGGCTCTAGGTTATTGTACCAGTGGGAATTTTTAAGTAGTCATGATATAGAATAATGTCGATATGGGATGTAAGTGTAATAACAATAACAGATGGAGAAACATTGATTTTTAAGTCGCAAGAAATGTGACATTTTAAAGGAAAAAAAACAAATCACTGAGGCTAAAAAGCAGAGAAGAGCTTAAAAATCATATGACCTGAGAATGGGCTTTGGCATGCATTAAAGCAAAGCCCATTGAAGCCTCACATCTCTACTTTTTTTGTTTGTTTGTGTGTTTGTTTTGTGCTCAGCAGTGCAACCCAGGTGACCTTCGGGCCCTGAGGAAGGGAATGACCCTCTACCACTCAGAGTCCCAGCTGTCCTCACTGCCCCAGCGCCAGGACGCGATGCACATGGTCAGTACCCAGGAGACGAACACACACATGCACACAAACAAAACCACACAAGAAGCTACAGATTGATAGACATGGAGGAATAGTCGAAGGTCAACACTATGACACTCTGTAAACAACACGGTGATGGATGTAAACAGGGTTTAATTGCCCCCCCACACACACACACACACTGAATTGAAGGGAAGACTGTTTGTGTCTCCACAGTCAAGTCGGCTCTAATTCACTTTACTTTTAACTTTCCAATTATACCTCCACAGGCAACCTACTCTCTCTTACACATGACAGGAAATGAAACGCACACACACACACACACAGTAAGAAAGAGAGAGGGGAATACAAAAGAAATGAGTAAAATGAGGGGAGTTAGGGCATGAGGGGGATGAGACAGACTGGAAAAAAGAAAGGAGGAAGATGAGAAACTAAGACATAGAGACAAGGATTGAAAATTAAAATGAGTCAGCCTTCGCTTTTCCTTCGCTTCCTCGTTCAGTTCCCTTTCTCCTCCCTGGAGCCTGTTTGAACTGAATCCCACTATGAAAGTAATAATCCTCTCCAATCCACTGCCACCCCTGACCCCGCCAGTGTCTGGGGAGGAGAGGCTGGGTAATTGTTTTCTGACTGCTTAAGGAAGGTCAGAGTGGGGCTATACCATTAACCAGAGGACCAAACCTTCCCAGCGTACAAATCAATATTGTTTTAATCACAGGCCGAGTGTGAGGCGCGGGTCGACTGCGTTCACACTCGCGTGCACCTTTTTAAAGCTCGTGGGTCAAACCTGCCTCCTTGAGGAGGTTCGCACCATCCAATAATGATCATGAACCTTGCCCCCCCCCCCCTCGAGAGGTCTCTCCCCGCAGGAGGAAGGATAAACTGCAAATTATCTTGATGGTTGTCTCCCCTCATTTAATTCCCCAGAGCAGGTTTCACATGAAACAAGGTCATGATATTGACACTTCCTTGCTGACATCACATTTGATGTCATTCCGACCGAGACCGGGAAAACGAAAAGTGGATTTCTGGTGATTATATTCAGTTGCAGCCAGTCAGGAGCAGGTTGCATCAGCTGTTTTTCCTAACAAGTTCAAGTGGAGTTTTATTTTTCACTCAATTAAAACAGGTTGCACCACACGAACAAGTGCTTATGTAGACGCTCGTTGTTACTAGATGTTTAAATCCATTAACTGCCAGGTGTAACCATTTCGTCAATGGATACAAGACGTTTTGATTTGTATTGACAGCGTAATCCTTAACAGGGAAAATGGAAGCGGCGTCAAAATGTGGCTTTATGCTTATACTTTATTGTAGCGTGACATTGTCAGATAGAAAAACGAGCAAGAATGAAGAAAAGAAAAGATGGATAGAGAAAGGAAGCGGCCAGCCAGCGTGATTCTCTCCCCCCC
>JBBPCS010000238.1:3023670-3037813 GCA_037974645.1 Hollardia meadi
ACACACACACACACACATACCACTTTTAGTCCTCCATAGCATAGCTGTGCTACACTAAGCTAGCAATATGACATGGTTTCAAGCACAGACCTGATGAGGCCGCAGGGGCGGAAGTCTCCTCACGCACCCGCTGGGGTGTGAAGGCAGCACTGTGGCGGTCTCATCAGAGAAGTTTTGATAGTACTTCCTATAGAGACCCTAGCTCCTGTCACATGTATCACCCCCTAGTGGTCGACGAGTATAACTAGCATTAGCATTCTAAAGTGTTAACTAATGTGAAACCCACTGTGACCTAGCGCCTTTTTGCTCATAAGACAAGTCTATGGATAATAAAGTCTAGAGATCACTGTTAAACTTGTGTATATTATGTATAAAACCATAGCACTACTTCATTGTTATTGATTTTACTTTTATCTATTTTGTATTCTAGCGTGGCCATGTGATCAATTATTTAGTTTCATAAGCACACACACACAACCAGACCTTGAACAGGGTTTGCTTTTGGTAAAAAAAAAAAAGAAAAAAAAATGTAATCTTCTTTTTTTAAATTCTTTTCCAGATTAATTGCCATTATTCCTTCTCTCTGTAACCCCTGAAAATGTATCAAGGCCATTCTGAATCAAACCATCTCCATGGGCTAATGGGTAGATCATTTTCTTACTTTGTGAAATTAACTAAAATTGTATGCTGTGTGCATGCTTGACAATCATTTTCTCAGGTTGGGAGGGCTACAGCTTTACCTTTGCCCCATCTATGACGGCGTCGGTGTGTGTGTGTTTGGCGTGCATGAGTTTGTGCGTGAGGAGGAGCGAATGGTTCTCCTGCAGCTGTAGCGTCTGCCTGCGAGTCCTCTTTTTGTCTATTGAAACCTGGTTCCAACTCGGTTGAAGACTGCTGAAGGCATTTGCTGAATCCATCCCAAAAAATCCATTAACGGTAATAAAACTCTAAAGGCAGAATACTGAACCCCAAGTTCGGCATTTTTTTTTTAATAGATTGCTCCTTATTCCTCTTTATCATTTAATATCTCATTAGATGAAAATGAAAAAAAGTTACTCAGTCCTTCCTGTTGCCGTGGATTCAGCAGGTGTGTTTATGCAGCGCATGTTTCTTAAAGCTGAATATTTTTTTTCTTTTTTCTTTCGTAGAATACGAGAGATAAGTCTTCCCTTAGATGTCTCCTGAAAACACTAACATTTAAAAATGAGTATTTCTTGATGTCGGAGTGAACAAACACTTTTTTCTTCTTTTTTTTTGTCAAAGTATTTATTGCCAGATGTCAAGATAGAGATTGGAGAGCCATCAGTCATGTTTTAAATTTATCCAGATTTACTCTGAACTGTAAAGTTATTTGATAGATGAGTTTAGTGACTGACGGCTCAGGCTCTCCCATCTCTGGTGTTTTGTTCCAAATTAGAACATTTCTGAGGCTGCCCGCCATGCTCCCTCAAAAAACGGGTCAAAAATAAATCAAGGTATGTTTTTTTTAAAAAGTGTCCTTTTTTCTAGGAACTGATTCGAAGCCACTGTACAATTTTGAATACTTTATAAATGGCATTTGATTTGAAATGTGCCACATTTCTTCTGCATGGTGTTTTGATTTGGAACCCAAACGCCTGTGTTTTTAAACATCTATAATGTTTCTGTTTTTCTGCCTATATGCTAAAACCACCAGTACAGTATTCTAGAATCTACAGCTTATATGTCAGTTCCTGTAGTAACTAGCATGGCTGTAACTTCTTTTTTTTTTTTTAATGAATTTCACCCATAAGATGAATATTTGGCAGGAGAAAAGAAAACATTAAATAGGCCACTTTTAGAAACATTTGGGAGAAAATAAACAAAGTTGGTTAATGATGCTGTGAAGTGCTGTCTTTATTTAATGAAAACAAACATTTTACAGACATGTTTTCTTCAGTGGATTAGAGTTAGACTGCCCTCTGTTGGTACAGTACTTTAAGTAAAACTACAGATTGTTTTTCTATGAAGCTCTGTATCAGTGATTCCCAAATGCTTTGAGTTGAAAGCTCAAATAAAAATATGAATTATGATTTGATTAACAAAAACACCCATTTGTGTTAAGGTGGAAAATAAACAGCCAAATTGGAGTACAGACTGAAGTAATAAGTAAACGTACAATAATCAGTAACCTGCCAATCAACTAAGGTTGTCAAAGGTATCAAAGTATCAATATCTTTTCAATATGTATTTAAAACAATGCGATGACCGCATTTGATAGTATCAAAAGTAGTAGTTATATTAAAAAATATATATCCACTTTCATATAATTAGTGTTAAACAATACCCAGTTTATAATACGTTCATAGGAACTTATGAATTGGTACTTCAGCTCATCTGACAGGGCTGTTACGGTACTTCAGGCAGAAATGTTGCGAGCTGTAGCTGTACATGAATAATGAAATGTTACAACTTGACGATCAATACCGTCTCACCTCATACAGACTGAAAACACAATACTCAGTTCAGAGTAGGAAGAGCAAGTTTTTATTTTCCTAAGGGGCCACAGACAAAACCAAAGCTGCGTGCAGAGTACAGAAAAGAGAAGCCTGACTAAGGCACATATGGATAGAAACTCAAAAAAAGCCAAAATGACATTTTTTTTTTTAGATATGTACAAATATAACCTTAGACTGTCCAGTGTTAGACATGGTGTGATAACTGTAATACTGTTTGCTGTGCAGATTCTCTAAAAAAAAAAAAAAAGAACTAAAAAACAGTCTACTGGTAGCAGGAACATCTTGTAACGTGTTCATAGAATAGAAAGTAATGAAATCAAATAAGGACAAACTGTATTTTAACATGCGTTTCAGTGTGATAGTCCTTTTTAATATTTGACTGCTGCACGTTCAACCATCTCAAGTTCAGAAGGAATGAAAGAAAAAAACAACAGATTGCAGGTAAAAAGGACACTGGTATGACTGGAAATTCAGAAAAACCAAAAACACTTAATCGGGATCATAGACTAAAGAAGGAAATTAAATACTCGACCGGGGTTAAGTAAGAACAAAACATCATCCGCCCAGAATTAGTGAATTAGAATGAGTGACGCAACTAAAAAGAAAATATCAGGGTGCTAGTATTTCCATAACGCTGAATAGACCGTTTTGTACATGATCCTGGAACTAGGCACATTAAGCACCATCCTGTACACCTGTTGAAGCTATTTATGTCAAAAAATATTTCACGATTCTCACTGCAGTCTTCCAGTGCCAGCTCAGGTTCTCATACCAATACTGTCCAGACCTCACTTTTCCTTTCAAGTCTACTTGCTGTTAAGCCTTCATTAAGAACCTCATCAACAAAAGTCATACTGGAGGTGAACAAGCTCTCCCTCAGTTTGCACCGGAAGAACGTGTTCCCGGTCGTTCCCCCTCGAGAGCTTTCCATCCCCAGCTGTGGCTCTGCACAGATTCAGTTCATTAACTGGTGTCACGCTCTCATCTCATCCACCCTCCACGGTTCAGGGGCATGCCTGGCGGAGGGGGCAGGGGCACCTGTGACTGTCCTGGGGGCACAGGGGGTGGAGGAGGGTACCCAGCAGGCGGGAGACCTATACCTGGAGGGGGTACGTGGCCCGGCGGCATGCGTGGGGGCGGTGGTGGAGGGTAGCTATTGTAGCCCGGTGGCGGATACGTTGGGGGCAAGCTGGGTGGCGGGTAGTTCGAAGGAGGAGGCGGAGGGCCTGGAGGTGGTGCTGCAGGAGGCGGATAGACGTGGGGGTGATACGGTGGGATTGGGGGTGCGTAGCTGGGCGGCATGGGCGCATAGGAGGGACCTTCTGTCTTCATCATCGACTGCAGGCTCTGGAAGCCTTCTCCGGACATGTAGGAGCTGCTGGTGGACATGATGTAGTTGGAGGGCGGAGGTGGAGGAGGGCGATGGGGCAGGGGAGGGGGCTGCTGATGTGGAGGCGGAGCATGTGGGGGAGGAGGAGCTGCTTCACTTACTGGTTCGGCTTCCGTGGGAGGGGCTGGAGCTGGGGCTTTGCGGTCTTGTGAGCAACAGGAAATGACAAAAAGAAAGAGAAAACAACTTGTTAAAAAAAAATAAAAATAAAATTGGCCATCATCTTTCCTGTAAAAACCACGAGGCCACTCACGCCGTCATGATCTCAAACAACCTCTCCATTCCCAGACAGTGAGCACACAGCTAGACCACAGCTGCCAGGCTTCAGCCACATAGGAGGCCTCATTATCAGGCTCAAGCACTAATCAAATTGGTCTGGGAGAGGTTAGAAGTATGCGTGTACTGGGAAACATTATGTCCAGACGAGCTGCTGGTTATGTAAGCGGACTGAGCGGACTAAAGACTCTGGGTTGCTTTCTAAGCTCGAGTCTCAGGCAGGGGGTCCTGGCTGCTTATTATGGGCCTATTTGGTGGCACACGCAAACAGACAGCGGGGTGGTTAGAGGACGCAAGCACATACTTATGCACTAATCCAACTTCCTAACAAAATAAGACTGCAGGAAGGTGCTAGGTGACTCTTACCTGGGGGAGGCTGCGATGTGGGCAGAGGGGGCATGGGGCTCTCGAGTCTAGGAATCTTTGATCCAAGTTGTTCTGTAAATTAAACAGAGCAGTCGAGAATGCATTATGGAACTTTGCCGCAGGCTTGAACATTCATACAATCCTAAAACCTGCAAGGAAAATACTAATCCCAGCCAAGACATCATCTAAATTCATGTCAGTTCATTTAGCAAACTTTTCTTGGAGGTATTTCATTAGATGAACAGACGTTCACAAAATTTCAACTGCTTTAAATCTCACATGAGCAGAATTTTGCCTGTTTGAAGTTTTAACAAAAGTCTTACCTGGAGCCTTTGGTTCATCTTTTGGGGATGTCTGAAAAAGGAAAAAATACTCTTTACTTTGAGGTATCTTATACTGGTGTGTTGGTGTATGAATTACATGCGCAAGTTGAAAAAAAGAAATGGACTCTACACTGATCATGGTTTTAGGCCAAAGACAGTATAATTTAAGCATACACTCACATGCGAGCGTTTGAGCTGGCGTGCAGGGCTGCCCCCCTGAGGGGAAGTCTTCTTTGGTGGTGGAGGAGGAGGGTTGGTGGCTGGTGGTTGTCCCTGTGGGGCTGGAGGAGCGGGGGCTGGAGGAGCAGCAGCCCGCTCCTTCTCCTGCATCTGCTGAGGGATGGGCTTGTTCCCCTGGGAGTACAGGTCCAGGATCTGGTGGCAGATGTCTAGAAGACAAAGACATGTTTTTTTTGTTACGACACGTCTGAAAGGAGAGAGAAAAGGCAGGAAGTGTAATGGCTTCTAGAGGAGTACCTTCAAGTAGTTCAACTGGGACGTCCTGGACAAACTGCTCCCACCAGCGGCGTGATGACTGCTTGGCGGTCCACTCCTGGATGTCAAACTTACAGAGGCGGCCGGCCAGGTACATGACGGCTACAGCAATAATCTCTGGTTCCCACTGCAGAGACAGCATGGTGCACAAGCTGCCAGGAACACAGACAATGTGGTTACAGTCTTCTTTGAGTGTTGTCAGCTATGAAGATAATGCTTCTTTCAAATAAAGATCTGGAACCTTCAAAGACATTGACTATCAAATTGCTGAAGAGGTTCTCTTGATTTGCTTTGTTTCTTGGATGCGTTTTCTTAAGTTACAGTGTGATGTACTCTCAGTGCCACTGTCCACTTGCCTTAAAGGATCAGGTTACCAACAAATGAAAATTCAGTCATCATCTACTCACCCCCATGCTGATGGAAAGTCAGGAAAGGGTTATTTACATCCTTTTTAAGCCAAAATCTTCATTGAAGTTGATAAGCAAAAAGCTTTTTAAAAAGGGTGTAAATAACGTCTTTTCAAATTAATTTGGGCTCTCGAGGCTTCAGAAGACTTAAGCTGGATAAGCTGTATGGAGCCATATTAAGTTCTTTTTTTCTACTGTTATTTTTTTTACATTTTAAAACAATTACCCATCTACTTCAGTTGTTCAGGACAATGCTGCAACGCTGTTTTGCTGTGAAGCTCCAGAAATGTTTTGTGAATAGATGGGCCCTCACTGGATTTGAGCTGGTGACGTCACGGTGATGTGGTATGCATCTTAAACCACTTCCAAGACTGTAAATCCTGATTTTAAAATATTTCTATTCATCAGTGCACATATTTACAAGTCTGCAAGTTAGGGATAGAGTTTTAAACACAAAGTGCATCCTACGCACGCCGCATTGCACACACGCAGAAGAAGTCTTCTGAATACAACAAGTTTAAATTCCCACTGCTCACCTGTCGTTGACAAAAGTCCATGCCATCTGTAGCACCTTGCACACTTTATTCTTCTCACCTTTAACAAGAAGAAAAAGATCCATAAGATTTCCAGATTCTGAGAACCATAAAGTATCACACTCTGTGTGGACTTTAGGCCATACTTATCCCATCTGACCTTTGAGTTGCTTTACGTAGCGCAGCAGGAACATGTAAGGGTGCTCCACCTGCAGGTCAAATTTGATAGTCTGGAGCAAAATTCTCTCCAACACCATCACCTCCTCCTGTTGAAAAAATACAGATACCTTAAATATTCCTGCTGGTGGGAACACTACAGACCCAAGCAGGGCGACTAAGGGCATGCCCACTTCATAGGGAACCACTTTACTGCTAGAAAAATGCTATACCTGGAGCATGAAAACAAAGCCTTAACATCACACCTATAATATTTAGTAGTAATAGTAAAAAGGTGGTTGGATGTTTTTATCCAAGTTAAAATTGTTACCCTTTATAAGCACATAGGCTATGGCTATGAAATGCAGAAAACCTACTGGACTATAGCATCTTCTGCTGAGTAAGGAAGAATCACAGTAGAATATGCTAATGATATATGATAATGATCCAGCTACTTACAGGGGAAATTATATATACATACTGTTGCACATAATAAATAATAATTGTCAATCTCAAAACAAACCTTTATATTCTAACAATAGTGAAAAGTTGGTAGTTTGTGTGTCACTAGTCCCTTTTTGGCCGAATTTTGTGGTTAAATTTCATCAAAACCTTAATTAGCTTATTAAGATGGCGGTCACAGTGTGAACTTACACTCACAACATACATGTGAGCAATCAGTCAATCCTACTAGACACAATTATGGCTGTTTGTTATAACAGGTAAACTTTTCCTTCATGTTTGTGCTTTTTTTATTCTTTCGAGAGCTAAATGATATTAATGCCGGGACTCTGTAAAGGTGGTTTATAAAGGATTTTCAATTATTTAATTATTATTTAATTTTTTATACATTGTCTCAACCTGGGGACCTGCTCTAACCACTGAGTCACAGGGCGCCCCATGTACTGAGGCTATCAGTCTATCAGTCCTCTACAGCCGCCACTGGTTCGACTCCCGCCTGCGGCCCTTTGCTCAGTGTCGTCCCATCTCTCTCTACCCCCTTTCCTGTCCAATCTTCAGCTGTCTCTATAAATAAAGGCAAAAAAAGCCCCCCAAAAAATAATCTTTAAAAAAAAAAAAATTTGTCTCAACCTTGCAATGACCAGTGTAAACAAGGAAAATGTCCCAAGACAACAGGAGAAGAATAAAATTTAAAAAAAAACCCTGGCACCTTCGGATCATCTCCAAACTGGGCAAACTGCACATCATTCAGCAGGCTGCGGGCTGTTTTGATGATGTCTTTACACTTCTTTGGGGTCTCCTCGACTTTTCCCGCCAGGAAAAGACAGCAAGCACCCGTCACCTGTTGAGACACGAATCACACCATCAATCCCGCACAATTAGTCCACTTCCAGGATTAGGAAGAAAAAAGAATGATCATCAACTGAACTTACGTATCTGGGGAACTGCTTGAAGGAGTGAAACATGTAGAAGCGGTGGAAATATATGATGCCAGTTGCCAGGGTGTCATAGTGTCTGATGACAGTCAAGGAAACCATTTACAGTTATTTGCAAGTCAGGTTCTTCAGCAGACATGTAACAGAATTTACTTCGACTGTGCTGATATGATCATTGCAGACAATAACTCACTGCTGTTTGTCACAACAAAATGTGTAAAAGAGTATAGGACAAGTAGAAAAAGTCACAGCTCAACAGGATACAGTATTTTATTTCTGCTTTTGTTGCTGTTATCTCCTTTCTTTGTCATTTACTGTTAAACCAGTGTTAAATTTAATCAATCAATCAAGGATACAAGCCAAGTCTGGTCCCCACGTCAAATATGAAGCGGGCTCCTTCCCTCCGATACCGGGCCTCTGTGCCGGGGTCCAGGCCTTCAGACTGGGAGGGGGTGTGGGCTAAATCCTTCTTGTCCCAGTACCAGCATGGCTTGATGTGGTCCAGAATTCCTTGGCCTGACATTGACAAGTTCTCTTTGGAGTCCTTCATTGGCTGAGGAGAAGCAACGCTGGATGGACCCGCTGCACTGGATTGCTAAGTTACAAGACATAAGCAGAGACAACATTTTACTGTGCAGACAATTAAAGCAACTTCTCCTGAAGTGCTGGTGTATTTAGCAAACGTGAATAGTCTCAAAATAAAAAGCTAGGGTCGACATCATGTCATATTCTGTATCTCTGTCAAAAAGATCCCCTACTTAAGTCTGCAATATGGAGGGTATAGTTTAATATTTTGACAACCTGTGGCGATCCTGAAACTTGAGCTACAAACGTGACGCTTAAAGGTTACACGGGATGTAATTAGCTCACAAACGCCTCCCTGTCAACAGATTGAAAATCCTAAAATTAGAAAAGCAGATACTGATTCGAGGAGAAACGTATTGTTTGGCATGGCATCTCCCATCCTATTCATTCATAAATTACGATGCAGTTAAACATTAGCTATGTAAGTATGCGACAAAAGTGATATGGCTGTCAAAAACAACGAATACGTATTTCCCCGAATTAGCACGACGAAAGCGTTAACGGCGCACTAGCATTCAATGATGTTAGCCGAGCTAGCGTTAACGATAACTTAAAGTTGGCGTCGTGGAGCTAACGTTACGAAACAACCACCAATGCGTGGACATTAGTCGATCATGTATGAGCCAAGAGATACGCGGGTGAAGTCAGTTACATACACTGACAAGCTAAAATTGAATTAAATTAGGTCAGAGTTGACAACCGGTTAACATTAAGTGAGTTAAACCAAGTGACACTCGCTAGCAGCCTTGGCTATGCTAGCAAACTTGCCCCATTCGAGGTCTTAACACCGCTGAGTCAAAACTAGTCCGAATTCACCTCAATTACTGTCCGTCTGTTCGTAACGAAACAAGACTCTTACCTTTAACATGTAGCCGTCGGAGTAAATCAGCCAAAACAGGTAGCTGAATGAATATTCCGCGGCTATTCACAATAAGTTGGCTAACAAGTGACCATCTGCAGTCCCCATTGTAACAAGCGCACCGCCATGTTGGAGCTACGTCAGAGACTTGCTAGCAGACGTCATTACGCAGGACATCTGCCACACGTATGCTGTGGCTACATTTCGGTCTTATCTTTCCTACGCTAAATCAACTTGATCGGTGCTTTAATTACTAATCCTGCTACTTGACCCCCCCTATTATGATATATGATATACATATGAAGACTTCTTATTTCGCTGTAGGTATGATAAAAAAATATGTTATTCCCAATAATATCCACTAGAGGGAGACAAAGAATTACTGGTGGACTTCAGCAGCCACGACTGATTTTTTTTTTTTTACATACTGTATATATGTCAAAGTTACAATTGTAAACCATGTAATGCAATGTGTTTGATGTGTGATGTGTTTGTTAAAGAGGGGGAAAAAAAGTTCTTGAAATTAACAAGGGGCAACAAAGTTCCAACCCTTTATATATTTATAAATATATAAATGGAATTAATTTCCCCTTTTCTTTTGAGGGTTAAGACCATAACTAACTTTTTATCCATATAAATGAAAGAATCAGACTTTCTAATCATTTCTGAGGTCCTGTAGTGCAAAGTGCACATATATCAGTAGAGGAGAATGACACGAAGCAACTTTAGACCAAAAAAAAGGTATACCAGGAGCATGAAAACAAAGCCTTTACATATTTAATACATCTTTAATAGAGTGGTAGAGATTAAAATCATGGAGAAAAAACACACAACTTATACTTATGATGGCATATAATTTTTTTTTCAATCATGTCCAGTTTCACTACTCATGTAAAATGATCCAGCTACTTGCAGAGAAAATATATAACATACTGTTGCACATAATAAATAATGAATACAACGCAAAAGTGGGTCATTCCAGTAAAAACTGCTTCCAAACAACCAATCAATCAAATCTTGCTTTACCTACTACTGTGGATTTTTAAATTATGCCATTACGAGTAAGAGACACCGAAGCATAATGTTTGTTTTTTTTGTCTAATATTTTAAAATATAAATTTTCATTTGTGTCATTGCAAAAAATCAGGTGATTTTGGCAGACTTTTAATATAAAAGCAATACCACATAACATTTTTTTTTTTTGTTACAGGTGACATCTCACAGCCAACTGTGACCCAGACTATGACTTCACTAAATCAGCAATAATTAGATGCTTTTATCCACACATCAAGTTATAATTCGTTTATATACAAGCTATGAAATGCAGACAACCTACTGGGCTGGAGTAGCATCTTTTGCAGAGCAAGGGAGCAATACAGTATAATATAATTAAAACATGTATTTAATCATTTATGTTAACTAAGAAAAATAGCTAAACAAATAAAATTGCTTGCTTTAACTGTTCCAGGGTGAGCGCAGACTGCAAGTAACATCTTTTGCCCTCTCCGTTTCCCCTGCCGCCCTCACTTTCTGAGAAGAGCCAGCATTGAATCATTTACTTCGTCCAAATTAAAATTTGGAATTTGCATGCATTATATATTCACCCGTGCTCGGACAAATCCTCTTAACTGTGCGAGAAATTGTCAGGATGTGTCCTGTGGAAAAGTAAGAGCCTTGTCTAGTTGTATTGCCCATAGCAAGGGAGCCTCTCAATCTGTCACTCAAGTCCACACACACACACACACACACACACACACACACACACACACACACACACACACACACACACACACACCAACCACAGTAAATCAGTTTATGAATAATATATCCTTGTACTTTCTTTATTAATATTAAACATTGCATAATGAAGCACCAACTATAAGCAAATCCCAGAGCAATATTCATATCACCATGAGCTGTCCTGGAGTGGACCTTTAATTGTTTATGTCAGTCCTGTTGTGGTTAAACGCATGAAAAGGTCTGTGTTGACCGCTTTTTAAACTTAACCTCGAGTACAAAAAATGTTGTTGTTTTTTTGTTTGTTCTTCAAATCTGCATTATGTTCAGTGCAGGTTTTTTAGTTGTTGTTTTTTTTTACCCCCATATACTGTATATTGGTCTATTTTAAGATATTAATGCAATTTTGGTATTCTTTAGAGAGTAAACAGATGGAAGAGACATGAAAAATGGAAGACAAGAGGATGTGACCCAGAATCAAAAGCCAGTAAAGTTGCATGTTCTTCTGTCCACTGATGTGCAGGAGTTTTACTTAAACGTCGTCCTTGGGCTGATTTTTCTTTTTCTTTTTATCATTTACCATAAATTATAAGCAACGCAGCGAACTCATTATATAAAAGATTCCCCTCACTTCACTCTTTTAAACTGGATATGAACAAGAGCTGATGGTAATCATCATCATCTTTCCTTCCTTTAACTGTTACAGGGTAAGAGCAGACAAGTAACTTCTTGTGCCCTCTTCATTTCCCCTTTCACTCTTAGTTGTCAGAAAAGTCACTATTGAATCATTCACGTCGTCCAAATTAAAATTTGGACTCTGCATGCATTATATATCCATCTCTGCACAAAATGCTTTTTTTTATTCTTAAAAACTGTGTTATATTCAGGGCAGGTTTCCCCCCCATACAGTGTATATTGGTCTATTTTAAGCTATTAATAACATTTTGGTATACTTTAAAGAGTAAACAGATGGGACAGACATGGAAAATTGACGTTAAAGGATGTTAAGTTGCATATTCTTTTGTCCACTGATGTGCAAGAGCTTTCCTACTTAGACGCCGTCCTTGGGCTCATTTTTTAAGATTGAACATAAATTATAAGTGCCCGGGAATCTTAAAAAGCTGTCAACATAACATCTCTTGTTACTTGGACAAAACTTTCGTCCCAGCACATCCTCGTCTCTTGTGTAGGTCTTGCCCTGTGGTGTGTTCGGGGATCTCCAATCCAACGATGGCACTTACCACGCAAGATGCATGTCTCCTCAGAGGCAACACTTTGGACTTAAAACCTTTCCTGTGTCCACAAGCTGGGTATTTGTGGTATATTGGCCCTGTGCAACCCAGCTTAAACTGCATTTGCCCGGAGCCAGCAGATACTGGCTATAATGGAGACATTGATGTATTATTGAGAAACCCATGGGTAAGGATCAAGGAGCTGCTTGCAAGCCAGCAGGGACAGCAAGGGAGTGTGTGAACTCAGGATAATGTTTTCCTTCAGCATCCAGCGTGTGCATGGCCGCTGTTGCTCTCTTGGCCCGATGCAAAAAAAAAAAAGGAAGAAGACATTTCATGTAATATCACATGACGAATTTATGCGCTCCAGTCAAAGCAATATGCTTGACAAGATGCTCGGCCTATCTGTGAAAGATAGCTGTTGTGCTGTAGTGTTTCCATGTGGAGTCTGCTGAGGTTATGTCTACTTGAGCCAGACCTGAGATGACATTTCATTTATATAAATAATTACTACCCTGAAAGTCCCCTAGGCCTGCCCTGAAGCAATCAAACTTCTAATGCTCTTAAAATTGCCCACCATCTTTTATTAATGGGAGACTATAAAATGCATTGCTATAGCTGCACGCTGCTGATCCACGAGGAAATAATGTCAACTTTAAACAGCCGTATTAGATTTTATATTTTTATTCAACCATGTATTTCAACTTTGAATTGTATGGCAAGGTTTTTTTTCAAAGAAACTTGAGTGTGTTCTTAGCAGAGCTGTGCAGAAGCACTTATCTGTGCATACACTGATCTAAATGAATACAGTGAATTATGAGCAGAATGATTGCCCATTAGTGCCATTAATTGCATCTGAGTGAACCTGATTTGCTCTTCAAGGACTCTCTTAGACTCTGAATTGTATAAATGGCAAATTAAGGCGGCTTCGTTCTAAAAATAAGGACAAGCAACGCGGTGTTAAGGGTTTCACCCCTTAAACATGCCTCTAACGTGCCCTGACTGTGCCAACAGAGGGTACTGTTGCCTCACAACATGTTTAAATGATCCCAACAACAAAGATGCAGCCTGCTGGATTCCCCCCCCCTCCTCTGATTCAATGTGAGGACGTAGTAGGTGTGCTTTGCAGTTATATAGAGCATGTGCAGTTATTTGGTCATTTTCATCGCCTGGAATGTCACAATAGCATAAAAATATTAATAATCTAAATTAGAGGTGACCTTTGAACCCGGACTGACCGATATGTTTTTATTTAATCCGATCTAAAGGTGGGTGGTCCTGATGTTCCAGCCATTTTCAAGCTGCTTCCTTGTGGCATATGCACTGCGAAATTACAGCTAGCTGTTACATAAAAGCAAAAAGAGGTGTAACAATCATAAAACATACAGGAAAAAAAAGCATGTGTGGAAAATGGAAAAACAAGACTCGACTAAAAAAAAATAAAAAAATACAATGACCATCAGAGCATGTGAAGGTAAGGGGGGGTGGGGTGGTGGGGTTGGACACTGCCTTTGAAATAAGTAGCGACCGGTGAGTGAATTACTTCTTGTATGGAGCCGAGCGCTGGTTGCCTCCAATGTCCGTGTGTCGTCCGCCGCCTTTACGTTTGTTGTGTCTGACGCGCAAACGTCACGGTCGAACTTTAACCCCCCCCCCACCCCCCCCCGTCCCGTCCCACTCCACGGAGCAACCCTTACCACACACACACACAGACACACACACAAACGGAGCCTCTCTTTCATCTCTTTCCGCGACTCTGTAGGAAACTATAGGAAACATCGGACCTCTGCTTGTTGGACGAGAGGGAGGGGGAGGTGTCTTGTCTGCCCGCCTGCTCTTTCTCTCTCTCTCTCTCTCTCTCTCTCTCTCTCTCTCTCTCTCTCTCTCTCTCTCTCTCTCTCTCTCTCTCT
>JBBPCS010000238.1:3044975-3061304 GCA_037974645.1 Hollardia meadi
CCCCCCCCCCCCCCCCCCCCCCCCCCCGGCCATGTTAGTCAACCATAGGCTAACAAACAGGCCCTACTCTACTTGTCTTGCAAGGAGTAAGTTGAGTTCAAATGCCCAGGTGTCTGTCACCTCCATGACATCTGTCTTGTTCGCAACGTCAGAAATGAGAGCACCCTTTATTGTTAGCAGAGATCTCCTGCACAGTCCTACTTATATGCGCTGCACACATGCACATGTGCATGCTTGCACATATCTACATGGCTTGTGTGAACACTCTGGAACATTGCTTCATGTGAATTATGGTCGCAAGCTGTGAACTGTAGGTAAATATGTGTTTGTGTTCCTTCTTTGCCGCCAAAGATTATGAGATGGAAATTATTTGGCAGGCATCCAGGAACCCATCTCCATTTAGAGAAAAGATATTTGGCATTGGATCATCACTCCAGGGCGAAGTGAGTGGACTGGAACGTGTGTGCATGTGTGGGTGGGTGGTTGGGTGGCTGGGGGGTTGATTTATAGTTGTAAAGAAATATTTCACATAAAAAAATTTTTTTTGTGTGTCAGCCGGAACTCTGAGCTGAGCTTAACGGTTAAAACTGGGAATTTAGACGAGCAACGCCTCTCTGATAGTTTGAGATGGGTGATAAGAGAGTTTAGACAGCTACACATCAAGACGCAGACACATGAAACCAGCACACACCCTGTTTGTCTAAATCTTTGCAATTATTAGGGTGTTATATTTGGAGAAAGAGAGAGAAGAGAGGCAAAGGGGAGGGGTGCTAGAACTGGAGGAGCAGCAGAGACAGACAGGCGTTGCTATGCTCCTCTACCAGGCATCAGCACCTCTCCCTGGGTACCTGCTCACTCAGATGTGCCTGGAGTCTCTGGAGCTTCAGGTTTCCTCTGGGCTTTTTTAGAAGAGGACACATCTTCATCCTGGTACATCAGCGTAGTGTTAAAAAAAAAAAAGGAGGTTGTCCATGAGGGATTTACGTTAAGCTGAGGGACTCAGTCTATGCCATAGGGGACGAGTGGTGGGGGTGGGGGTGGGGTGTAATGGTTATTAACAACCGTGTCATATCTGTGAAGAATGAGATTTACTCTCTTAACAGGACCCCGGGTTTGCCTTTATAGATTTTCTGTCTGTGGAGAATACAGTGTTCAAACTCACCTGTGTACTGCTCCATTCACAGACACACACACACACGCATCACACACACTGTACACTGTACACACACAAGACATGTTTTCCCTTTCTCATTTTTCTTTTCCATGCCTTATTCTGTGATACACACAAACATGAACGCACACACGCATGCTGGTGGCTGTGGCCTCCGCTATTCTGCACTTTGTTCCGCACAAGCTGGTGCTCCCATGTGGTGAAGGCAGCCATCTAGCTATGACAGCTTCGTGCAGCGAAGGCCCTCACCGGAAAACCCAGCCTGCGCTGTGAGATGAATGGCTTCCTGGCCACACACACACACACACACACACACACACACACACACACACACACACACACTGTACATACACTGCATGTGCTGGGTCCCACCCACGCAGATCTCTCACTGATAAGCTGTGCAGGTGTTTGTCTAGGAGAAGTACCATTATAGGGGTGTTGTTTTCTACCATGAAAGTGATACAAGTGTGAACGTAATGATCGCCACGTGTGGGAGAGAGAGATGGCTTTTATCAGGTAATGTTATCAGAAATGATTAAACCTCGCCGTGAGTTCTTCCTTTCCCTGCGTCGCTCAAAGAAACAGAACCGATTGACATTTGTCGCCCTCCTCTTTCCTTTTCCACAGCAGAGTCCAATCATGATTCAGGGGCGGGATCTCCATCTCCGGCGCCATCCACCCCCAGCCCTCGGAGGTTGGGACACGAGGAGCATGATCTGCTGACCTGTGGCCAGTGCCAGACCAACTTCCCTCTGGGCGATATCCTGGTTTTCATTGAGCACAAGCGACGTCTGTGCCGGGGTACTGGAAACAGACTGGGGTCCTTCTCCAAGCCTGGGGAGACTGGTGGAATCATGGGCATTACCATCTCTCCCAGGGCCAGGTCGCTGGAGCTGGGTAGAAGGTCCATTCCAGTGGAGGTGGGCATCCAGGTGACCCCCGGCAGAGAGGAGGACACAGAGAGGAGGCTGACGCCGGCCAAGGGGATCTGCCCGAAACAGGAGAGAGGAGGTACGAAGAGTGGAACACACGGTGCGTTTAATGAAAGAGGATGAGCCAATAAACAGGGAGCTCTTGTCAGTAGAGATGCACATGTCTTAAACACACACATAGGTGCATAAGGGACACACACACACACACATGCACACATCGCTCACCTGTCCAAGACAGATAGCTCTCTTTAAAGAATCCCAGCTGCTTGTTATTTTGACAGTGGCCTTCAGGAGGGATTAATGTAGTCTGGGATGATTTCATTAGAGTGAGTGAGAGCTGCACTGTACGTCTGCTCCTCAAAAGTAAAACATCACACACACACGCCAAACAAACACACACTGGCAAGCCTGAAGGACTTCTTCAGCTGAAACCAATTGTGAAAGGCGAGGAAGAAGGTGATAGAGGAGCCGCCCCTAGTGTGTATGTGTGTGTGTGTGTGTGTGTTTGTGTGTGTTTTTTTTTTGCTTGTGTGAGAGCACATCACATTTGTGAAGAAATCCTGCAGCATGTGGGAAAAAAAAAGAGGTTAAAGAAGCTGATTAAAATTCATATGTGTGCGTGGTGAGGAGAAGGGGATTAATAAAGCAGCAAGGCCGTTCATCTGGCTATGGGTGGGTGGGTTCGTGGTGGTGGTGGTGGTGGGGTGGGGTGGGGGGGGGACTATAGACTTTCAGCGCTGCAGGGAAACCAGTTCAAAGTTATCAGAGGAGACAGTCACCATCACACCCGAGAGCTGGGAAGGCTATCCAGGATTACATAGACTCCAGTAGACTAAGAGGGACTTGGTTAGAGGAGGCTGTATTGTGGAACTTACCAGCCAGAATTACGTGTAATAAGATTATACAGTTAACACAGAAACTGGTCATCACAGTGTCTTGAACTGCGATGTTATGGAGAGACTTAAATCGTGATCAATCTATTATATTCTAATTATTAAAGAAGTTCTTACACAACTGCCACCACGTCCAATAACTGAGTGGTTATACTGGTTTATCATATATTTATGCAAGCGATGGTTGACTAGGAGAATTGGTGTGAATGTAGATTTGGTGTACATGTCATGGCAGCGGTCACAGTAGATGCACAATTTATTTATGTTTTAATCAAACAAGTGTATTAGGAGAGACATTTAAATTAAATTGGTTTAAATTAGTTGTACATTGTACATTCAGTTTTAATTGTGGGATACTTTAAGCAGGTCTGTGCAATATTGTAAGATGTTTTGTAAAAAAAAAAAAAAAAAAAGGTGACATCTTTTGTTATCACAGCAGAAATCAGCACATATGCATAGTTTCTGTGTGTGGCCAGCAGCTGTGTGTGGTCACCATCTTCTGCAATGGGGAAAAATGGAATCACAAACAATATTTGACAGCACAGTTTAAGATGTCACAGCTAATAAAAGATAAATGAAAAACAAAACAAAACAGAATTTTGTAAAAAAAAAAAAAAAAAAAAAAGAGAGAAAGAAAGAAAGAAAAGTCTTCTCTTTGAATCAAAAATGAAGATAGAAGAAAAAAATAATTTATCATGTCATTCAATTAGAAAAGGTTGACTGTAATGTGACTTTTGATAATTGTTCATTTTTTTAAGTTATACTTAACTTAGACATTTAATAAGCATAAAGCCACCTAGAAGCTCCTGTAAAAAAAACAAACCCAAATACACGAACTAATTTAGGAACTGATGCAATGAAAAAGGCTCAGTGGATTTTGCAAGGCACTTCGTCTGTCAGAGGAAAAACATTTACGCAGTTAGTGAGTGAGTCAGCCTGTTAGAGCAACAGTCAGTGAGTCACCCACACAGACAGACAGACAGACAGACACAGACACACAGACAGACAGACAGACAGTCTTGTCACTAAGAGAAGAGAACATGAAAGCACTCGAAGCCCCAAATGAAAGAGAGGAGGAGAGCTTTGTTCAACACATTAGATTGCCACTCAAGGCAGTCTCAAGTTTTCAACCAAATTAGATTACATTATTAGGTCTAATTAAGTCCAATGTGTTAGCAGCACACACACTCAGGCACACACACACACACACTCAAAGAAGTATCATCACATTTGCTCGCACATGGTATTGAGAACTTTGCAGTTCAAATATTTACTGCACAGGTGACGAACAAACCAAAAACCAAAAACCCCAACGTGACACTAACCCGATCACACATCGGTACAGAAATGTACATGTCCATAATGTGCCCTTGCGTGCATGAAATACTTGTGCTGTATGCATAACTCTTTTAACCCTCTCCTCTCCTTTTCACCTGGTTGTGTTTTATAACATCCTGTCTGGCCTCTTTGTCTGTCAGCTCGTTGCTTAAACTGCAAACATGCTGCAAGGCGAGCAGATTCAACCCCAAAAGGTGCAAACACACACACACACATAAACACACACACGGTGTAGATGAAAAATGGCTCCTCCGTGCCCTATTTTATTTTTCCTTGAGTTTCTCTTGCTGATGCATGCACTCTGCATGTGTACGTGTGGGCTCTGTCAGAGTATGTTAATATGTGTGTGCGGATTTGTGTATGTGTGCAGCGTCTCTGAAGAATGATGCATGTCACCAGGCAAGCGAGAGGTTGTCGCTAGGGGAGCGTTACCATGCCAAGACGACCCTGGCCCTGCTTTGAACCCCTCCCAGGACGGTTGCTGGGCCCCCTCGGAGCACTTAAAGACATATAGTACATAAGGGCACAGGCACACAATGATGACCTGCCTCTCTATCCTTCTGTCTGTCTGTCTGGTTTCTCTCTCACTCACAAACACTGTGCATGAAGATCACACGGTAAATATTTCACGAGATCATGTGAACGACAGTCGCAATCTCCAACATCTCCCCGCTGTCACTTTTGTGGGCACATCACTATATTTAGACAAGACTATTTAAGACTTTGCATTAGTTCACTTCTTTTGTGGTGGGAAGCTGCTGACACTCGATACGATACCGACTGCTGTTCTTAACTGAATCAAAGTGCCACAGAATTTCATAATCTACGGATTTAAATGAGACACCTGCCACTTTATAACTGTCATGCCTACATGTACAACATTTTTGCGGGTGTGAAAGTGCGGTGGAGCTTTTCTAACTTATTAATATAATTTTATTTTTTGGAGCAAAAATGCAAAAAGTATTTTTTTTTTTTTTTTTTTTTTTTTTTTTTGACTTATGGTGGTTTCTGGATGAAAATCTGAGGCGTAACCTACAAAAAGCAACAATGACCTCTGAGCCCAAAGAGGTCAAATCTGCAGTGTCTGACACTTGTTTCACTGCTGTCACTAAATAACTGTGACATCCCAGTTTCCACACTTCCCCGCCGGTGTGGATTTGAAGGTGTCTCTCTCCTTTCTTCTCTTCTTCCCTCTCTCTGTTTCTCCCCCAATCTTTTCTTTTTTTTTCTTTTTGCCCCACCACCCAATGCTCCTTTAATCACCTGGCTTGCTCTCATTTCCATATTAAATAGGCTTTAATCATGAAAAGCAATCAGCCTTTTGCATATTCATACCTTCCCCTGTACGCCGGCTTCCCTGTCTCGCTCCAGTGCCAAGCAGCCAGTAATCAGTAGGCAGGCGGCGTAATGCCATAGCCCCGGCCCATCGCATGAAAACACACACACACACACACACGCACGCACGCATGCCCTGCGTGAGTTAGAAATAACTTCACATGCTACTTACGCATTATCTCTATCTCTACTCCAAGAGAGAGAGAGAGAGAGAGAGTGAGAGAGAGGGAGAAGGGTGAGAGATAAAAAAAGAAAGATGGCGAGACTGATCCCTGATTTGAGCTGTGAATATTTGTACAGAGGCTCAAGGAAAAGTCGATTTGCATAATGACTTTGTAGTTTTGCATTAATCACATTTGCATATGAAAATGCGTTAATTACTCCTGATGATTTTTTTTTAAAAAACTTGCTTCATTTGATGTCCAAGCTCTGGGGTTGTGATTAGGGGTTACATGGTGGCAGTTGTGTAGGTGGTGTGTGTGTGTGTGTGTGTGTGTGTGTGTGTGTGTGTGTGTGCCTTTAACTATGTCACATGTGTGTTTATGCGTTTGCATTTCTGGTGCAGTTTGTGTGTATTTATGTGCTCTTACATGAGTGTTTTGAATGCTTGCCAGGGAATTTATCTTGTGTCTGCTGTTAGGCATGCGTGTCTCTTTTCATTTTCTCAGTTGTGTGTGTGTGTGTGTGTGTGTGTGTGTGTTTCCCAGTTTCTGTGAGTGGGAAATATTTCATTATTCACAGTAATAGTACACTCCATCCTCCATTTAAATTTACAACATATTTTGAATAGCGTGAACAGTCACTCATTCATGATCTCTATGTACACTTTTATGTTGCAAAAAGGAAGAAAGAAAAAGAGAAAGTGAGACACAAGATATTGTGATGTTAGAGGTGTTTAAAAGGAGAATATATTTCATAATGTCAACATTATACAGATTATCTGACTTTATAGACATTGCATTTGTTCAGAAATATAATAGAGCTCCTTTTGGAAGTTTGCATTTTAATGCTTTGCCCTACAGCACTGCTATACATAAGCCAGGCTTAATTTTGTTTTTGAAATATTTTATCGATTTATGCCGTTAAAAAAAATTATTTTTTTTTATAAATACAAAATCCAACAGACATCCAATAATCCAAGACCATTTTATGCATTCTATTTTTGTGTATTTGTATGCATGTTATTGCATGTGCTTTTGTAGAATGCTGCATGTGGCTCGCTACATATAAGCGAACTGTGCAATACAGTCATCCCTGCAGAGCCACTTGTAGACATCGGTTGGATCTAGAAAGGGAATAATTCACTGCACGAAAATACGTTTATTTGCAGTTTCTTAACTTAAATTTTTACAAATGAATTAAAGTGCAAGCAACATGTTTAGTTAAGATTTTTTTTTAAGATTAGCACATTGGAACCCACAGCAAAATAAAGCTTTTATATTTCTAATTAAATCATTTCCATTTGCGGTCTTTAATTCTTCATTTATATGTCTCCGTGTATATGAACATTTAGGTTCACATACACATATGTGTGTGTGTGTGTGTGTGTGTGTGTGTGTGTGTGCGCGTACAATTACAGTGTACATGTTCCTACCTGTGTATGGGCCCCTAGAGTTGTTGGCTCATAACATTGCGCCTCAGACAGGACCACCCCAGGGGCCGTCTGACTCTGCTTGTGTGTGTCTGTCTGCCATATCCAGCAGGGTCAACTAGGTCTATAAGAGCTGCTAAAATGGGACAGTTGCACACGAATGCTGCCACAGCCACCTGACACACACAGTCACATGCACACACATTATTAACAGATAGAAAGGTACATGCAAACCTTTATGCAGGAAAACGTAAACTCAACATACATGCAGGAGTACACACAGATAAGTGCCGCATACACACACACAAAACATGTGTGCATGCAAGAATGCATGCGACTCCCATCTCACATTAAGGCCTGCATCTCCCACCAAACACAGCCATGCTCACACAGACACATGCACATACACACACATCTTAAAGGCTCCCACATGAAGGCATCAAACGCTCCACAGCCAGCTTTATAGCACTCATATGGCAGCAGATTTGATATTTTCCTACCACAGCGGGGGAATAAAACTCGCCACTAATTTGGACTGCGAGCGCCACCGCTAACTTTCAGCATGTGCCGACTGACTGTGTCTTCCAGATGTGTGGACTCTTTGCTCCTTAACAGCCTTACTTAAGAGGCATTAGAAACCTCACACCCTGTCCCTGCTACGCATGGAGAGTGATGATGGCGCTTTGGTATTCAACACAAACACGCTGCTTTGTGTGGAACTTTGAGTGAAGTTGCTGATGTGAACTTCATGGTCTCGCTGCTATGGGCCATAAGTTGTCTTGTGTCATCAGGGAAAGTGTTTATGCTCTTTGCATAAATAGGTATAATCAAGATAATTTGACAGCTGCACTGCAGTCATTCAAACTGACTTTTGATAACAGGTGTGCTTTCATCAGTGCTGAGTAATGCTGCAAATTTTATAAAGAACCTACTGTAATTACAATATAGGTACGCAAGTGTATGTACACTTTAACACATGGAAGGCCATAAATAAGAAACTGTGCAGAAACACCTTTCTGTTGCTCTGGAAACACGTCTTAGAGGAACTTTCAAGTCTTTACGATGAACATGTAACTAAAATGCTCATGTCACTGTGTGTGTTCAGCCACTGTGCTGCCATACATTAGCACATAATATGCCCCTCTCACAACTAAATGGAGACATTTTCTGACTGCACTCACACTTTTCTATTGGAAAGTAGTGTAGCTTTTGCCTTTGGGAGGAAAAGGGCTACCATTAATATTGAAAGGGAAAAGAGATGGCACTTGCTACTTGCTACACTGTTGTTGTTCCTTTCCTCTTATCTTATTAGCGTCCTGCTCTGATTGGGTGGGATTGTGAGAGAGGAAAATGAGGAGACAGCGTTTATGGCCGTATTTTCCTTTTACAGGCTTCTTCACCGCAAGAGATATTGAAAGCCTTTCATGCCACACTTACGAGTCTCCTCATTTCATCCACTTATTTGTCTCGAGCAATTACTCAGAGGGAGAACACTGGACACAGTCTAACACATGATGAACGTAAGCTGCCTTTATGTCGGTTTGTCACTTAAATAAAAAGCAGTCGTGTGCCAAGACCAATAGGTAGTGTGCAAACAATATAATGTATATTGATGCAACACTAATACACAATATAGTGTGCTTTCATAAACAGTAGCTATTTCCTGTAAGCAGTAAAAGTTGAGAAAAAGCCAAAAAAATCTAAAAACATAGAACTTTGAAAAAAAAAAGAATGTTGAAAAGTCAGAAATTAGGAAAAAATGACGTCCATTCTCTGATTTAATTCGCTCAGGTTTTAAGGTTTTGATGTATACGTCTCTGAGATTTCTACCCCAATACAATCAGGCAAATGGAATTTAGTTTGTAGGACTTAAACATAAAAAAAAAAATTAATAGCAACACCTCTTTCCAGAAACAGTGTCCCTGCTGGATAATCCACAGAGCACATTGTGAACTATTCAAATAGGGACTATTTTTTGTAAAAATAGATTTTCTTTTGGTAGAAAGTTGTTCCATTTCCAGTGAAAACTGTTTACAGCGAGGTCAGTCCTGTGGATTATCTAGAGGACCAGGAACATTTTATTTGGAAAAACACATTGACTGCGAATATTTCAAACATATTTTTTCAATTCTGTGAGCACCACAGCAATGTTTTGACGAGAGGAGGCAGAAATATCAGACGAATATCTCAAAACCTGGGTTAATAAAAACCAAGACTATTTGAGATGGTAGATTTTATTTTAGATTTCGGGCCAGCAGACACTTCTCTTCGTTTTACTCACAATATTTCTTTTAAATTAACTTGCATTAGTTTTTTTTTTCTTTTTTACTTTCGCTTTAACTCATAAACCTTCCATCTACGAGACAAAGAAAGAAACATCTGCTCTGGTCTGTTTCTTGGACGACATTAGGCCTGCACTGTCATGTCCATAGATGGTATTGCAGACAGGGGAGTTAACTGCACAAGGTTAAGGGGCTCTACACTCTCCCTGTATACTGGCGTAATTCATACTTTTCCAGAAAGCCCTCTTCTCTGTGTCTGTCTTCCCCAGAGGAGAGCAGAGCAAGCCAAAATGAAATAAAGCCTAAGATGTTATCAGGGTGATTGGTGCCAACGGAGCTTGTCTGGGCCTGTGGTCTGGCGGGGCAGCGCTGGCCCATACCAGCGTTTGTATGTGAGCGAGTGTGGGTGTGAGTGTGTTTGTGTGTGTGTCCTACAGGCACTGGATAGATGAAAGCTTTCTTTAACCATAAGCTATGCAGGAGCCGTGCCAGGAGCAGGAAATGTATCAGCGTGATAACAGCCAGAAAGAAAAACAGAAAGCAAGAAAGAGAAAGAAAGAAATGACAGAGAAAAAGAGAGAGAAGGAGAGACAGACAGACAGACAGACACACACACAAATGTCACTTCATAAATATGTGTTGGGTGTGTACGTTGAGAGATGAATCCATGTTCATGTTTGAGTTTGTGCATATATGGGTGTGTGTGTCTGTGATTGTGTGTGTGTGTGTGTGTGTGTGTGTGGAGCATTTGAAGTTGGGTATTAGGGACGGTTTGACACACCTGAGTATGTAGGCTGCAGGACCTATGAGACAGAGAGAACAGAATTCACCCGGAGACATGAACGTTGCAACACAAATAATGTTGTGCCGCCGGCCTTAACTGGATCATGACAGGACCTTACAGATGTGAGAAAGAGATGGATAGACAGAGGAAAAGACACTCAGAGCCTCATGTTGCCTTGTTGCACGTAGAAGCTGTGTTTTGTACGTTCATTTCATCATTAGATCGTAATTCGTTTATGGGCGGCAAGAGAGCGAATTAATTTTCATCTGCATCTTTCTTTTTAATTGTCCTAAATAGTTTGAGGGTCTCACAATGAGCATTGCTACACATCAGTTGGCATAAAATTGAAATGAGAGTTCAACATAGGCTACATGCATGAGAAGACCGAAATCACTCGCACATCTGCATGGTTAACACGAAGCCAGCGGTTGGCTAGCTTAGCTTAGCATAAAAACTGGAAACAGGCGGGTAAACAGCTAGCCTGGCTCTGTCTGAAGGTAACAAAAGACACCTATCAGCACCTCTAAAGGTCACTAATTAACACATTATGTCTTGTTTTTATTCAGAGCGAAAGTAAATTGTGAAGAAATGGGACGAGACTCCAGCAAATCACTGCTCCATGACAAGAAATAGTGTGCCTCACTTCCCCCCCTAATAAAACCACAATGTGTTGTTTTTATACTGGATTAAATGAAGGAGAATATAAAGTGTTAATTAGTGAGGTTTAGAGATTCTATCAGATCAGCAAGATTCTTTTTTAAGCCAAGCTATAGCTGTTCCCATGTTTCCAGTCTTTGTGCTAAGCTAAGCTAACCAGCTCCTGGCTTTAGCCTCATATTTACCAGACAAACGTGAGAGTGGTACCGATCTTCTCATTAAACTTATTCGCAAGAAAGCAACTATACGTTTTTACCAAAAATGTGCGTAATGAGTTCTAAGCATATAACATACCCACATCCTGCTTTTTAAAATGTGTTCCAAAACCTCCAAAACTGAGCAGAGCAGTTCAATAAAAAGAGCTAAATATCTGGGTACTATATATATATATATTTTTTAACACTTTCCCCCTTTTCACTTCCTTTTAGTAAGTGAACACTAATTAGGTAGCTTGCAAATAGGCGTCAAACAATGCAACGATTCTGTGTTCTCTCCTGTGATGCTCACACAGCCTTTGCTTTTTGTTTGAGCACGACAAAAAAAAAGAAAAAAAAAAGCTCTGTATCCTCTCACAGCCTTATAAGGCCAAAATTACACATTAAACCAAAGTAACTGTGGAGTAATAGTGAATTAGATCATGAATGTTCAGGCTCTGTTTCCCAGTCAGTGCCATGGACTCTACGCCATGTCTGAAGCATGTGAGGGGCATGTTTTATAGCGGGCTGATTGGGATGGAAAGGCCTCTGTGCTTCATTCAGGGCCACAGTGGTATTTTCCTGTGGGCTGCTAGTTAAGTGCGACTGGCTGCTTGGCTCCAGTGGGCAAAAGCCAGCTGGGGACCATTACTACTGCTGCAAGAATATAGCACCCTGTCACAGGATGGTAGCCCCGGCATACAAACACCGAGCATGGACATATACATGCAAACACATGTGTACAGTAGAAGCACAATACCCTTGCTTCTATATTCATATTCTCTGTCTCTTTGAAACAACACACACACACAGTTCGCTGAAGATGTGACGTGCGACACGTCACTGCAGACGAGGAATTTGCTGCTGCTTATCACAGGTTGATAAGGGCACTGTATCTTTATGTATCTGGGTTTAATTTAATTTAGTTTTGTTTAGTTGACCGTTCCAGGAAAAAAAAGCATTAAAAGAATAACACAATACATTTTATGCACTGTTTGTATAAAATGATTGATCCGATGAAAAATTTAATAAACCCACAAAACAGAATTCGTGTGTCACTCACATGTCAAAGTCAATTTCCTCTTCGCTGCCAGTGAATAGGAAATTAACTTTCTGGACAAAGTGAGAGCCCCCGAGGGGTATGACTGGAGCTCATTTGGATGTAAAACCTCGAACAAACATTGTGTGAGTCCACAAAGTCAGTCTCCATTTCATTGTCAAAGCAGCTTGAGTTTTTGTCTTTTGATGCCATCACCTATCCAAACATTTTTAGTGTTTTCTTTCTCGTTTGTTGCATCAGTGGGCGAACTTTTTGCTAAAATATTCCACTTTGTATTTAAATGTACCGACGGTGGGTTTAACCTTTAATTCAGCATGCTTGCAACCCCTACAGTTCTACCTCGCGATGATGCCATTGATTTGATTTTTGTTCTTTGTATGGCGATATCCGATTTCCCTGCTGCTGTGTTGTGGTGAAATGAGTATAGAGTGAGAGATTAAAGTGGCTTTTTTTTTTTTTTTGAAAGAAAAAAAAGAAAGTGTAATTCAATAGTTTTTTCTTTTTCCGATACTTTCTGCGATGTTCTTTTTTAAAAACTTTTCTCCCACCGCCCTCCCTCCCTCTCCTTCTTCCATCCCTTTCCTCCATCTTGCTCCTCTCTTTTACATCTTCTCTCAACCACAAGCACGACGGAGTGTCATCCATTTGTCAGCGTCACATGATATACAGCAGACCCCACAAGTGTGCGCACATTCCCCCAAAACACACACATACAGGCACTGGGACCAGTTAGGGGGCTGACGGCGATGAGTCAGGCTGAGAGAAATGCCACAGAGAGCTTAGCTAATGCACTTTATGGAGCTCCCTTTTTCTTTTCATTCTCTCTCCCCCCCTTTTTTTTTTTTTTGGTCTACGTCGCTCCCTCTTTCCCCTTCCCTCTTTCTCTCTCTTTGTCCTAGAAGCTGAGCCAAAAGTCGTAGCTCTTTACTGACAGAGAGGTCTTTCCAGTTATTTTTCACAGCGTGTCCCCTGTGCCCTCGCTGGGACAGCTTGCCTCATGGCGGTAACACGCTCCCTCGGTCCGGCTACATGAGGGCCTCTTCCACTCATTGTTGTACAGCTGGTCTCGCTCAGTGTGTGTGTGTTTGTGTGTGCGTGCCTGTGATCAAGTTGTTGGAGATACCTGATCCCTTTTATTGTTCATTTGACCCGCATCCCAGGAGGCATGAGGGTCAGGGTGGAGTACCGAGATACCTTGTACAGGTGCTTAGTGTGCGCATGAGAGAAAAGGAAGGCACGGAGGGAGGAAACTGAAAAGATCAATTTATTGTTAGGAAATGAAGGAGGATAAAGTTTTTGACCAGCTCTCGATCTTCACCAGCAAACACACTAAAGAGCACTGTTTCTTTAAATCCGCTCTCAGGCTGTCAGGCATTTCAGCTGGTCATATTGGCTGCAGGCACACACACACACACACACACACATGTATATGGTTAGCAGGCCGAAGCTGGTTTGAGTTAGCATGGAGCCAGTCACACTGTGTGAGAGCCTTACCCCCTGCCTGCTACTGCCACCCTCCACAGTCTCTTACCTTCTTTCTGTTTCTCGATTTCGGTCTTTCTTTTATTAAACGTGTGTGACAGTCAGCCACTGCGCACCGGGGCCGTAGTTTACCGTCTTTCGCCCTGCGAAACACACCCACAGACATGCAAGCTTGATCTGCGTGGCCTCGTGTCTCCTGATTAGCCGCCTGCATGACAAACAAGCCGTCAGAGCAGAAGGAAGTGGAGCTGAAGAAGGAGGAGGAGGAGGAGGAGCAGGAGGGACGGATGGGAGATGTGAGGTGGAGGAGAGGAGCAGAGGTGTAAGGGTGGGGGGCGTTTGTGGGGGGAGGGCAAGCGGGCGAGGTGAGGAGGCTGGGACCCCTGGGGACCCCTAGATCACAGCCATGCTAATGAGGAGCTGCTTTGCCAGCAGCAGAGGTGTCAGCTAACCCCTGACAGGTGCACACACACGTACTCCCGGGGCTTGTGCCTGTGCATGTGTGTATGTGTGGGACGGGCTGCAGGGGCAGGTTTGTGTCCCACTGGCCTAGCCTGCGGGCGGCTTTGTTCCGTATGCAAATCTGTTGCCGTGGCGTTCTGTCACCCTTGATGGAATGCTAGAGCAGTACAGTGAACCTGAACCCCCAGGAACGCTGCAATGCACACACACACACACACACACACACACACACACACACACACACACACACACACACACACACACACACACACACACGTATACTTACACACATCTACTGTAGCATATTTTCTGCCTCCCCAGTCACCTCCTTGTTAACAACCTGTTCTGTGTTGTTTCTGTGCAGCGAGGAAACGTTATTCCTCACACTCCAAACTTTGCTCCCTGGATGTAATGGTTTTCATCCGGTAGAAGTGTCCATGCCAAATGAATGCAGAGAACTTGGTGGGCTAGCGTTCAAATGCTACTTATTTTCAATTATGATTTTTTTTTTTCTCCCTGAGCTTTGCGAGAGTTAATTTGGCATCAGTGAGCATTCATTACCATCTAC
Source organism: Hollardia meadi (assembly GCA_037974645.1). Lineage (NCBI taxonomy): Eukaryota > Metazoa > Chordata > Actinopteri > Tetraodontiformes > Triacanthodidae > Hollardia > Hollardia meadi. The sequence continues at coordinate 3,059,725 of JBBPCS010000238.1, forward strand.
CCACTGTTCACTGTCAGCTGAGAAGCTCCAGTTTGCCCATTTTGTTGAAGGCTGTGTCTGTGGATTTTTGTTATTCTTCTGTGGTCTTATTATAAGTCCCTCCGGATTAAAGCATCTGATAAAAAGCCCCAAAATATAAGTGTAATGTAAATGGAGGAAGCATGTGCTTTGAATATATAAATCAAATTCAGACTGGAGGGATGGCATATGTGAATTCCTAAATTAAACACAAATCCACATGTCTGCGCCATACGCCTGGTGTCTACTCCAGCCCCGCCAAGCTCACACCAACTTTTCTTCACTGGCCATATGCAAACAGTCAATACCATGGCTCGCCTTCATTCACTGGCATTTTGTTTGTACTTTTTAAGGCAAAATAATGGCTATAAAAGGCAATCTGGAAAGAATAAAATCTGATGTAAAGCTCAGATCTCAGTCCCTGAAGACTGGGTTAATTGGCTCGGTGGTTTAGTAAAAAAACCAACCCAGGAGAGAAGGAGAGCATTATTACTGGCCCACCTCAGCTCCATGCATGTGCCAATGTTTTAATAACTTCCTCCAGGCCTCCTGGCCCTTTGCCCTTGTTTTGTTGCACAGGACAAAGAGCTACCCTCCTAAACAGGTCTCAGATCTGTACTGTGTTTGTCTGTTTCATGGGAACATCTGCTTGGGTGGACACCTGGGCAGGAATATAGTCGACTATAGTCGAAAAGTCGAAGATTCACAGTAGTTCAAGGGAATGCCGTCACACCGTAGCATTTACAGCTAGTTCTACAGCTAGCAAAATGACAAAAAAAACTGGTGAAATTCAGGTCATAATGCAACACCATATTACAGAATCCTGCTGTGACTCCATTTCATTTAACCTTTCATCTCAGTCGCATTCAGCGAACAATGCGTGTGGGTGTGTGTCAGCGCAAGTGTGTCTGTGTGCATATGGTGTGCTGGAGTAAATTGGCCGATTAGGTCCAGCATCAGTGACTGTGTGGAGAGGAGAATGTAACTATTCTGACTGGTAGTTGACCTTGGCGGCCAGCATTGGAAAGGTCCCTGCTTGCATGTCAGGCAGACGACCGTAATTACTACAAACTGAAGCATGACACAGCCCACCGTGATTCTTTAAATGAAAGCTTTTATTGGCTGGAGCCTGAAGCATGCAGCGACAACATTCACACTCTCCCAGCATGTGTGCAAGTGTGTGTCTGTGAGAGTGGAGTGAGGATGTCTTACTGTGTGTATATCCGTGTGAATGTGTCGAGCAGGTTATTGTCACATGGAAAAACTTGAAAGAACGCGATCATGCTACACTTACGTTTCTAAATGGAGATTTTGCATCCTGCAGGTTTGGGTTTACCTACCTTTCTGTCACCTAGAGATAGGAAAATCCAAATATGGGCAAATACAAGAAATGTGGGTGGAGCTGCGGTGGTGTGAGCAAACTGCAGGTGCAGTGTGATAGCCTGAGAGAACTGTCAATCATGCAAACATGCCTTCTTAAGGCTTAAATATCTATCTATCTATCTATCTATCTATCTATCTATCTATCTATCTATCTATCTATCTATCTATCTATCTATCTA
>JBBPCS010000238.1:3061404-3127023 GCA_037974645.1 Hollardia meadi
TATCTATCTATCTATCTATCTATCTATCTATCTATCTATCTATCTATCTATCTATCTATCTATCTATCTATCTATCCGCCAGTGTCTTTTATTTTCCTCTCCCTGTTTTACTCCCCTCCCCTCCCCCCTCTTGCTTGCTTGTTTGGGAAGTTGATGAAATTTGTCTTTGGCCGTCATTAGGCAGCAGCCATCAGCTGCCACTCTATTAGCTGCCACGCTTCCTTTAACAGCATATGGTACAGCTGTGTAAGATATGACAATATGCAAATGCGTTGCTGTAGTGGTGGTGGGGCGGAAGGTCGTGAAGTTGGTGGTATATGATTGGGTAGCTTGTATTGAGGCCATGTGTGCAGCCCAAAATAAAGCTAAAAGCAAAGAAAATACACTATTTGAATAATCGAGAGATCCTCAGTACCACCTACTCTCACATCTTCATTTCATATTGATCCACGCGTGTTGATGAGATTATACAGCTCCCTGGTCTATACTATAGACCCTTCTTGGTCTCTGGGGGCATGTAAATACCCTCTATGTGCGTGTCACTGTCTGTGTGTGTGTATGTGTGTGTGCCCAAGCATGTCTGGCCCTTAAAGTCCCTCCACCTCTCTTTTTACCCCCTCTCCTCGTCCTCTTCCCTTCCCTCTCTCGCTCTCTTCTCCCCGTCCAAGCTGTTAAGCTGTCCAGCTCTTTGCTGCCAAGCGGCTGTGTGAAGCCTAGCCAAACTAAACACGGGCAGGCAGCCCGCCACTCGCCACACACACACACACACACACACACATGCACAGAAATATAAGTGCAAAAATACATCCACATACATGTCCACACACACACACACACACACATATGCAGGTACACACGCTTATACACATGTTAGTAGCAGGAGTCAGGTCATGTCCCACCCCACACAAACAGTGAGAGTGACAGCCACACCAGAGCCCCACTAATAGCAGAGGAAAACAGACAGAATCAGTAAATGAGCCCCTCATTAACTTTTTCTAACCCGTCTCCCCTGAGGAAAGCCAAACGAATCACACCGCCAAATCAGCTTCCTGTACTAGACACTGATCCAACATCAGCTTTCGCTCATCTGCTCTGCTTCGTACAAGTGTGTGTTTGAATTTGTGAATTTGTCGAGGTGTACTGCGAGAGAGGAGGAAGACAGAAAAGAAAAGGTGAAAAAAAAATGTGGCTGCACATGTATCTGTGTCTGCATGTGTGTTTTACATTCCATGACAATGGGTGGCTTTGAGAGAGCGATCTTGAGGGCTTTTGTTTTTATCACATATGACTTTGGGCAAAAGTAACCTCTCCATCTTTGTGTTCCCCCTGTGGACTCCAAGCAGAGACCACTGTACCAACTTGACTCTGCTTGTGGTAGCTGCAGATGATAAAGTAGATGCAGATGTCTTGAAAGCAAACACAAGACTGTGGAAATGCCTCTTCAGTGCGAGCCTGTGTTGAATTAGATGAATCCCAAACCAAGGCTTTTTTTTATGATTCGCAAGCAGGCTTACACAACCATGCTGCAATGACTGATAGATTCATTTGGAATTATTAAGTCATGCCATTTAAAAGCGCAATTTGTCAATGAGTGACGAACAGTTTTTGTGTGTGTGTGTGTGTGTGTCTGTGCAGCCATAACAAATCACTTTACTGTACTTGTTATTACTTCAGTGACGGAGAGCCCTATTTAATGTGGATGCTGTGTTAAGACCGGAGGGGTCTTTACTGTTTACACATCGTCTCAATCACCTCTCCTGTCTTTCCTTTTGTGTGTCTCTCTTTCTCTAATGCCACATGTCACCCACCTCCCCTTTCCCATATTTCCTTTTCCCCCCCCATTGGTGTGTTCTTTTTTCATTGCTGCCTTCCTATGTCTCCGTATGGAAATGACAGAGTAGACGAGATGGATCTGTATATTAAAGCCTAGCTGACATTAGAATTAGCATAATGTGTCGTGGCCTTAGGGCAGTACCTGCCATCTGCATTAGCCCGTAGACATGCACACCCTCAAAAATTCATACACACACAGACAAAGCCCATGGAGGACTCTCATATATAGGCAAAAACACAAAATTGTAGCAGCTGTACGTACTACAATGAATAAAAACTCCAGAAAAAGTTCACGCTGGTGATTACTAAACATGAAGTCATTATAAAGGAATGTGTTGTTTTAGATTGTTGAATATAAAAGTTGTTATTTGGATTTGCATTTTACATTATTGATGATGATTTTGTTTCTCTTGGCCCACAGATAAAGATGAGCCATCCAGCTACATCTGCACTACCTGTAAGCAGACCTTCACCAGTGCCTGGTTCCTGCTTCAACATGCCCAGAACACTCATGGCATCCGCATCTACTTGGACAACCAACCAGGCAACTGCTCCTTCACTCCACGCATGGCTCTGCCTCCACCCCCATGTGCTGATGCCCTGCCCCGCTCTCCTCTCCCCACTTTCCTCGGTGACACCAACAACCCATTCCACCTCCTCCGCATGGCTGCGCCCCTGCTCAGGGAACACCCCCCTCCTCCAGGGTATTTGGAGACCCGGCTGCCTGCAACACCACCCTTTGTCAGCCCTCCACCACCCCCTAGACCCCCCCTAGAGCGGCTGGGCCCCGAAGAGATGGGGCTGCTGTCCCAGCACCCCAGTGCCTTTGAGAGGGTGATGCGGATGACCCCCATGGAGCCTAGTTCCATGGACTTCTCTCGTCGTCTGAGGGAACTCGCGGGTAACACCAATAATGGGGGGCCCACACCTCCTCTCTCACCCAACCGTGTGCCACCCATGCACCGTTTGCTGAGTCCCACCCTTTTCCAGCCTGGTGCCAAGCCCCCAGCATTTCTCACCTATACCCCACAGCCACCCGCTTCTCAGGGGGGACTCGGTTCTTCCAGCCCTCCTGACACCCAGGGACAGAACCAGACCCCAGGGAAATCCAAATCCTGTGAGTTCTGTGGCAAGATTTTCAAGTTCCAGAGCAACCTGATCGTCCACAGACGCAGTCACACTGGAGAGAGGCCATACAAGTGTCATCTATGTGATCATGCCTGTTCTCAGGCCAGCAAGCTTAAGAGGCACATGAAGACGCATATGCACAACAAGTCTGGGTCCATGAGTGGCTCCCCAGAACAGGGAAATAGAGTAGAGGGAGGAGAAGGTGAAGAAAAGAGTAGAGAGGGCGAATCAAGAGGGATGGGGATGGACAATGAGGAGGAGGAGGATGAAGAGGAGGAAGAAGAAGAGGAGGAAGAGGAAGAGGAGGAAGAACTGAGGAATGGAAGTCGGCCAGATTCCAATTTAAGTGAGGACTCACAGGAGTTCAGCCAGAATAGGGACAATGGTCCTCGACAGTCTCCCAAGGAGAAACACCGAAGCGGGGATAGAATAAGCGACAGTGGTGGAGTGGGCATCATGCACCCGTACAACCATCTGGACAATCACCTCAAACTTAATCCCAACAAGAGAAGCCTGGAGAGACAACCCAATGGAGATGGCAGAGAGAGGGATGAAGCGGAGAGAGAAGGAGACAATGAAAGGAAGCAGGACAGAGAGCAAGATGAGCAGGACCACAGGCCTGTGATGAACGGCAGGATCAGTGCATCTGAAGCAGTCTCCTTCCCTGGGCTGTTCCAGCGTCGGCCCACCCCCATCACCAGTCCAAGCCATTCCAACAACAAGAGGATCAAGATAGAGAAGGAACAGATGGAGCTTCCCCCAACCATACCCATTATCTCCCCGGAGAATGTCTACTCTCAGCTCCTGGCTGGCTACGCTGCTTCACGCCACTTCATCAGAGAACCCTTCCTGGGATTCACAGATTCTCGCCAGTCGCCATTCGCCACCTCCTCCGAGCACTCGTCCTCAGAGACGGGAAGCCTCCGCTTCTCCACCCCTCCTGGGGAGCTGATGGAAGGAGGGAGCGCCTCGGGCCGCAGCGGCAGCAGCACTCCTCATCTCCTGCGGGGACCCGGCCCTGGCAGGCCCCCAAGCTCTAAAGACAGGAGGAATGACACCTGCGAGTACTGCGGCAAGGTTTTCAAGAACTGCAGCAACCTGACGGTGCACCGACGCAGCCACACAGGGGAACGGCCCTACAAGTGCGACCTGTGCAGCTACGCCTGCGCTCAGAGCTCCAAGCTGACACGCCACATGAAGACCCACGGGCAATTTGGGAAGGAGGTGTACCGCTGCGACATCTGCCACATGCCCTTCAGCGTGTACAGCACGCTGGAGAAACATATGAAGAAATGGCATGGCGAACATTTGATGGCCAGTGAGGTCAAACTGGAGCAGGCGGACAGAGGTTAAGCCAGCAACCATTAGTTATACAGTCTACATTGTACACAAGCTCTCACTCACACACACACACACACACACACACAAAAGCACACACACACATACACATACACAAACACGCATACACACATATGCACAGACAAAATCCTATAACCACTTCTTCAGCTATGCGGCCTGGCTGGATAATCTCTCTCTTTAAAAAAATTTTGAGACTGATTGATGTTCATCTTTTTTCTTGTCACAGAAACTGCCACCTGAGAATATAAACAAAGGGGAAACTTTAATGAGAACTTGTCTGGAATGCCCAACTTGGTGTTTCTTGGCATATTGTCTGAGGATTTTATCAGTTAGGAATCCATGGAGCCTTTCTACTGTGCAATAATTTCTGTATTTATTGGATTTTTGTAATGATATTTGGCATGTGCAGGTACATCTTTGTGGGATTTCATATGGAGTTAGTTTTGAAATGTGCTAAAACATTTTTTTTCTAAAAATACGATAACTGGAAAGAAGTCACTCTTAATGCAAATTTTCGTTTTGTTTTTTTTTTCCTTTAAGGAAGCTTATTATCATGTGAGAGTAAAATTGTGTGAAGCAGTTAGCTTTTAAACGTAAAGAAATAGTTGTTTTATATATTAACTGCAGCAGCGGACTACAATCCATTCCCTCACACAGGCCTAAAGCACTGAATGTCAGCCTGACAATAAAACATCAAGCTGGATTTTAAAAAAATCCAACACTATCTTAAAGACCTGATAAGTTGCTTTTAATTTATTCATGGAATTTGTTCCTTGGAATATTGGCAAGTGAAAAATTTTAAATTGCATTTACTGTAGTGCTGTCCTCGCTTCAGTAAGGACATAAATAATGGTTGCACTTAATGGAGATACCCCTAACTGATGCTCAGTACATTCCCAATGTAGGATTAAACCACCATATTTAATATGTTAAATAAGTTAAGACTACTTGTGATCAATGTGAGAAGGAGAACAGTCCTGTTAATTGTTTGTAAATATATTCTTTTTTTATATGTTAAAGTAGTCCCGACTTTACATGAAAGATGGCCTAAAACTAAACAATCAGAAGACCAGCTGCTTGCATCATCCTCACTATATGCTAAGACTAGCTACCATTCATTATTGCTTTATCAGACTCACTTGATTACCTCGCCCCACTCCCCCCACATCATGTGTGCTTACTCAAAGGCAATTTGTTAAACTAAAAGCTACTTCAACAATTGTGACAGTTTCATTCTCTATCTCCCTTTTATGTCGGGCGTGGCATCTCTCTGACACAGGTTGACTTCCTGTGTCCCCTTAAGAGCCACAAAATGGTTTCGAATAGAATTCACATCAATGTGTGTGTTAGTGTGTGTGTTCTAGTCTCTACAGTGTGCTCTAAGCCTCTCTCCGACGGTGTCGTTTCACAGTTCACTAGCTCAGATTCATGCATTAGAGCAGCTTTAAAGAAGGAAGCCTGTTCATTCGCCTCACAAAGTGATATGGGTTTAACTCCAACAGATTTTGAGACAGTGTGCATGCTTGTGACTTTTGGGGATTACGGTTTTTATTTTCTGCATCGTTCATCCTGAAATGAATCTGGTAGGGGGAAAAAAAGAAAAAAAATGGTTATATGAGTTATGATAATTTTGAGCACAGCTGCAACTGGGGATGGCCGGGCGACCTTGAGTAGGGGCTATTCTTATAGTAAAAATGAAAGATGGGAACTGAGAAATGAAGAAATGTGAGAAAGGAATGGAGGGAGAGAGAGCGAGCGAGACCTTGACCAGGGGGAAGAGTCATTCAAATGAAATTGGAAGCATATGAAAAGTGTGTTTTTCTGGTACCCAAATGCACATCTACTGGCCACATCTTATAACGGACCATCAGAGTGAGACAGGGCGAGCGTGAGAGGGAGGGAGACAGCAAAACCACATGAAAGGAGACTGAGACTACATCTCTCATTTTGGCGCAGCAATTCTCAATCATCAAAATTGTCTTCACTTGAAAGTTCGATCTGGCTTTTTTGGCCTATTGTCAGTTGTTATCTGCTCCATTTTGTTTCGACAGAGAGAAAAAAGGATTATCTTGAATGCGATTCTCCAGAAGCAGCTCTCCATAAGTCATTCAGTTACGCAGTTCAATATATTTTTTAGTGAGATCGGCTGAAAAGCTGCTTTCAGCTTGCTTACACATGTTGATGCATGAGTACAAAAATCCAGATACTGTTGTAAATGCACAGTATGTTCATACCACGAAAACTCAGTTCAGAGTTAGGCCAAATAGTGCGAAGCAACTCTGAGATATATCACATTCAAACAATGAACAGCTGAAGCCCGACAGAGATCTAAATCACACATTCAGTCTTACAATATGTTTACAGTGTTGAAGTATGCCATGAAATACTCTGTAAATGTTTAAATGATAATAAAGTATTGTTTTCTCCAATGTTCTTTCAAATGTTTTTGAATGCCATAGCAGTTTTGTATGATTATCCTGGTGGAGGGATTTTATCTTCATGTTTCTGTATGATTACTTGTTCACTGTATGGGAAGACATTTTTTTTTTAAATGTAATATTGCAGAATCATGACAGATTGTTATTTTTTTCTAACAAGAGTGGTGCCATTATTGACTTTTGGTATCTTCAATCTTTTTTTTTTTTTTTTTTCATTTATTTTTTATTTAAATTTTCTTTCTCCTGTTGTTGGTTTGGTGAAGCTATCCTTCGTGGATGTAAAACAAAATGATTTTAAAAAAAAGTAAAAAAGAAAAAGAAAAAGAATGAGATGATCCTAAAGGAAGAACCTTCGGCAGGGGAGCACAATGCTTTGTGCGGGAATGCTTTTTTTCAACTTTATGAGACATTCATGAACATTATGTTTTTTCTCATGGTTGGTTAAAGGTCTTGTGATGGCACTTGCAACTATAATTTGAAATACTTTTTCATATTTCACTTTTCACAACTTTCACTTACACTCTTTGTACAAAATAGTTTCCTTGGTCTTTTTTGGGGGGAGTGCATCATTGTGAAAAAAAAGTGATTTCAGAACAGTACACATCTGCTGTTTTGAAGATATATGTATTTTTGTAATGTGTTGAAAAATCAATACAAGAAAGCCAACACTTCAATAAATGTTGCAATTGCTCTATGATTGAAGCAATTTTTCATTCTGATTATTTCATTTTCCTCGTCTTCTGCCACCTCGATTAGTGTACAGCTAAACGTGTACAGCTAAAACCAGAATATCCTCATACAGAACTGTATATGGATGCTGTTTGACAATTCCTTTTAAGAAGACAATAAATGGTTTTATCAGTTTCTGTAAGGGGTTGAGCAAAAATAATAGCATAACTTTAGCTGGCATGCAAACTTGAGAGAAACATCTTTACACCCCACGCAAGTAAATCCTGCATTTATATGTTATTAACAGTGTTACATACAAATAGGGCTGTCACATTTCCAGATTTTCACCACACGCATATCGTGGCCAAAAGAATTCATGATAACGATATTATTGTGATATTTATAGAACATTTGAAAAAAACAAAAACAAATGCTATCAGTAAAATTCATCATTAACTCTGTTTATTGTGTGTTTTTGACAATTATCATCAATACAACCCTATAATTCAAACCATCAAAAATGACTGGTAATTTAGCATGACTCATAATCTGATGTTGGCTTTATGGTTTGTAACCTTGTTGTACTGCCAACTGTCAGCCAACAGTGTCTAACCGACGCAGGGTGTAAACTTCACAAGATATGCCATTTATATAAACCATACAAAACATACACGAACCAAACAGAAGCGAATATATTTTCCCCTATTATTCATTTTGTACAACATAGAATTTAGAGTGTGAGAGCTTTATTTAAAATAGCAGAGACAACGAAAAGATATACAACTTTAACATTTACCCAGCGTATGAAGCAGGATACCGCTGAAATCACTTACACTATTAAATATTAAAACAAGGACGCACCTCCTATCATCATGTTTGAGCATCTCTGCCATGGAGGAGAGCGAACGAGCCGGATGAAATTCACCACATCTGTCCTGCGTCCTTGCTTTGCTCAGAAAGAGTTATAACACTGTACATGTAAACCTTAAAGTACTGCATTCGCACTGGTGCTATCATGTGTTAGGCTGTGGTGGGGATTTTTTGAGATGTGCATCTTCAAGGCAGACATTTTGTTGCTGCCCAACAAATTTAACATTCACGTTTTACTCAATATTTTTTCACTGATGTTGGATATAAATTTGCTCTAAATTACATTCAAGGCCTTTTTCGAGATGCTTTAATCAGCATTAAGTTGCATTCTCTAACGCTCAGTATTCATTAGAGGGGATGCAAACTGCAGTGGATGCGTGACGGCTCTCATGTGATTCAACTCTAAATTGATATTTTTATTTGGCCACATGTCCTTGGACAGGACACAGATAGATGTCACGTACTCGATCTTGATCAGATTCTGACAAATAATATTTCACATACTGCGATACCACTGAGTTTAGATGGCTGCTAGTACAACTCCCTTGTGAAGACAATAAAAAATGAGAATGTAACTCATAGGTTTTCTTTCTGAAGGCAGCTGTTGACAGTCTCACGCTTCATAAATGAGTCCTGGCAAGAGTATGGGGACTGATCAGGTATGTCTTAATATCAGGCCTACAGCAGTCAAACCTGTCCTCGCTTGGGCCTCCAGGCCATTTGATACCGTGACAGAAATAGTGTGCACACAGTGTGTGTGTTTGTGTGTGAGATAGCTAAAAGGAAAAGCGCAAGCGGAGAGAGAGAGAAGAGACAATAGAGTGGAGATAGAGGAGTGAAGACAGACAAGAAGGCTCGGCTTGTGTGAGAAAGTCAATTCAGGAGGAATTCCTAATGTTTGCCAGCTCTTGCCACGCACAACACATGCAGTGTCTGAGTGTCTTAACATTGATATGATATGATTCAATGTAAAAATGTTATTATTGTCCAAATATTCTGAAAATAATCAAACAAGCAGCTACAAACTTCTTCGGATGATGTTGGAGGATTTGGTGACTGTAGGAGGGACCTTATTATAACTTTTCCGACTGTGTGTGTGTGTGTGCGCGTCTGTGTGTGTGTGTGCGTCTGTGTGTGTGTGTGTGTGTGTGTGTGTGTGTGCCTGAAGGCTTGCATCTGGACACCGTGTTGATGATACAGGTCTTCTGGTCAGCTGATTTAAACTAATAATGTCAGATGATCTCTGCTAAGTTTATTTCTAACGTATCGATATAAAAACATATAGGATGTAATTTGTATGACATTACACATTGTACAGTCTTGTCAAATTGACATGCTAAGTTGTGTCTTTGTTTCAAATCGTATTATATTCTCAAGCATCTTATTATCCAACCTATTCTGGCAGAACATAATGCCCATACGGATCTGTCTATTTTTTAAAGGGCTACTCTCCATATAATCAGAAGCCACACAAATGTGTACTGACAGACCCATTCCGGCAACTTCTCTGCCATCAGCCCATCTTGTGCAGTTCACATGTGACATGAGGTTAAAAAGCTCTCTTTTAAGCTTATTTAGGAGAAGGCCCCCTCCTGTGTGCCCAGCTCTGTGGGAGAAATGTGGTCTCGAGCACCAGTCTTGAGGAGGTCCCGTATCCTCTTCACCAGAACGCACTGGGCAGGGGCCCTATAGTCACAGACAGTGAGTCGCGGAGCAGGAGATGGGAAATCATGGTTTGGAGTAAAACCATGTCCTCGGGAAGCAGGGTGTCAGCAAGGATTGCTGGTCACGTCCTGGGCCACACAGAACCACAAAGCCACCGCAGAGACCCTACTTTCCACTGGATCACAGGGCTCAGGCCCCACTGGCCTCTCTGTAGATATCCAGTTACTAATCTACCAATCCTGACCGGTACCCAGTCAAATGACGCTGCCCGCCCAGCGAGCAGACTGGGCTTCGCCCTACAACAGAGACCAGAGTAAATCCGGCCCAGCTGCCTGCTCATGGGAAAAGGGGGAAACAAGGAGGGAGGAATGGATGGAGGGAGAGCAGGGAGAGCAATTTAGAAGGTGGTCAGGAGACAGAGAGCAGTGTGGTCGAGCGTGGTCACTCAACAGCTGTGGCTTGGGAAGATTCTCTCTTCTGGGAGAATCTGACCCAGAGGAACAAGGGCTTTGTGGTCATGTTTAGCGTGCAACTAAAGAACAGGAAATGCAGACTTTTTCAGAGGGAGGAAAAACACTGAAGCCACTCAGTGGGAGGTTTTGGTCGTTTACGACACAGCCATGTCATCAAGCATCAAAACGGCACTCATCTCAAAACAGAAATGACAACTTAAGGTTGCTATAATTTTCTCCCCTATATTCAGGCAATTCCTTGAACTAGAGTTCAATGACATTTAGTCATTATAGTTTCCTTTATTTTTTTAAAAAACTCTCCTGCGTTGCGTACCGTTGTAGTGAAGAATGATGGTGCAGACACCTGATGTGATCCACTTTAACAGTGATTTGCCTTCAAATGATCTTGTTTTTATAACAACTCAGTGAGTCATGACTACACAAGCCCTCTTGAACACTGGCCGTCACCTCGCCATGGAGATACAGTCAAACAAAACATTTATTTATCTATGCACTCCAGCCACGCCCTCACTGTCTGCATATTTAAGTCAGCTCACCTTCTATTTTTTTTTCCAGTCTCTTGATCACTTGCTCTGACTGTCATAGCCTCGCTTGAATTTTTTTTTCATTTCTCAGTTCTTTGTTCTCTGTTTCCTCTCCCTTTCCTTCTTCTACTAGATTGATTCCTTATGGATAAACTTTCTCTCCTCACTGTCCCTTCCCCTCCTCCTCCTCCTCCTCACCGTCCCTCCCTTTAATTTCACAGACAGACTCCTTTCTCTCTTTTCTGCCCCCTGTCTCACAGTCGGTGCAATTCCATTGGTGTCAGACCTCCCAGGTGGGCCCAGACACAGGTAGATAGCTACTGCGGTGGGGGAAGCTACTCTCCTGTCGGCTTCCTGACGCCCAGTCTGCCCTCCCTCCCACCCACCCCCCACACACACAAGCACACCTTGCCTCAGGGGGGTCAGTGTCATTGTTGGCATTGGACACATGCTTGTCGTTGTGCAATATTAAATCTTATTTGATTTGGACTGTAATTATGTCGTAAAAACAAACTGGCTGTGAAGCCGTGGCCCGCCAGTGTGATCTACTTTCATCAAGTGCAGACTGGCTTAATTATAGAGTGTGCCATACACCCATCTTTCACTGGGCAGCTTTTCCTGCTGCTTCTTTAAGCCATCACATTCTTTTATTGTGCGTTAATCATAAGGCAATTGGGCCGCTTGCAATGGCTGGGGGTAGATTTTTAACACTGGTCTGTACACATCCTGCATATTCTGGAAAAGAAAAAAAGTCAAGAGTTAAGCAGTTGTACATGTTAATGGAATTTGATGCCTCCTGTATTTCTGCGGTGAACTTAATGAAAGGTTTTCTTACCACAACCGTATTCAAATGTGAGAAATCTAAGCCGAGAATTAAAGATTTGCTGTTCTTTGTGTGAGGTTAGACAGATAAAAAAGTAAATTTGACAATAAATGACCAAATCTCATCAAAAGAACTCACGCTGATGTGAATGACTGTAAATAAAAACCTAGATCTTTTTGGGATTTTATTTCTGTTTCATTATCTTAAGAGGGAGCCATAAAACACTTGAAGGAATCACACTCAAGTATGAAGATCTATGAATTTTACAAGCAAATTATTTCCTCATATAGCTACAGCTTTTTATCTGGATTTTACAGCCAGACATCTGAAATGCATGTTTGTATATAGGCCTATATTTGCCACATGGCTAAGTCAAACCAGATTCCACCTTCACTCCCACAGGAGGACGCCAGATGCCAAATCGCAACATATGGCAAAAATGTATATATGAATTTTTTGCTGTGCTTCATGCAATATGTTTAGGAGCACTGCTTCAAATCACTCAGACGATTAAATGATTTGCATTATATGTAAATGTCTCAAACTCAAAGGCAGTTAGGGATAAGTCACAAAACAAATAATTGACAAGATCCAAAATCTGGAAGCAGCCATTTCATCAGAATAAAAATACAGGGTACAATTATAATCTTGATGTCAATGCTCAGCGGCTCAGAACACAGCAAGCAGGGTTTATGTCAGAGATGAGTGTGTCAAGGAGGAATAAAGGATGGAGCTGTCTGGGGAGTGACCCCTTTAATGTCTTAATAGCATGTAGCTAATAGCTGAAAAACAGGGGAGACTATGAAAGCTGAAGGGTCACTGAGGGAGACCTCCCTCCTTTTTGTCCCTCGCCACTGGTCTTTTATGATGGGTTCATCTGTGTTGTGACAGGTGTGTGAAGTGGGCATCTTACTGGAGGTAATTGCCATTTCTCTCCTGTGGGTCATTGTTTGTCCCTATGCCGGAAAAGACCATTAGAAAAAGAGGCTGGTACAGTGGCAGGGTTAGAGATGAAGACTGTAATTCTCTTGTTCTCTCAGACATAAATTTCTTCTTTTTTTTTTAAAATCACGATTTAAATTATTCAAAATATTCAGGTTCCATTAATAGTGTGGTGTGCTGTAAGTAAACACAGATAGTAAACACACCCTGCTGATGCTGCTGTTCTTTAGCTGGAACAGACTGCTGTGGCTTCACTGCAGAAACCATTATGGTGCCACTGAGGAGAGTCGTAAAGGTGATTAACAACTGCTTCTAATTAAAGATCAATGGAGAGTCTTTGTGAGCTGATTTGTTGTATGAATTAGGATGCCCACTGTCCATTAATGACATCAGGCAATGTCACTGTAACAGATTGGCTATTGATTCACACTTGTTTGAGACAGCTCAAACCAAACTATAGATCACGACTACCCAAGACGTTGGGATTTGTTTATGAATGTGCCTTTACTTAACAGCACCCACCCTGAGAACCCCCCGGATGAGTTTGAAAATGTATGGCTTTTATTTAATAAATAAATTGCATCAGAAGATGGATAAGTGGCATACTTCTTTCTAATGCTGGAGTTGAAAACCTGAAGTGCAACGGCCCCATATCCCAATTCAGTCATCAGACATTGGTAATGCATCACATAGGGAACCATGAAAGACCCAGGTTGTAGAGTTGATTTCTTGTCCATTATTCTAAACACCTACTGAAAGTAATTCTATGCACTTTTAAAGAGGGTTCCCAGCCAAACTAGACTTGTCAGAGTGGAGATTTGTTAGGTAGAAAAAGTTAAGTGCCAATTGGCAGAGAATGCACAATACCAGTCCTGGAGCTAGTACTGTGTATGTGAAACACACAGAGGCACCACCTTACCAAGCCTGTGCAGGTATGATTGCTCCATTTACCTCAGAAGTCTGAGCTTGGAATGACATCAGTGCAAGTTAGTTTGCCCTTGCCACATTAACCATCGTTAGCAATATCGCTTACTGTGTAGCTGGGAATGTAAGCCATAAGCAACATGCCAGATAAGTTTGACGGTACTGTGCAAATGTCTGATTTAATGAGAGCTATGAGTATAGCTTAGACTGCTGTGGGTGTTGAGCAGCCATCTTGGATAGTGATGTTGGACAGGGCCTTCTGACTTACCAACTGGGAACTTTGGACCTTCAGGTGGTGTTCCAATTGACTGAACTCAGGATATTTTACTTCCCAGTTCAAGTTGCACACCATTAGATCTTTGAAGGCCACCAAGAAATAATGCCATCAATTTTAGACATATCCTGTCAGTTAGGCTACATACAAGCAAGTGTTGTCATTTGCTAGAACCAATTACCTTGAGGTAATCCCCTCCACACATTAACACAAATCTGTAGTGCACAAGTCGAAGAACCTGCATCAAGACATGGTTTCATCAGTACCCACTAGTCACTTCCATATATTAAAGTCTTTAACACATTTACACCACTGGCAGCTCTTGGTTGGGTACCTTGTACTCAACAAAAACTAGGACAACAAATAAGTTTTAGGATTTTTATTTTTCAGAAAACAAAGTCTGCAGGGGTTTACTTAGTGCCCAACCTGAAAGACAGAAAAACAACAAATTAAAGCTAGTTAACACAAGCTTTGCAAATACTCATTGCTGCACTCAACAGTACCTTGTGCAGGCCATAGCCTCCAGCTGGGCTGTACTGACGTGGCTGTTCAAATGCACCTGCCTGAGTGTAAGAACCTGGTGGACCAACTGCTCCAGGGGGCTGGTCATGTCCAGTCGCTGCACCACTCTGACCATAGCTAGTACTGCCAATACTCTGCTTTACAGGCTGGCTGGGCTGCTTGACATGCTGAGGGGCTTCAGCAGGCCGAGTCTCAACCTGCCCAGTACTGGGGTAAGCAGGAAAGTAGTCCCTTATGTAGTGAGCATCTTGCCAGTAGTCATTCCCCTGCTCATAGTCGTGGCTGGAGTGAGTGACTGTGCCTGGAGGGTACTGGCCAGTCAGGAACATGTAGTCATAAGGATAATTAACCCAAATTCTGCGTGGGCCGAACTGTTTAAGTTCAATGGTAGAGGCTTCATTCAAAGGTTGGACACCAGGAGGTGGTGGCTGGAGACCCTTCTCTTCTGTCTCAGAGTCAGAGTCACCATGCTCATAAACCTTCTCAAATTGAGACAATTCACCTGCCTGGTACGGTGGCAGAAAGGGGCCAGGTGGACTCACATAGCTGGGGCCATGACTGGAGACAAACTGGTGAGCACTAGGCCTTGTGGAAGTTTTCCCACCAGGAAATTGAGGTGGAACTGCCCAGGGAATGTCTAGGAGCACAAGTTAAAGCATTTTAAAAGTATAATTCAAGGTCAAGATCACACTAGCAAGGTTTCTTTGCTAAAGTTTTAATAGAGTGGCCATTGCACTGCCCACATTAACACAGGTCCTGAAAGCTCAAGCAAATCTGGTTTATAGTTAAGAGTAGCAATAGTTACCTTGGTTAAAGGTTGGTTCAACAGAACCTGGGTAAGTTGAGCCTGCAGAAGCACTGCTAGCATATTCTGAATGTACTGGTGCAGCAAAAGAGTTAGAGCTGTAAGAAGCTGCTGCTGGGTCCTTCTGAACACTGGGTGGAGGGTAACCATGTTCTCTGTGTGGGGCAGTTTGAGGGTGAGCCACTTTTGAGGTAGTTGCCGGATTTGGCCTAGGAGCTGCGGGGGCAAATCCAGAGGAAGGCACTCCCCATTTAGATCCAGTAGAAGCAGGGTTTGCACTATAACTGCCGCTATAGGAGGGGCTAGGATCAAAACCTGAAAAGACAGACAAGTTGTTTTTAAACATTGTCAAACCATTTTAAGATGCCAATAATAGTGATCATTTTACCATGCTTCAGATGACGGCTGTAACTTGCACCAGTCAGCAGAACAAGGAGCAACACCCTATTGAAAAGCAGACAAAGCATAACTACCCAGCAGAAAACCATCAAACCAACACAAACAAATTGTTTCTTACCCAGAAGTGACCCAAACAGCCATCGTGTTGAAGGAGCAGCTCTACTACCAGTAGCACCCTGTGAAAGGCTTATAAATGTTGCAGGTGACCTGCCTTGACCAATCAGAACTTAATGAGTTAACGATAAACAGCTGCTAGCAAATGAATCCTGATGAAGGTGGATCCCTCATGCTGAAACCTTAACACTGAGTGTATCAAAGTTGGTCTAGTTGTCTCTTTCTTTTTTTTTTTGCAAATGTTAACAATGCCAATTACCACAGGAGGTGCATCACATTAAACAGTTTTGTAGCTATAGTACAGAATTTTATTTCCAGCATAACTTAATTATCCTTGGTTTGTGTTTTTGTTTCTGTGTATTCTTTGTTATTCTGGTGAGGTTTGTTTCTTTTTATCCATGTAGTAATCTCATTTAACATGCCTAAGTAAGATCCAAACACAAAGTTTACAGTTCTTCTGAATGGTTAGAAATGACTTACTTTTCGTCAAATAGTGTGACCTTAATAGAGTAATTGGGGCAGATAATAATTTGAATACATCTTTAACTCTTCCTCTTCAAGTTTCAAACTCACGGAAAGATGCAATGTGCTGGCACAGCCAAGAAGCCAAACAGTCCATCCCCTGGAAGAGTAAACGTTAGATCTCAGAAACATTTGAACTGCAAAGATTAGGGAATCTTCTGTGGAAACCTAAAACTACAATACAGCAACTAACTAATACAGCAGTTTTTGTCCCATAATCATAATAAGAAGAATACTTTGACCTATCCCATGACCTGAAGAACATATCTTGAAGAAACTGATAAACTGCACAACTATATGAGAAATCTAAATGTGTTTCAAAGTGACACATCCAATTATTATGATCTTACTCCTCTATACTCAGCTTGAGACTGTGCCAAATGTGCCGTGGTTCTGCATTGTGACAATTTCCGGCACTTCAGATGTGTATTTCCTGGCTTTCTAATCAGAATGCTATTTTGTATCTCAAAAGGGGCTCCATTCAGCCCAACATTAACAGCCCTCGTCTGTGATAATGTCTGTGCTTTGGGCCATAGGCCACCAGCTGCATCCACTTGTCAGGCTTTGGTGCGGATGCCCCGTCTGTCTGCTGTGGCGAATGAAACTCATGGACTAAATTGGCACTTATTGTGCAGGATGATTTTATGTACGCATTTAAAATGTGCCTCATCCAATTCCTTAACATAGTTTAATTATATCTGCTAACAGCCATCTCAAATTTTAAAAATGATTTAAATGGAAAGCTCCTGTCCCTCTTGTACTTTATGTCTTTGAGTGGCCAGTGGAGACCAAACAGAAAGACTAGAGATCTTTGTATCAACCCCAAATAGTCTCAGGCAATTTATCCAAATCTGCTGGATTTTCTGTGCATCATATTAGTTTCTCATTCAAATCAAACGAAGAGAACTCAATTATGATGGATCAATAATTCAGCATTCTCAATTATGCTTTAATTGTAAGAAGCAATATCATCCAATCTTATTGTGTGGATAGGTGTTGCTGCTCTGCAGAGCTTTAGCTGATTGTTTATATGAGATTAGAGCTGTGTGTCAACGAAAAAAAAAAAAAAAAATGTCACAGCGCCTTGGATAGCCAGCAAGTGACACGTGTGTGACACACTGCTGCACACACTCAGATACACACACACACACACACACACACACACACACACACACACACACACACGCACACACACTCTCTCTCTTAATGACACAAACACATAACATAAAGCCAAATGCTGCCACTAAAATTTGCATGGTGCTCAGTAATGCATTAGTGAACATCACTTGGCAATCTGTTCATACGGGCTTAATTGGATTTTAATACCGCCTCTGATCTTGTTTTCTAATTAACGGCGGTGGCTGGCAACCAAGCAGAACCATGCACCCAGCAACACCTTTGATCCCGGCCATATGGAGTTCCTCCAAGCACACTGGGGATGTAAAAATCCCTCACCTAGACGTAGGCGAACAACAGACCCCCGAATCAAAATGGATGGGATGAGGAGAATGAAGGAGGGTGAAGAATGGAGGAGTGTGGTAAGGAGGAGTGTGGGGGCAGCGCAAAGTGGTGGTGGCGGTGGTGGGCAGTGGCATGTGTCATCCACACATCCTGGCAGCATTGTTATTGATTAATTTCTCTCACGATCAGTTGTGATCACAATACATAAAACATGAGGAGGGGGGAGGGGATGCCTGTACGTCTTATCATCCTTGCTGCCATTTGACCCCACTTTCCTTGCTACGTGGAAATGTCAATGGCTTTTCTAATCTGTTTACTTCTCCCCTTGTGACCACTGCTTTATGTTTTTGATGAAGGGCTGCCAAGAATGTGTCCTTTTCTACCCTTGCTTTTCCTGTTTTGGCAGACAGAGTGTGGGTATTAAACTTTACATCTGCGCAGTCACCCCAGCTCTCTTGCTGTTATTTCCTTATCTAAAAGAATATAACACCCAGTGTCCAAAATTCTGATTGTTCAACATATTGACCAAAGCTATTCTGCAGCCTCAGCATCAGGTTTTATGTAAAGCAACATCTCATATGTGGAACAATTTTATCTTCATAGTGCAATCAATGCTTGAGAAATTCTTGGCATTTTTATTCTTAAAAGCATTAAACTAGCATTAGTGTTAGCGTCGTGGGTGCAGCGTGATATGTTTGTTCTTGAATGAAGATGCAGACACTTGAGCTCGTTCTCATAATTTTAGTCCTCTACAACTGTCCTCTACAGCCCACCAGAGGAAAACCCCACACCGGAAGAAAAAACCTCTTGCTGAGCAGCCTACCACAATAAAACCTGCTATCACTGAACTATACATTAAGTGTGGTAACATTCTCACAATAACAAGAGTGTTGAATATTCAATGAATTAGACTACACTGATCAACTAATGAGGTATAGGTTAAAAAAACTTAATCGTACTCACACACGATTATCCTCATCCACGCGTCTTATCCTGATGCACAGGTTTAGGACAAGATCGGTGATGTTTGGTTGCGTTTAGGTCGTCTGTCCAAGTCGTCTGATACTGATGCGGATGGCTTCACATTGCATTAAACCCTTGTGTATCTCTGCCTGCGGGGGTGCCGGACAAATCATGAATATCTGACGAGCTGGAGATGAGAACGGGCTGGAAATTCTTCCCAGAAAAAAAATAAATATATATATATCATGAAATTAAATATTTTTTAGGTTTAACCCTTCTCATACTGTAAACACGCCTCTAGGGAATGTGCATAAATCAGTCAGACTGAGTTGTGTAAGCTCATCTCTTTTTTGTCAAAAGTTAGATGAGAAGATTGATGTCACTTTAATCTTTGTACAATAAATACAAAGCTACCTCCAGCATCCAGTTAGCTTAGCTTTGTACAAAGACTGGAAACAGGATGAACCTGCTAGCCTGGCTTAATCTGAACGAAGCAAAATCTGCCGATCTGTAACTCTAAAGCTCACTATTGACATGTTATATCTTGTTTGTTCGATCTGTACAAAACGTTATTAGCGTAAAAACAACGGGTAGTAGTTTTACCAGGGGTTATGTGAGGAGTAAACAACTAAAATACGACGCGTGAACTATTGAGCTTTTGAAGTGCTCGGCGGTTTCAATTATCTCCAGAAACACAGGCTAGCTCATTTCCCCTCTTTCCAGTCTTTATGCTAAGCTAAGCTAACCATGTGGTGTATGTAGCTTCACAATCTTCATAGAGACATAAAACTGGTATCAATCTTCTGATCTAACTTTTGGCAAAAAAAAAGAGCATTTGCTGACACGTAGAACAATTTATTTTACACCACTGGTCTGTTTCTGTTTATAACCTTTAGCACACTGCTTAAGGGAGTGAATAATGTCCCCCTCAAGGACATGGAAATTCCTAAGCATCAAACATAAGAAGCCTACAAACAGTCAAGTCAAGTCTTTCACATTTCGGAGGCATCCTAAAGGCATTAACAGTTCTACTGACTGGTGGGAGAGGTCACCAGTATGGGTGGTTATAACCTTGACTTCAAGTGACGGTAATGATGACACAAAAGGCAGTGTGGCAGTCACCCATGCATGGTGAATGTTTTTAGTTGAGCAAGCTGCCATTTTGCTGATGTTTGACAGAAACCGCTAATTAACTATGCATATCAATTAAAAACATGAGTAAGTGTGACAAGTTTCATATCTACAACAGTTCTGACGACAACCGAGAAGGATGGTGATTAAACGGTGTCATGACGGATGCAGTGTTTTGGGTAAGTTTACTTTAACACACCCTGTATGAAACAATATTGATAAAACCCAAATGCATGTGATTCTTATAGAAATGTATCTTCAAGTGTTGATCCTGGCAGCAGCAGCTCTGATTAAAGAGTATTTAAGTCCACACGAGTGCTGCGGTTGGCAAATCACTTTGTCTCTCTAATTCTTACTTTTTGCAATGAGGTACTCTGACATCAGATGGCCTTCTACAACAATAGCAAAGAAGAGAGAAGGCCTGAACGTCCCCGCCAGTGATTGCACCTAAATAATGATGCCTTTTTACATGCTGGTTGTTTGTCCTTCACAGGGCAATTATTTCAACAATGCGTACATCCTCTTTTCAAGAGGATTGTGACATACTGTGCCCTGGCTAATGACTAGAAATGCATTACGACTAAAGTGGGGTTTCTAATGAAGATGGTTGACAGGGCCTGAAGGCCTTTTCTTTCTTTTTGTTTGTTTGTATGGAACTCTTTCTTTTTATGAAAAAAAGAAATCCTTGCCCTTCTTAAATTATCAAATTGTCCTTCGACCCTAGCATGCCAAAAAGTTTCTCATCTTTCTGTCAAAGACACTTTCAATCACATTGAACGCTATGTTTGCTTCAGTGGCACATTTGATTTTTAGAGTCCTTTCTTTTAAAACTGAATGGATAACCCAAATTTGAAGTGACCTAAGCGGATTTTTGAAACAATAACATCCTAATGACTAATCAAATTCCTGTCATTCTAACACTGTCATACTCTTGCAATATCTACAAAAAGTCAGTAGAAAAGTTAATTACAAGCATCGCACAAATCCCCTACTGAAAATATTTGTCTTAGTTTGTGGACAACACTGAGAGTCTCCAGATAATCACATTTTAGCAACATATAATTTATTGTTTGTCTTGCAGTACCGGTATAGCTAAAATGTTTAAGTACACCAATGTACAATCATCAGATTCTCAGCTTTCACAGTGTCGATTCTAAGACATAACTACTTGTTTTCTTAAGGTTGGGCACATTTTAAGATTTTTTTTTTTAACCATTTATCCTGTGCAACTTGCATCACCACAACGATATTTCTCTTTTGTAATTGTATTGTATTTTGGAAAACAATTCTTACCTCCAAATGAGAAACTCTTGTCAAATATAGAATATAGGTTAGTATAGAAGTAATAAACATTCTCCTCACCTATAAAAGAGAGTTGCTTACATGTTACAGTTTGCTTGTCCATTCACGCGTCAGCTGGCCTGTGGCACAAAAGCTGCTCCACCAGTTTGTCTGACAGTGTCACACAGGCCTGTCATTCCAACTGTGAACACAGACAAAAGGTTACAGTATATCATAACTCTTGCTGTGACATTATTTTAACACGAAGTAAAGACGTTATTTTTAATTGCAAAGAAACTGTGTAACTTTATAGCTGCATTAAGAAAGGGAGACTTAAAGGAAATGACTTATCCACATACCCAAAAGCACACCAAAAATAAAACCAACTATAGTACTTAGATGGCACAAAGAAATTTATATTTTATGAATGTATTGAAATGCATGTTTTGACTGGTAAATGGACTGCATTTACGTAGCGCTTTTCTAACCTAACAGACAAAAAGAAAGAGTTGGATAATGTGGCTTGGATACAGACGAGTTGTCATCTCAAAGGGGGATCAAGGTTTTAGCCATAAAATGCCTGGGCTGCGCTTAATGCACAATAAATGGAACAAAAATTGCACCTTTAAGCCGACTTGGCCCCGTCAACAGTAAGGCTCAGTTTGTAAATCAAGATGGTGATATGAACATAACATGATAATTGTGGGCTACTGAGATGAAGCAAGAGAAAATGCTGATCGATCCTGGGCTTAATAACAAAGAATGAGACATAGTAAGAGAAAGATGAAAACACCCACATGGGATCATTTACTTAAAAAAAACTAATACTGAAGTCCAATGTAGTGAGCAGTAAGTCTGTGTATGTATGTGCACGTACAGCAAATATGTGTTTGGCTGACAGTCGAGGCCTAATTATGGGTTCCACAGAATGTACGAAAGAAAAAAAAAGCTCTCTTGTTCTCACACACTTAGGCACACAGACAGACAGATAGACAGACAGACAGACAGACAGACAGACAGACAGACACACACACACACACACACACACACACACACACACACACGTTTATGCATCGTACACTTTGCAACGTCCACAGCAGTGTACACACCCAGTGTACTTAGCCCAGGGAGATTCTGGCACAGACACAGAAACCAAACGACAAGTCATATCAGCAATGCAAACTGTCCCTCGGGTCAAAAGTGATCAACATCAGTGGAATACCGCAACGAGTTTCAGACTGAGGAGCAGTTAGGTGAAAAAAACACTGGGATGAGCCACCTTGCTCAATCAGCGTTATAAAACAGAGGGTATCAACATGCATTTAAATATAAGTTTGATTTACAGTGTGTGCCTTTTATTAGCTGTGTGAGTCAGGCTCGAATTTTATGTCGTGTCCCGATCTGTCTTCCGTTCGCAATGTCAACAGAGAAATATACTGTACATTTGAAAATGAGTCACTGATTGCGGAGAAATGATCATCGTAAACAACTGAGAACTCGAAACTATAAGAGCGGCAGCCTTTTAGGAGCACCGCATGTTTATGCAAGAGCGTAGCAGGACAGGAACACAGGTTGTCTCCCACACTAGAGGAAGGAATTTCAAACGAATATGGTCAAGTCAGAGCCGTTTTGTCACATGGCTATTCACTCCTTTTCTTCCTGCCGTCAAAGAGGGGATTAAGTTGTCAAAATGTGGGTCTTGGTCCAGACTGGTCTTTTGAGTGGATATTCACTAGTCTGATCTTCGCCACTGCTAATAGACAGAGCTCAAAGGGGAGCACGGAGAACAGAGGAGGGAGAGGGGTAAGGAGGCTTTAGGATCACTTTACCTGGATTCGGCAGTGTGGCGCTGGTGGATTAGTGCCCTGGGCCTCATGGCACGCTAGTCTGCAAACACCCCCATGACAGTGTTCTACAGGTACAAACACACACATGTACACACACGCTTATTGACAGCACAGTGGCCAGTAAACACACAAACATATGAATTTGCGTTACAGCACATATGGCTTGGCCTTACATCCAAACACTCAGACACACACCGCTGTTAAATGCATTCAAATCCTGTAAACATGTCAACATATGTTTCACACAACCAAATGCCCAATGATCGCTATAATGCAATCACTGGCGGTCTCACAACATCTCAATCTATAAAGCCAAAGATGGAACAGCACCAGAGAAAACAAGTACTTTTAATTCCAGTGGGTTATAAAACTTCTGCACTGATTTTTGGCTTCCGCACAGTCGGGATGCCTCACACAAACTTTCTTCGACATCCTAAAAGCTTTCAGAAGTCTGTTCCTGGTCTGATATCACTCTGTAAGGTCACTCACTCATCCAGAACTGCAAAACCATAACCCATAAAGGAGAAAATACAGGTTGTTCTTGGCAGGGAGGAGAAAAACCCACCGAAGCTTCATCCCTCTCTGCCGCCTCTGCCTGCTCTCCCCCCAGTCACTACCTGATGACTTCTCCATCCGTTTTAATTGGTAATTATTTTGCGGGGTTTAATGCCTTTATTCAGACTGTCAGTGTGGAGTCAGGAGAGGAGGATTAGGTGCCCCAGGGGGACGAGACACTGGCACGGCCAGGACAGCTCATTTTTACACGGGCAGGGGAGGAGGACAGCTCATCTTTGATCCGGTTGGGGCTTCGCAGGCCAGAGGGGTGACAGCTGCACTTTCTTTAGCCCACATTTGAATTTGAATTCTATCTTAGGATGCAGCGCGCCGCGGACTTGGCAGGGCAGTGGGGTAATCTGCTCGGCACAAACGCCCGGGCCTTTTCTTCCTGTGTGCCCTCGCAGAGATTGGAGTAA
Source organism: Hollardia meadi (assembly GCA_037974645.1). Lineage (NCBI taxonomy): Eukaryota > Metazoa > Chordata > Actinopteri > Tetraodontiformes > Triacanthodidae > Hollardia > Hollardia meadi. The sequence goes on from JBBPCS010000238.1 coordinate 3,085,346, forward strand.
TTAAAGTTAAATGGAATGCATTAAAAACTCACTTGTGCCGAGGCTGTGGCGGCTGTGCCAACAGTGAATGGGACTGGGGCTGTCCTTTTACGCTACTCTAATCCTGCGGAATATATGTGTGCCCCGTGACTTTGATGCTACGCTACCAAAGCATCGGAAGCGGCTACCAGTGGAGCTACAACTGACTGCTGGCTTTCACCTCAGAAGAACATGTTGGAGAGCAAATTCAGCTGGATTCTGACATTGGCAGGGGGTTGGATGGAATCAGCTCGGGAAGGCTATTAGCACTTTCCAGACTCATATGTCACTGTCAAATTGCTACACTTTGATGTATGTTCTATTTAAATACCACACATTGCCTTTCCCCTGACCTGTGATAATACTTAGAGTGAATCCTGACTAGCTGTCCATAACACATAAAGAAATTGTACTGTCATTTGTTCTGCAATAGATTGGCCTACACATGAAGAACTGCTTTCCATGCCAACAAACTTTGGCTCTCAACCAAATCAACTTTGCAGAAGGGATGGGCGCTCCCAGTTTGTCAGCCATCTTGACATGGACAGTAATTGCCAGAAAGACAAACCTGCACCTATAGCCATAGGCCGGGAACCAGACCTGCTCTTCAACATAGATGTCAAAGACTTGAGGAATCAGACCCAAAGATAATTGTTACCGTCTTTCATTTTGGAGGAATGTGGACAGAGACAAAGAGGGGCTGGCTACAAAACTATCATCATTATCTCTCCCTGGCTTTGTGTGTGATCTTCTAATGAGAGGAGTTAGGACAGGTACACAGGGGTGTGGGAGGAGTGTAAGAAAGGGAGTTTCACAGAATGCGTTCTGTGAAACCGAGAATACAGAACAGAACAAGTGCTAAAAGGAGAGACTAAGATATATATCAGGATGGAGGTAAAAGTCCCACCTGTGTGGTGTACCATCTAGAAGATCTGGGCTAATTAACAAACACACAAATCAATGAATCATTCCGTCAGTTCCACCCTGTAGACCTCACAAACAAATCCTTAGCCAGAAAAAGTAAAAAGAATGGCTTGGGCCAACAAACAGTCAGTACACATGTTTCAGGTTTCAAAGTAAATGCCTACAGCCAAAGGCATGCACACATTTGTCTGATAGCACTACATGGTGTACCAAATATTTCCCTTTTGGCCCATAAGGGACCAGGTGTGTAAACATGGTGGCCACCCAGTATTACCATACTATTTGACATTTGACATTACATGATCACCTTTTTCATACCAGACAATGTTTTGTCCAAAACACACCAAACAGGGCATGCAAAATGTTTCAATAAGCCAGGTTTTGTCTGTATTCTTTAATTTTTTGGATTAATTGGATGATTCAGCATCTCCCGATTTATGTTTAGTGGAAACATCCAGTGTGCGCGCTGCCGGATGGGTTTGTATCATGTTTGGGTTTCACGTTGGAGTTTGCGTCCTGTCACAGACCTGCACGTTTGCGTTTTTCTGAAGAGTAACCACAATGTTTTTTATTGCCTAACTGGAATTTGAAAGAATTAATGAAGGTTCTGGAAAGTAGTAAAAACAATTTTGAAGTTTAACAGAGGGTTACTGTATGTGTCTCACTGCAACAACAGGACTGGGAGTCCCTCCCCCGGCTAAGGCGCTGAGCTAAGCTAAATTGCTGCTGGCTACAGCTTCATATTTAGCATACAGACATAAATGTGGAATCAATCTTCTCATTTTACTCTCAGTGAGAACACGAGCGTAGCCTATGACTCCAAATATACAAGTAGTCCTTCAACCATTTTTTATTTGCAGAAGAAGAATTTTGAAAAATTTTACATTGAACATAATCTGGGTTTTTACAGTTAACTTATCTGATCATTTGGTTTCAGTAGGTGTTCAGTGTAAAAGACTTCCAAAACAGCTTTCAAATGTTTTCAAATACTATGAGGAAAAAATACATATTTTACATAATGAGCCTGTCTCCTTCTTTGTTCTGTGAAATATTTTGTATCAAGCACCTAAATTGGATTTTGAAGACAGCTGAACTGACAGAGTCTTCAGGCAGATTAGATGAAAGACCAGTAAAGAATGGGGAGACAGACAGTGTGAACCCACAAACCAGACAGAGTGATAGACAGGCAGACAAGACCAAAAGAGAATGACAAGGAAAAAGGCAGATTCACAAAACAACCACACAGACAACCATCCCCGTCACACACTGTCCTATAGTATACATGTGTACGCTCATGCATCTGGACATTTCACCTGCAGTTCATGATTCAAGTATATCTGCAATGCATACATCCTCTCTTTAGCTGCAAAATCAGGGGAAAGTGATTACAATCATACTACTATTGTCTGTAATAAACAGGCAAGCTGGTGCTTCTGTGGAGGAGGGATTCAAGAGCTTGTTCACTTAAAAGTGAAAAGAATCCCTGAATAACTAATTAAAAAGCATCTGAATACCAGCATAAGACCTTGGTTTATACTTTTGCGGATTTGATTAGTGGTGATTTGTCTATTCGCTGACAGACGCTTGATGTTGGTGAGATAAGGGGGAAAAAAAGCCAAAGCTTTTGGCTGGGAAGCACTATTATTCATGGGCAGCAGTTAAGTGTGTATTTCCATTAGATGTGTGAAGGCCTCTAAGGTCTAAGAATGCACTTTAATAGATACCTGTCAAATGAAATTAACTATGTTTTTCCTATATCATACGCTTTCCCATCGCCTCCAGCCAGAGGCTCCACAGTGTGTTTGTGTGTGTGTGTGTGTGTATACAAGTACACATGCATATGTGTGTCTGTGTGTGAGAGAGACAAGAGTCTGTCTCAGTGCCTTTTGCCACCCAGCGATTGGAGACAGTTTTAATTGCAGCATGACAACCACAAGAAAGGACCAGAAGCCCCATAAAAGCCAAAGCAAGCTGGCAGCCGTCCCACAGTGGAAAGCTAGCCATGCCATAATTACAGGTAAAAAGACCTCTAGCACTGTAGCTCAGCACCATGTTTATTTGACACCAATCATACAACTATGCAGGTATCCCAACAATAACGTGCTCTGTCCCAACAGGACTGAGGTGTCTCTGAGAAAGACTTGGACATCGCCGGTAATTAAGGAATGTCTTGTGGCATGGAGACTGATCCCTTGTCAGAACATGAAAGTGAGCGGAGAGACCTTGATTTTTTTTAAAGAGCTCAGATGAATTCACCAGTGCGAGTTACATTGTTCTCAGTCAGAGAGGAGCCTCACATGGCATCAATAATTCATTTTACAAGATTCTGCCTCCAGTGAGCAGGTCGATTTAAACGTCTTGATATCCACATCCAAGGGTGTACGGAGCTACATTAAAGGCACATTAGCAAAGTTTGTGACACCTCCTGCTGTCTAAGATGGAACACATTCTTCTCTCAGCTAAAGCAGAGGCGAGCACCTGTGCTCATTCTAGCATCGGATCTGAGATGCACTCACTTCTTTTCTTTGTAGTTGTAGAGCATTTTGGTTTCGTATGAGCATAGGAGTGTTTAATGACTGCATGCTTGATAGCACACACATTTAGCCTGGCCTATGGGTGGAGCTGAGTTGTCTTTCAAAATGACAATGGGGGTAGAAAAAGGGCTCCTGGGTGATGAACACTGCATGTGTTTAAAGGACTGTGAACTGGGAAACCTCTGCACGGTTTTAAGCAATCACATTGGCAACCACTCATGCTGGAAAGTATTGTAAAAATTCTTGGTACTTGTACCTTACTTGAGTATTTCCATTTTATGCTATAAACTTCTATTCCGCTACATCTCAGAGGCAAATATTTTATTTTTACTGTCCAGTGAAAGCCCCGTATTTGAATTTGAATTTTTCTGATAAAAGAAGGATTAAATGTTGAGAAAATTCTCTTACTTCTCAAGCTAAAGATATAATAGTAAATCACTGACACACACCATTCACAATGAGTACTTTTACTTTTGATACTTTGAGCAAATTTCACTGATTATTACTAATAAGTAAAGACTTTTACTTGTAGAGTGTTATTTCTCTGTGTAATTAGTACTTTAACCTAAAAGATCTACCACCACTGGTAATCACCCCCAATACATTGTAAATCGAAAACATTTTAGTGACAGAATTGGTCTCTATTTGGAAATCCAGGCCCGAGCACATAAATCTCACCTCTGTAAGTACTTTACGAGAGCACAATGTGTGTTTTATGCCTTCTTTATGAGTGTGGAAAGGCCACATCTTGAATGACACTCACTGCCAGCACCACGGGGGGAAAAATACCAAAAAAAAAAAACGTTTTACTGGCTCATTTTCTATAACATATGCTCACTTTTCCGCTAAGAAGTAGTCTGTGTAAAAACATGTTTCCTCTCACTGCTGCTCACCTTTTTTTTTTTTTTTTCAATTATTCATTTACTGACTGTGTTATTTAGTTGTATCCATGTCGTGGTGATTTACTAGTTAGGTAATGACTGTCAAGGCAATTGGCTGCTAAAGTGGTGAGCCGGGGCTCAAGTGAAGGGCAGTGTTTATCACAGTATTGACTTTCTGACGAGGGTGCCGCAGACTCTTTTGTCACTATTAAAGGCTGGGCCCGAGGGAGGTCACGTGACCCCCCAAGCTCTTACTAACAATGTTGTTTTATTCTTTAATCAGGTTTCTTTGGGGGTTTTTTTAATACAATTTCTGATTTTGTTGAAGCTTAGAGATGAGAGCTAACAAAAAAAAACAATGCCAGGAGGCTAACATGATAAGCACTAGACAGAGCAGGAAGACAGTTGGATATTTGGTTGACAAAGTTAAGTAACTGGTGCACACACAAAACCCAAATAACGAATATTTGTTTTCTTGCCTTGGGCTAATTATGCAGATTGATGCCACTTTGATGTCTTTACGCTAAATGTGGAGCTAGAGCCAGGGGGCAATTGGCTTAGCTTAGTTTAGCCAAATATGGCAACCAGTACCTCAACTCTCCATGCACTGCCTAAAAATTTTATTTGAAATTTGTAATTTCCCCACGTTTTTGTTTGTGTAGCCTCTGCAGTAAACAAACAGATACAACATATTAATTTACAAGCGCTGGTAGCTGTATTTTTTCAGCTTAATTTGGACAGACTAAGCTAATCACTCTCTCACTTTGGTGCCAAATTTAGTATACAGTTGTACAATTGTGGTATTAATCTTCTCATTGAACTCTTGGCAAGAAAGCAAATTTCCAAAATAAACTATTCCTTCTATCTTTGAGCTGGAAGCATACGGTGCCATTGTTCCTGATCTAATGGGTCAATTTACAGGTGACGTGCCAAGGTGGATAACAACACTTTAAGTGAAACAGGCCAAATTTGATTTACTGTTGGGTCAGAGTCGTTTGGTTTTTATGAATATTACACCGAGAGTGTGGTTTTGTGAAGCTTTGAGAAACAAATTTGATTGCAGGGGAAAATTAGTCAACTGGGAGACAATTTAGGTGAAAATTATAACTAAAAAAAATCCAAATCTTCACTATATTCACTATAAATAACACCATTAAACAATTTATTAGATGCCACTTTTGACAATATGATGTTCATTTAAAACAAAAGCCGTCAGTAGCCGTCCCATTATTCGGTACTATCATGGCCTTATCCCCAACTTATTTTAGCTGAGTGTTAAAATCCTTCTGAGTTGATTGCAGGGTTATCGAGATCATCTGTTGCGCATGCAGGAGACATGGCTCCTAAATAATGATTGGGAGCAATATGGTGCATTTCCCTCTTGGCCAATCAAGGTCCTGAAGAGAGGTGGGGGGAATGGCACACCTGGGTCATTCTGATCCTTCCTTGACACACTGCAGACCTCATCTTAACAGATATTGTCAGCCAGAAACTCTTGTCTGTTTTTGAATGTCTGTAAAAAAAAACAAACCCCAAAAACACAGAGCCTCAGTTCTCAGGCTTCTTCCTGACCAGTCAGTCTGAGGATATCAATGTCATTCGAAAAAAAACTATTCTTTTGCAGCCGACTTTGCTGTTACTTCACGACGATGATGATTCTGCACATATAAATTCCACTCTACATAAATTTTGGGCTAGCTTGACAGCAGTGACGATATAAATTGTTCACTCATGGATACGAGCACTTAAGCTTCATGGTGGAAGGCAGTTACGGTGAATGCAGGATGTTGTGGTTAAGGAGCTTTTTACTACCACAATTCACAAAATAAAGGCTTAAATAGGAGGGAAAAACTGCACCAGTGGTCATGAGGCTGCTTACCAGATGAACTATACAACAACCTTTACTAGTTCTCCCTCTTACTTTTTTCCTGTTATATGTTAAATGTTATGTTTTGTCATTTAACTGTTATGTTACCCCCCCCCCCCCCACACACACACACACCGCACACAGCAGCAGCAGCAGCAGCAAGTGGATGTATTGCACCTATGGGGTTTGACATGCTGAGTTCTATCAATGGGGATCTGACTGGCCAACAGCACTTCTGTCGGTGTCACTTAGCGCTGATGAACTCTCCCCCGAGCTTCAAAAGGGAGGCGGAGGAAATCGGGAGGAGACCACACACAACCACGAGAGGGAGGGTGGTCTCTGATCTGTTGACAGAAGATGAACGAGGGGGATTTCATACCTGGAGTGATATTATGTCTTCTGGGTCAAGTCATCATGACTGCATACTGCCAAATTTGCTAATTAGTAGATTTATTTCTCTTTGTTTAATCTGTGCTAAACTTGAAATACCGGTATTAAACCCACTATTTCAGAGCTCGGCAACCAGCAGACACTTCAGGAAGCTGCTGCATCCTTTTCAGCCGTCGTTTTTACAACGATTGAATAAGATATACAGTTTTAGTTAACTTTAGATGTATTGGTAGGCCCATTTTGTTGGACAGAGCCAAGCTAGCCTATGCTGTATCCTTTGTCGACAGTCTTTATGCTTATCTCTTGTCTCCTGGCTGTAGCTTAATATTAAAAAGAGTGGTGTCAACCGTCTCATCTAACTCTTGGCAAAAATGTGAATAAGCACATATTCCAAAATTACTATTCCTTTCATTTGAAAAAGTAACGCTACACAGTACAATGACACGCGGTCTTAACGAGTCTCATAGGTAGAGTATGCATGTGTGTACAGAAATAGACACAATAAGACACACCCAGACATGTACAGTATATGCACATGAATTCAGAGAGTGCTGCTCTGAGTTTCTTAAATGTGTCTCCTTTGCTTGCGCTACAAGATATCCAACCAAGCATGTCTCTCCCTCCCTTTGTCAGTGCACATGCACGCACGCACACTTTTGCTCTCTCTCTCGTGACTGTACATTTGCATATCTAGAAAGTATTTCCTGGTAAGTAGAGCAATGACAGTCCTCAGGAGAGACACAGACACAGATAGAAATTTGTATTAAAAAGGAGAAACATCTAAGCAAAAAAAAAGAACAAAACCATGCTACACCATTACTGTAATGATACATCATGTTCAAAGGAAACTTATTCACAATCTGCTGCAATAAACAAGGGAATGAAACACTGGAGTAAAGTGCTTTTCATTGGCGCTTGCATGCAGCAGATGTTTGCTCTTCACTCCCCCTTTCCTCGAGTTTTTCACCTCACTTTCTCAAACAGGTCGTATATCCGCTGCACATTATACCGTAAAAGATCTGTTAAAGTGATGATGTTGAGGATTCACAGCGCACGACAGTGGGTCAACAGTCAGTTTACCCCTGTATCGTCTCTCCACCATAGGAATGTGGGAATGTCTTCTCCAGTGAAATGTCTCTTTACCCAACACAGGCCAATACGTTACCAATACCTTGTGGGTTCAGAGTTCAAAGGTTATGAGCCCCGGGAGGAGTCAACCTCATTACCCGAGAGAGCATCAACCCAACCCAGAGGGCTTTCTTAGTATGTACGTAACCTCCGACCTCTCGCTCCCTCTTTCTGTCATCCTTCAGTCTCCAGTTTACTCCCTTGTTTCAGGGGTTTCAGGGTTCAAGTTCACTGTCAACCGAGCCCAGACATGTTGAGGCCGTCCAGCACTCACACACAAACACAGCGTGAATCTGCCTTTTCTCTCCGTTTATGTTGTGCTAACAGATAACAGTGTCTTGGTTGAAACGGTGACAAGTATTTTAAACGTTTTTACTTCAATTATATTTAAATTTTTATCCGACATGATAGCTTGATATATTTCATCACATGGGATCAATTATATATTTTTTTCCCTTTAGTTTTGCTTTTTAGCCCCAAGTTTTCAACATTACGTAGTCTGAAAGCAAATGCAACTAAAGGATAAGAAAGAGCAAAAACATTAATTTGCAATGTCAAAGTAAATTCCAGTTCCAGTTCATCACAATGTCCATTCAGTAGCTGTTTTAGAGCTTTTGTTCATAACACGTGATTTTCATTTTTAGCACTTTAAGGGCTCCTTAACCACTTTAAGGACTTTTTGTACAAGTTGGTTTAAAAGCTAAGTCTCAAAGCTCATTCTTTTAATTTTTATAATCAAGTATCTTTGAAATATTTTTCATGTTTCTCTACTGCTGTATTCAAGGTCAAGAATGAACCCAAACTTTTAAGCCAACATGGATGAGATGTCCTTCAAGAAACAGTTCACACACACACAAAAAAAGAAGAAAATTCATTCATTATTGTGACGACCCGAGGGCCTCTGTCAGGGCTTGTTGTGTTGTGGTGTTGTGCTGTGTGTTTGTCTTTTAGTGTTGATGGTCCCTGAACAAAGCTGGATGTCATTAAGGAATTGGAGGCAGCTGGCCACTGTCTCCTGGTTCCATAAAAGCCCGCCCCATCCTGGTAGTCAGGTGGCTCCCTCTTCCCTGGCACCACGTTGCAATATTTGTTTGACCCTCTAGTTTATTTGGCATTTATCTTAGTTAATCTGGCAATATGTTTGTTTTAGAACATGTATTTTGTTACCTTAAATTTGATCTGTTAAATAAAATTGTGTTCGTTTAGTTAATTCCTTAACCTGTGCTTCCCTTATCTGCTATGGTCTCACAGCCCGGCCATGACTTTATCCACTCATATTCCCATACTGATGGAAAGTCGGGTGAAACAAAACATTTCTGAAGCTTCTCAGCAAAACAGTGCTGCAGCATGCTCCTGAACCACTGAAGAAAATGAGGACTTGTTTCAAAATAAAACAAAAAACATAAAACAGCTCCATACAATTCATTCAGCATAATCCAAGTATCGGGAAGCCCTGAGATCCCAAACTGATTTGACAAGATGTTATTTACACCCTTTTTTAAGCAGACCTTTTCACTGTAGCCACTAAGCTACAAGGGTTAGTGTGCACTCCATGATTGTATAATTTAAAACCTGGAAATGGTGAGAGCGCTCTGTCTTGCTTGCAATTTTACCCAGTGGCCACTCGCAGTATTGCAGCAAAAAATTCCCCTGCGGGAAAAAGCATTTTCCCCATAGACCACCATTATAAAAGAGATGTCTGTAAAACTGTTGACAGGACACCTTGAACTGCAAACAAGGTCAATTATGACTCTAATTTTTTTTTTGATCCATGGATGTTTAATTTGTAAAACTTTCCTCGAGCCAGGAAAAGTGATTAAAAAATCTCAGGGACAGCGGGAGAAACACTACTGCGCATATTCAGTGGGCCGAATAACCAGGAAGTTAACCAAGAAGCTAGAAAACTTTTCTGGCGTATGCACCAGGCGAGCAAATTCTCAATGGATTGAATAGGCGCCGTCTTTGCATCCAGTAGTTATTTTCTCCATGAAGGGGATGAGTTTTGGGCGAACTCAAATAATGAAAAACGAAACATCTGCTAGCGAACTGAGATGACATGGTATGATCAAAAGCTCCAGAACGGCTACAGACCTTGTGGTGAAATTACTTGTATTTCCTCAACAATAAATCAACAAAATATCAAATGCGGAAGCTGTTGTGTTTGAGATTACCTTAATATGCCTACAGTATAACCTAATTACCAGTGCCTCGTGACTGCACAGGTGATTCCTTGTTTTTAAAAGGCAGCCAAACTAGATTGGCTTTGACTGACATACGGAAAAAGAGACTCCCAGTCCAGGATCCTTCCTTTCCTCTCCACCCCTCTTTCTCTTTGCGTCTGATTGTTTAAGTGATAAGTGACGATGATGGATGAGCCGGGCTTTGTGTAATTATTGTCCTGGTTATCATTGTCACTGCTGATAGCATACATCACTGTGTCCCAGGCCATTTTGCATGTGATAAATAACAGTAGCCACACACAAAAAAAGAAGTATACATTCAAATCATTTGTGAGCAGAACCCTTGAATGTAAACACACGGGCGGGCTAATGGAGGGTCCGAGCTGGTACGTGCGCTGATGGTGTGAAATCATGACTATCGTGCGATAGCGTGATTGTGATGTTTTTACAGTGTAGCCGCTGTAACAAATGAGCAGTGTAATGGACTACACACACACACACACACACAGACACAGACACACTCAAACACACTTCCTCTCTACCAGCCCCAACATACTTGGCCGTTTTCCTCACTCACTGCGTGTCCAAGCTTATCCAAACAAAGCTTCTTTGAAAGAGGAGTAATTCAATCATTTTTTTTTCCTACTTTGTCAGAGGTGATTAACTGATTCTAATGCTTTATCATGCATCTATGATACTTGACAGCCCTGAGGTGATGTAATCTTTGAGGATGATTTATGGATTATGGCAATTAGCGCTCAGATAAAGGCTATTATTAGAGTTCATTTGCCTTTTACAGATGACTGTGTCCATTGTTAACGTCTTTTCAAAGAACATTTATACAGTACCTGCATAAAGATGGAATCTAATACAAGATAAGGAATGGCTTGGGGAAGTCAGTGTTTAATCATCAGGCTATCTACTGTAGATACTGTGATGTTTCTCACACAACGGCGTGGTGAGATATCATCTGCCATTTGCTACATTTGCCCGTACTGAGTGCTATTTATAATAATAATAGAAGTTCCTGATATCTTTTGATCCATCACAATAAAACGAGCCTCGAAATATTTCATTTCCATTCCCTTTTTTTTTTTTTTTTGCTGCACTGGCTCTGCTTCCGTCTCATTCGCTTTCAGACTCAAGCCAACATGACCTCTGACCCCGAGCTCTGTGGCTGACTGAGCATTATGGGATGCTAATTGGCCATGTAACAATATATCAAACTGTGATATACTGCCATGTAAAATGTGGAAAACACATTGTAGACTAATTAGCGTTGCACATTCTTACTCTTATATTTGGCAGGTCATTTTTTAGAGCAAGTACTCGGACAAAGTCCTCTCTTTCATGCCCTTTATTAGTATTCTTTGGTCAGGTTTGTGTTGTAAAACTTTGTTCAATTGCAAAGGACATTATTTTTTAATGTGACGTGTGTATATATACCTATAATATTTGATATACTAATTTTCACTAAGAGTGTTCATTTACATTCCAGTACAGAGAATAATTATTACAAAACTGTGTTGTATCAGCAGACTTTTTGTGAAAGTTCCAATATCCATGCAGGCACATTACATTACATGAAATTAAACATTTCTCACCACACAAGATGTTAGCTTAGCTCATACAGTTTTTCTTTCTATTTAAAAAAAAAATTCTACTATAGCAAACATTGCATTAAAGTGCACTTACACCAAAAAGAGCAGCGATTTTTTTACATTAATCTCGTAATTTGATTCTGTTTCTGTGCAGCTCATAATGGAATCCGTCCTCTCTTTGCCAGTTTGAAATGTCACCTGATCCCATCAATTACAATCTGCTCTACAGACAAACTCTCCCTCACACCTTAATGGACATTTTAGGAGATAAGATGTCTGACAACCAAGTGAAAGGTTAAAAGACTAGAGAGAAGTCACCCGGGGTCATTTAAGAGAATAATAGTGACTTGATCGCAAAAAGTGACACCTAACGCCTACAAGAGCTTTCTGCTTTTTCCTGTAGTGCAATGTCATATAAGTGTAGTGTTGAATAAGTAATTATACAATGAACTGTTTTATTCATTCATTTATTCATCAAATGGGTGCAGTGTTTGAAGGCCATGCATCTCCAAAATGTCAACTTTTAATGAGCTAATAAAAAAAAACTGCCGATTTTAGCTTTGCGATGATACATTTTCAGAATAATCCATTGAATTCTTAAAGGGTTTACTCAGTTTAAAGTATAAGATTCTTCTCAACCCATGTAGGAACACTCCTCTTTTAGTGTATCATAAATATTACATGGTTTTCTTTGAACAGCAACTTAATATTTTTTATTATTACTTTCACAAGACCCTTGCAATTTCAAAAAATGTAAAAAAATAAATAACAATAAGTACTTTAAACAAGAATTAATGCATAAAGTACACTAGAGTGGCACTCAGTAGAGCGCATAGCTCCGCCAAGGCCCAACAGTCCCCTTAAATTAAGCTGAATCAAGCCTTATAGCTAAGCCAACAAAACAATGCAGGTGAAATCATAATCTCCATTGCGGAAGAATAATAGGTTGATGAAATAGAGAAACCAAATTACACTAAGAACAGCATTTATTCACAGCATAAAATCACAGTAATGAGAAACAAAATTACACTAAATAAATCCGGATTTTCATTTGGATCCGCACCAAATTGTGCACCCTCATAGATACTCACCTCCTACATATGCCTGAATTTTCTCATCAAGATTCATGCATTATTATTCGCTGAGAAATTAACAAAAATGTGGGGGGGAAAAACGGCACCCTATCTTGCAATGTTAACAAGTGTGATCAAAATTCCTGGATCCGCCCCTTTATCCAAAATGTAATGGGTTCTTCCTTGGCCCATTCCCCATCCTCCCACCAAGTTTCGCTGAAATCCATCCAGTAGTTTTTGCGTAATCCTGCTAACAATCCAACCAACCAACCAAAAGACAGGGGTGAAAACATAACCTCCTTGGCAGAGGTAATAACCTGGTTGAAAACAGACAGAGTATAAATCCTGTAATTTTTCCAACATCATTTTTGATTATCCATGCAGCATGGCACGTTAAAACCACAATATCAGTTTGATCGGATGCAGAATGAGTAAACACATGCTTGAGGTGTAACGCTGTGTAAAGCTGGTGAGAATGCATGGTGTTCATATGTGAAGATTTTATATGAAGATCAGGTTTCGGTGTAGGGGTCGCATATTTTTTTTGCTCCCTGTCAGCAGAGGAGACAAGGAGCAGTTAAACGGCCCTAAAGGCAGATCAGTCAGTGCTGGTCGGTGGAAGTTGAACTGTTGGAAAGGTCAGACGGGTCAGGGAGCACTGAGAGTTCACCGCTGGCTGCCTCGAGCTGCCTCTCCGTCATCTCGAACAAAAGGTCATTGTCACACGGAGGTTACGACGCTCATCACAATTTAATTGGCAGTCTTGGTCCAAAAATTGAAGCCAGTTATTTGGATGATTCACACATTAAATCTATTGTAGGATATGTTTTATTTAGAGTGCAAATCAGGTGTGTACAGCTGCACACAGTACAATGGATGACCTGAAATGACAGCAGCTCAGATACATGAGCCACTAAGTACCCCATAAAACACCTTCACGCCTCTCCTTCTCTCTCTTTCCTTCACTCTCTGTCTCACTTTCTAACCCCCCCCCCTCTCTCACTCCATCTGTCTCCTTCTATAGCCCTGTCTTACTGTCCCACCCCCCCTTCTCCCCCTTTTTTTTTCTTCATAGACAGATGATATGCTGTCCTCCTTCCAACATCCTCGCAGTAGCATATTTCTCTCCCTGGAGCAAGTAACTCTGTCTTCCCCCTGTGTCCACACTCCTGTCCCCCCCACCCCACCCCCCAACAACACAACCCAGGACGAGCATGGCCTGCAGCTTCGATGGCCCTCCGTGGAACAAAAACACACGCTGCCTCTCAAAAGCCTCCTTTATCCACGGCAAACAAAAAGACGGCTTCACCTCCGCACTGTTCCCACCATTAGGCCCTGGCCTGGGCCCTTCTTCCTTGTCCCCCGCCTCTCTCCCTCCTGCTCACACCCCCACTGGGTTCTTTCAGCGTGGGGCAGTGGGGGTGTGAGGTACGCCCTTTATGTTCACATGTGTCCATGCTGGTTCACTCTGTCAGACTTGCCCCGTTCACAATAGATGTGCAAAGAGATTGACCGTCAGCTTTTGACGCAGCCACCCCCATTCAGATATGAATGAGCACGGGTGTAGAAGCACACCTGCACCTTTATGTGTGTGTGGGTTCACAGTTATTGCCAGAGGGGTATGTCTGTTCTAGGTGACTTGGAAGTTTGGAATTAAGCCTGCATCTACTCTGAATCAGGCTGAAACAGGACAATCTGCTCGTGTCTGACCGCACTGAACTTTTACCAGGTAGGCAAGGTAAGACTTGTGCAAAAAAAGTTTTTCTTTTTTTTTCCCCCCCTTCACCCCTACGTGTCACAATATTTTGATATCATGAGCAAATTATATGTTCTCTTGTTCAACATATGGGAGCAGCACTCAATCAACGAGATCTAACGACGCGGTGGCAAATTTGCATTGCGTGAATACAAAGTGGGTCATTTGGAAGCGTTGTTGGCATGTAGACCTTGTCATAAAACCAAATGCGTTTACATATTCAGCAAATGCCCCTGTTCGATGTAATGTTCACCCTTACATTCATTCCTCCTTTCAAAAAAAAAAAAAACAAACCCCAACGAGATGCCTGGGCCATTTGACTCTGACTGGGTCCATGAAGAAATCATTATCCCCATGACCCGAAGCTATTAATTCCACCTCTCACTCCTCCCTCTGTCTCTCATTTCTCTCATTCTCTAGACAAATTCATTTACATGAAAGACCACTCATACTGGCACGGGCCCGCAGGTAAATGACAATCTAACCAACGATTTCATGCAATATTACCATCTCCCAGCTACGCACGCAGTCCAAGGGCTGTGGTAAGTGTATCATTAATAAATCTGCCCCTTTCCCATGACTGAAGGGATCAACATGTTTTAATTATCCTGCCGTGATTTGAACTCGATCAGCGTAGCATTCAGTTACACAAACATTCCACCAGCGAGCGAGATAAACACCCTGCCTCCGCACTCTGCATACAGAAAACAGTGCGGGGACAAGGAAAGACGCAGTCAGACTCTCTGTTTGTCTTTCCATCTGTCTGGATATTGCAATAGTGGAGCTGTATGGTTTGTTTAGTGGAGCAGAAAGACAGACAGCGTATGCCGGCAAGTCCGGACCTGTGTGCATCTGATCAGCCACATCAAAAGACATGGGGTAAAAAAAAAAAAAAATCTGTTTATCCTAAAGTGGTTTAAATATTTTGACAAAATAAGAGCAAAGATGAACGCGTTGTTTTTGTTGAATTAACACTGGTTGCCGACCGGGGGCAGGCTCTTAGAGAGTGGGCCCCATTATTAATCTGAGGGGTCGAGAGATGAGAACGTATCTATTCTTATATCCGTACACATCTATTTTGTTGTGAAGTGCAGGATACTTCAACAAATTAAGTCCTGCCTTTCAACAAAATAATGACTAATTAGGACCTAACCTGCGGTAAGAGGTCACAAGCCAAAAAGGAAGGGAACCACTGACTACTAGTATAATCTTACTTTGACGGGACACACAAAATAAAATGTCAGACAGTCTCGTAACTGAGGCGATGACAATATTGTCACAGTTGCAGTTGTTTGTTGCCGTCTCCACCTGAATGTGTGGTTCACAGTGGAAGCGCAGCACAAGTACTTGGACTGGGACCTCAGCATTTTACACGAACAGGCTCAGGCAGTAAGTCAGTCAGCCAGAGGCAGCATGTGTGCGTGTGCGTGTGCGTGTGTGTGTTTGTGTCTTCCCATCTCCTCATCAGGAAAAACTGCAGCCCGTTTTTGCTGCTTTGGTGTCCCGTAGGGCAATGGGCAGCTTATAGTTCAAACAAACACACTAAAAGCAGACATGTACACACACACACACACACACACACACACACTGGAAATACACATACACTCACGCAAGAAGGAACCTGTTATCAAAAGCTCGTCCCACTGGCTGGCTGCCAAAAGAAACGTGCTGAGGCGAACACTAATCCACTTTAAATTACAACGGTACTGAAAGCCTGTGACCACAGCCAAATATTGATATGGGGTCATTAGTCAATTATGGCGGGGACTCTTGCCGAGTGATCAGAGGGGAGGGGCCGGGGCAGAGGTGGCCGGGCTGGAGGTGTCAGAAGTGGTCACAGAGGAGGAGGTCACCGCGGAGGGATTATGGTATTAGTAGGCGGAGGTTGAAACTACATGCCAAAGTTAGGCGAGATAGAGCTGTAGCTGTAATGCAAGTAGTCATGTGATCACCTTCTCCTACTTCCCCCCCTTAAAACCCAGTCACCTCCTCTCTTTTGTGTATGTGTGTGTGTGTCAATTGAGACTCAGAACATTTGAATGTGGTGTATTTTCAATGCATTCCAACCCATGTGCTTGCTCCGCTCCAAAAGCATCACCACCCCCCCCTAGTGGCACATCAGGTTCTAGTCTTCTATCAATCTGCTCTTTCCAAAAAAAAAAATTGTACAACTCATTAAAATAAAAATATCTAAGAAAATTGAATGCTTTTCTTCAAAACAATTCCACTCCAGTTACAGACAACTACAATTATGTATTATTAAATTCTGTGTGGTTACAATATCCTCTGTTAAGAGAAAAATACGTAGTACACTCAGTTTTCCTCTTCAATTGTAATTAGAATGAGGATGGATAGAAAATCTAGAGGAATCTAATCATTCAATTAGGACCATGGTGTTTCAGGCTAAGTGAAACTACATCAATGCCCTGACACAGATGATACCATTCATTTCGTATGGGTTAGTAATTTGATAAGACTTCAAATTGGAGAGATTGTATCGCAAAGGGCATCATCACAGCCAAGCCAATTTAGACATTGCATGGGGCAAACGCTGCAGATAGAAGATTAAAGAACGAATGCTTAAAAAAAAGATGAGTTTTAAGACTTAAATCATTACGTTTGAAACAGATGATTCAATCACATGTTTTCATATCTTCTCATTATCTATATATGTTGAAGCGAGCAGAGGACAGAAAAGGTTCCATGTGTGCAATTTGTCCTTTCGAGACACTGTAAAGTATCAGGGGCTTTTATTGTCCAATACCATTTCACAACATGCTTACACAAACAACAAGACGATTGTTGCTCTGACTGGTGCAAATAAGAGAAAGAGAGACAAAAAAGCCCAGTTACAGACCACCAGTAAAGTAGAGACCACCTATAAATGCTTTCCATCGGTGGGTTCACAGAAGCACTTCAGCTGTAATACTTTAATTGCTCAGGGACTCAAAGTCTAATAAGGTTTCTAAATTGAGCTGCTTTATTTGTTTTCCTTTAACTCGCGGCTAGAGCAAAAAATGCAGCCACTCTAATTGCAGTGCCGTCATTAAGAGCTCTGGGTATTAAAAGTTTCTTCCTCCAAAAACCAGCATGTTGCAATGTTTTTGTTTTGTTTTTTTCTCTCCCAGAACTGAATTATGGGGCCCTTTCTGTCAAGGCCAGGTTCACACAGGAAGCAATTGAGTTTAATAGAAGAAATAAAATATACTGTTAGCCTGAACAAATGTGGAAATACAGAAGGATAGAGTTCATTTACTGTTTACTAGCTGTGTGTGATGTTTCATGACAATTATCTGGTCGCTATTATACAACCTCGTCACTATACTCCAAATGGAGGGTGAGTTTTTGCTTGTGACAAAGAAAAAGACTTTGAAAGCTGATTTTGTTACATTGTTATTTAAAATTAATTAAGACACCTTTCTCCCAAACTAAAGAAACAAGCTTCCTTCAAAACACCAATGCCTCTAACCTATTAACCAGTCTCCAGTGGTAGCCTGCAGACATTAGAGATACCTGCATGTTGAGAAGTGGTGGGTAGGGGAGCCTTTAAACAGGAATTCCAGTATTTTTAAACCTGGGCCTTATGTTTATATATTTGGATGTGTAAATGATTCATACTTACCAAAAGTTTTGGAATTGGTCCAGTAGAAGTCTCGCGTCGAAATCTCGTGAGATGTGGAGTAGTGAGTGAGAGCTGGAGAGAGGAGTTTGGAGTTTCCCGAGAGAATGAATCATTTACACACCCAAATATATAAACATAAGGTTCAGGTTTAAAAATGCCGGAATTCCCCTTTAACTTTAAAAATTAAAAAACAAACTTTTGTACAAATATGTGCAGAATGAGTTAAAACAGAAGACTGTGTTTGCAAATTACTTGTTGTCTTCTTCTTTGACTTAGTTGCTAATTGCTGCTAGCTTCTTTTAAATCTGGGTCGCACTCATAACATATCGACAAAACGTCACAGCACTGTCCCGTTCTGCCGCCTCACCTGCTTACGCCTTTTATACAGACGTCGATTCGGCACTGTTACCACCTCTGCTGCCAGCTCAGAGGAGGAACAAAAATGACCCCCATTACGCCTCGGGATTGTTTACACAGAATAGCGAGGCGCAATAGAGGCTGTGTAAAAGAGGCTTTAGATGGAGCGGCAGCTGCAGCTATCAACAAGGCACTACCTCTACCTCTGCCTGTGTTGGGACTGCAGGAGGTACAACAGCTGGAGATAAGGAGCCCTTTAAGCCAAACATTACATTTCCTGGAAGAAAATTTGGCACAGAGAGTTTGGAGAGATCATTTAAGCGAGAAGGGTTTGGAAACCCGTAATGGTTGCATTAACAAACAGACTGTTCTTTCTTTGCTTTATCTGTAACAGAGCAGCGGCTGTGGGGTCAGCATTGCTGCACTGACAGTTTTGTTAAGGGAGGATGTTGCAACTGGAAAAAGCAAGAGAAAAGTTATCAGACCTGCATTCTTAGCTATCTCAAACCAGTGCCATGCCCTGTGAGTTAGCAGGACAGGATCAAAAATATTGCCAGCACAGTGTTGGAACATTTATTAGCTCTATTAAATTCCTGGGGATGCCAGTCAGAGGACACAGTTATCACAATGGCGTCCTTTGGCAGCTCATGCTAAACAGAACACATTCACTACAGAAAGCTAGAGAATGGCTTCCATGCAGACACAATTGGATGTCAGATGTAATCCAAAATAAAATACTTGAAATGTTTGCTGATGCCATACAGCAACAGATCATCATCTCTGAAACTCAACACCACTCTTCCCTTGGACTGAACAACAAATGGAAAGCCAGACATTAGTGCATGTTAGCAATTCTCATGTCGTTTGCAGTTTGTGGATTGGACCTGGTTCTGCAAGAGTCAGGGAGGGACGTCTCACTGCAGATGCATAAAATTTTCTTCATGGAGCTACTGTTGTCATCAGAGAATCATCTAAACGCAAAACTTTGTTGCAGTCTCTTTGCTCACAAAAGGTTCTGTGCAACTTGCTGCAGCTGCATCTGCACCACCGCCATGTCACGAGTCTCATTACAGCAATTCTGGCGATGTTGAAAACAATGGAGCAAGATAGGGCGATGAAGGGTGAAACAAGGGCCAAGATATCTGAATTAGATGAGCAAGCCAAACAATTGAGGACATATTTTGGCCTGGTATGAGTCTCTATTCAGGCCATCCAAGGCATTCATGCTCGTGCAGCCCTGGAGTGCGTCCAAGTCCTTCAGCAACAGTTGCGGGCACTAAAGGAGAATGATTCGGTTAGGCAGCTCAAGGTTAACGCCTGTGCAACAATCTTGAGATGCCCCCTCCCTACAGGATGAGGAGAACACCTCATCACAGAACCTGAAACACTGCTGCTGGACTTTGAAGCCCTAGACGTAGACGTAGTGACTGAATGAAGTTCAACGGCCTCAAAAGATGGACAGATCACACCTACAAATGCAGCTGACTTTACTGGGTGGGCTGACAGAACCTTCTCCTCAGTCCAAGAGGTTGCTTAATTTCTTTCAGGGTTGCATCCACAATCCAGGACGCTGTTTAAAGAGGTTGAGACTTTTGCCGAACTTTTTGTCTACCCGTGTCATTCTCCACTCTCAGATGACTGAAAATCTGGCTGCAAAGTACAATGAGCCATAGGATTCTGACACATTTGGCTGTAATGCACATGTATGGCAACATTCTGGACAGGCTGGATATACCACACTTGGTGCCTGGTGAATCCAGGTACAGTAAGATGTGGTGTTATTAATAACACTGGCTAATAGCAATGTGTGTGTGTGTGTGTGTGTGTTTACCTTTAATAATGCACATCGAAATTTTTTTACTTTATTGGATTTTTTGAGCCATTTGCTAACAGGAAATACTTTGTCTGTTGTTGTGTAAAGGCTACTTTATGTGGAATTATGGTAGCAGTAGTGGCAGTAGGTGCTGCCGCTACCATTTAAAGCACTTTTTGTTTTTACAGCAATCTTTCGTGTGTGTGTGTGTGTGTGTGTGTGTGTGTGTGTGTGTGTGTGTGTGAGAGAGCTGATTCATCATTGGTGATCTCCACTAGTCAAACAAGAGATTAAAAGAATAAAGTTGACGAAGCGTGGACATTATTTTTTGTTTGAACTTTTATTTAAATAACTGAGGGACATCTTCCGCATCAAGGACAGTGGCAAAGCTATTTTATACTGTTACAACTGTTTGTTACAGGCTGTTAAAGATCATGCTTTGAGTTTGTGTGTATAAAACATGGTAATAAAGTCTGTATTTGTTAGCACGTTGTGCTTCGTGTGTGGCTTATTGTGGCCAGCCTGTATTAGTCGGTATAGTTCCAGTGATGCTGACATTTCTTTAGAGTCACTATGCCATAGTCCTGTAATATTATTTCAATACAAGTTGCAGATGTAGCTAGAGAAAATGTCATGTTATTCCAAACATTAATATGCACATGTGTGTAAGCTGTAGCGTGCATGCACGTGCCCATGGGAGGCCCCGTCCGCTGAAAATATATTTCCACATGCAATATATACACTTGTTCAAATCTAAAACGATCTTGGGGACAAAATCTGTAAAAATATATTTTTTTAATTCTTTTAATTCATATTTCATCTCCTTCTTGGTGCTGCTTACTTTTAATTGAGTTTGTAGTACAGTAATTATCAAGTGAGAAGGAAATGAAGTATCTGTCAGCTCGACGTGTCACAGGTATACTCTCACATTGACACGAGAAGGTGGGGGGTGAGGTGGAGTGGGGGGGGGGTTTGTACTTCCCCTCATAAGGCACACAATGGCAATCACAACTCAATTAACACTTTCTATATATACAACTGTGCACGCATGCAGACACACACACACGCACGCACAAACAGCACCAAGTGGAGTGAAAAGGTTGTTTTCCAACCCTTTCTATCGATCCTGTGATTTCGACAGCTACACCTGTTGTCGGACCTGTGAAATTAGACAAAAAGAAGGCTGTTAAGCTCGAGATGTTTGATGCCAATTAGTGACCGGCCTTGTCTTCTCCTCTTACATCCGTGCACCAAAGTTTACATGGAGGGAAAAGGAAGGTAATTTTAATTTGAAGAGAGGAGGTGGGAAATCTGTGCATTTATTTCTCTTCACACCAAGCTCATACAAATTGCATTATCTAAGTACGATCAAATGGTAGAATTGGATAAAAAGTGTAAAATTGCATGAATAATTAACAATGAATCTATATAAGATCAGATCATTCTCAACTGCAGAAACAACATTTTTTGACACATACATGTTCTGCATTACTGTACATCTATAACCCGTATAAATTTGCTCAGTCTGGCTGCTATTTCATTTCTAAATTTCCCACATGGCTTCACAGTTGGCCAACCTTCCTTTATGCTACACCTGACAGAGAAGTCAGAGAAATCCACTTGAAGTTATTTCTAACACTTTGTCCTTCTACTCCTCACATGCCTTTTCATCCCCCCCCCCCCCCATCTCTTTCTCTTCTGTTCCCTACCCCTTTCTCTTTCTCTGTCTAAACTTGCTTTCCTTGATGAGTCGTAGCAGGGAATCACAGGCTCGGAAAAAAGGTAGGGGCTTGACAGAGATTGATGTCTGAGCGCTCCCCCTGATTCGCTGATTAAACCCATCAATCAATATGCAGAGGAGGTGTCCAATGCAAATGGATCCAATCAGGCGGAACGGAGTGGTATTGTCTGTGTGTTGTGGCGAGTGGTGAAGTTAGAGGTGGAGGACAGCCGCTTCAGCCCAGTTTGCCTCTCTAGGACAGTGACTGAAAAAGGACGCAGGCTCAAAAGGAGAAATAGGACGACAATAAAGATTGAGTCTGTTAATTGCCTTCCAGGAGTTAAACAGTGACGCAATGATTACGGCAGACGCTCAGTCAAAAGGATTGCAATGTGAAGTGCGTGATCACTGATTCTCTCCTGTTCTGACATCACGAACACATGCGTACTCCCTCTCCTCTTGTGTAAACAGGAGAAAAATGGGCTCATCTGAATACAGCTGCTAATTTCACAGCACACACAAGCAGCACACACCAACTTGCCCACAACGCGCACAGGCTCGCGAGCATACATCATCTGGGCGGCATTCTCCTTGCGCCGTCCCCATCAGCTCACACACACTATCATATTTTCCATGTCTCCATCTTCATCCAATCTTACTGTAATGGTACAGCAGGGACTGCGGCTGGATCTCCCCTCTGGGCCCGCCGGCTCCCTGAAGTATCTGCCTTGCTCTCACTTCAACCCTCATTTGAATACAAGTAGCATCCTTGGTCATTATAGTGGGAGTGTGTGTCCTGCTCGCTTGTCATTGAGATTGGTGTGTGTGAGAGTCTAGATGGTTGTGAAAGTGACACAGCCAGGATGGATACCATTGTACCCAGGGGTCACGTTGGCCTCTGAGAGCTGCTCGGCACGTGGATGTTTCGACAAAAAACATAGCTGCTGTCGCAATCACCCCAAGCAGCTTTTATTTCTGTCCAGTTCGTGTTCATTATTCATGATTGTTCCATCAGTGTTCTATCTCTATCATTGGGCAGGCTCACCCTCCTCATTCAAACCCCACAGAAAGAGAAGGCTGGTCATTTGTTTCAGTAAATGACACAGATGCCTCTCACTCTGCTTATAGACTTATTCCTCCCCTTTTTTGGGTAAGGGGTGGGGGGGTGAAGCGGTGGCGCATGTGAGGGAATGATACCATGACACGCTCTTCCCTCCCTTTTCCTCCTTCTTTCTCTCCCATCCACCACTCTATCCATCCCGCTCCTCCTCCTCCTCCCCCTTCCCCAGCTCCAGTAGGAGACAACGAGCCCCCAAAATGGCTGCCTTGGTGCCAGGGGGACCACAGGCTGCTCTCCCATCTCCCATAATCACCGGGGCGATGCTCGGATGCCTCCCCCATTTGCATAATGCCATCCTGACACTTTCACTTCCGCCATCCATCACCGGCGGCGTGAGTCCCGCGGCCTGCTCCGTCGCTCCGTCTCCCCCTGATTGCGTCCTGTGTTTATCTGCCCAAGCACAAAAGATTGATTCCCCGCTGTCTCTCGGCCTTATGTTCAGCAGATAGGGATTTTCGCCGAATGATGAAGCACCCAGTCAGCTAATGATAAACAGAAAACACATATTCAAAAGGACGGTCTCCCCCCTCTCCTCAAGCTTTAGTGTGGCTGCCGCTCGCCTCGCCTTCTCCTCTGCCATGTGTGGGGAAGGGAGGGATGTCAGGTTAAGGAAGTGAACACACTCTGCAGGGAGTTCAATTTGAAACGCAATTGTTTTCCTGTCAGTCCTTTTACATTTTTTCTGTTGATTTGCTCCAGGGGTAAGGGAAAATGAAGGACCGGGAGGAAAGGGAGATAGCAATTAAAATAAAACTGTCGTCTTGATGGCTGCTCTTGTTCTTCTACACACCACAGTGCAGGCGGATCTGACAGACCGTGCTTTAAGAACATATCCTGGCTGAGAGATAAAAGCATACATGAGTGCAGCCCAGTAGCTTTTAAGAGGATAGAATTGGTACAAGAGGGTTCCTATACTGCTACTGAAAAAGGTACAAACCAAAGCCAGTGAGTGCATTACTCATTTAATTACTAAGCATCTAACATGATGCTGCATTTAGCCTCTGAGAGACACATCCAATGAATGCATGTTGTAACAGAGCAAGCATGTTACCTTATTACATCCATTAAATCGACAAAAAGGATGTTTTGACATCATGCTTCACTTTGTTGAAGTGGGCTGAATTCCCATTTCTTTACTTGTACTTGTGCACAGTTTAAAATGCGATCCTCACTGTGCAGGAAAAGCTAATGTATGCGGCTGCAGAATGCCAATGCATTTCGGCAAGTGCACCAAGTCTGCAAAGTTTCACTCCACGATAACAAAATACTATTAGCTGCTGTCACGTACAGGAGAAGAGAGATTATTTTATTTATTGAAATGAGATTGAAATGATAAATCTCTCTCCCCATGATAAAACACTGGGACTCATAAGCCAAGTGTGGGGGATAGGGATTAGAAAAAGATGGAGGCGAGAGAGAGAGAGAGAGAGTGAGAGAGAGTGAAGGAGAGAGAGGGAGGAGTGAGAGGGGAAGAAATTCATAATGCATAATAAAACAAAAGGTGTCGTGGGAAACATCACTGATATTAAAATCAGAGGCAGACAGATCTATATGAAAAATGCAGATTTGAAAATGTAAATAACCATGGCCCTAGGGGGGAGGGGGAGTGATTCAAAGATAGGATGACAACATGAAGAGAAAGGCATTTATATGGGGGCTTTGATGTTTCTCACATCCAAATTTATGCTACTGACGACCAAAATAATGCCACTGAAGGGGATTTTACACAGTGTACTGCTGGCCGTGTTTCATACCATGATGATATAAAACACATTATGCTTCACATTATCTCAGTGTGAGAATGCCTGGTAATGAGATGATTCACATTCAAGAGGGATACTTAAGATTGAATTTCAACATTTCCAAACAACATGTTATCTTCACATTAGAGCCCCTTTCCGAAACAAAGGCGTTTGAGCCGCGCTCAAATGTGTGTTCCTTCAGTGGGAAATCCACACTATGTGCCTAACCTTTGCCTTTGAGGATGACCCTCTCGCTTTAATCCAAATGCATCACAGATTGCTTTGATTTTCTGCCAGAGTCGAGCTGTCAATCAAAATCAGGAGCAGAATGGATCCCCATGTTTGGATGATATATCCCTTTAATAAAGCTGGCTGTGTCCTCGTCACTCACGGGTCAAGAGAAGATCCTTCTAAAACATGCCCGCTGTTTCTGCCGCTGTGCCAAAGTGAAATATGAAGGTGCCATAGCGTTAGACTTATCATTTGTGAACATGGCTGTTTTGCGCATCCTGTTCAGATCCGATGGCTACACATATTTAGATCTTGCTTCTTCCTCCTATGACATGGTTTGCGTTTGACAGAAGGTTTGTGGGAGTGTGAGAAAACTATACTGGGACACCGTTTTGACAATCGCACATCTTTTATTTGAAGAAACGCCAACCAACCCCCTCCCCACCAACACTGAGAGGAAAAGAGTAGGAGTCGCCGGCTATGTCCCCATGTATATCCACTGCACAAGTTTAGCCTGGTCGTGGTGTTTTACAATACAAAACATTGCCATTAAAGGAACTCTCTCACAGCCATTATTTTGAATATATCATTATTCTGGCAGCACTATCACATCCAGCTCATCATCATTTTTCTCTTTTTTTCATTGTTTTGGATAGATGAAAGCTTCCCAAGAGGAGAAAATCAAGTCACTTGAAACACTGAGGCCAGATTCATTGGCTCATGAGTTTTAATATATGTTGTGGAATGCCAAACCACATCATACACGGTTTTGAAGATACTGTATCTCTTATCACAATACCGGCATTTTCATGATTAATTCTGTTTTCTTATTTTTAGCCATCATTGGTATGGACTATGATAACATTGTACTCACATAGTTATCTGCTTAGAGCCAGGAATAGAAATCAAACAGGGCATGAAACACAGTCAGTCAATCATACAGGTTTCAAACAGCCAACCAAATTAACATATTTGGAAGGCATGGCTTATAACTACCACGTACTAATAACCTGCTCTTTTTAAATTTAAATTAATAGCTTTATTAATGGTTTTTAGATCAGTTTCAAGTGATTATTAACATCATTTGGGATGCAAAGTTGTGAAAACCTCCTTTGAATGATTGGACCACAAACCTGCTGGAAAAGTGCTGCAGAGGATCTGAACCAAAACCTGTTTATTAACAACTTATTATGCATTTATTTATGAATTTGTTCTTACTTTTGGCTTTGGCTGATCTCTAATGCATCAGCAAATGATTTATTAACCATTAATAAAGCCATTAGTTACAACTTATAAACTCTTAATAAGCCATGTCTTATTGGAGAGAGCTGTCATTTGGAAGAACATTATTTTGTGAGCCCACTTCTGGTTTTTACCTCCAAACAATGTTGAGATCCAAAGGAATTGGTCAGTACAAACGGGAAACAAACCAAAAAACAGAATGGTTCCACTATTAAAATCGTTCCCCTTTTTCCTCTTTTCATGTGCAAATATCCGTCTATAAATTAAACTCCAAATAAAATGGTTTGTACAATTTATATAAGATGCTTGCTTGTTTATAACCTGTTTGATTGTCTGAGCAATTGTGCTTCTTTCCATGTCTGAATTTATTTTTAGCAATGTCCTCATGTTCCCTGATCTTACCAGTTTCTTTGGCGAGTACAAGTTATCATAGAAAAAATAGCCAAAACTACAAAAATAGGACCCAGGCTTTTAAATGAACAGGAATTATCAAGTGGAATCCAACAAAGAAACGCAGGATGTACTAAAGAGATTAACTGTTGAGCTGTTGAACTTAGCTAACGTGGACGTCTTAGCACTTCCACGTGTAGATCTGCTGAGGTCAGTCTTCCTGAGCCATTTAAAAGCACATAGGGCCTTCACCCCCGCCCGCTCCACAGCTGCTTCTAGTCAGGGCCTGAAGTCCCTCCATCTTATCCCTCCCCTTCCCCATCCCTCCTGCCCCTCAGCTTTCTGTTCTTTTGCCAGGACTGTAATCAAGCCTTCAGCTTGTGGCCAGAGCCTACCCCCACCACCACCACCACCCCACCCCCCCCCCCATCCCCATCCCCTCTCTCGCCCCCCTCCCAGCCCAAAAAGCCACCAACAGACTAAACTATGAGAGAAATGAAGGGCAGAGACAGAAGGAGGCGAGCGGGGTGTGAGAGATAGTCATTAAAACTGTGCCCTGTATGCTGACAGAACACAAGCATAATGTTTTAAATACAGGGATTGCTGCAGTTTGTTTGGGAAGACCTTAACGCTGAAGGTTCTGGCAAAGATGGCAGTGCAGGAAGAGTACACGAATGAGCACTAATCAAAAACATGTGCACCTCGAATTCCACTCGTAGCACTGTCTGATTAAGGCCTTTGTCCGGACGTTTGTTGGTGGCAAATTGGTGATAGTTGTGAATATTGTGTACACAGTCAAGGAATCAGGCTTTTTCTCCCTCCAGGGGCCACCTTTTAGAGCTGTGCTCAGAGGCCGACTGCACCTGCCTTTGTGTCCTTCCTACCTTTCCAGTGTCATCTTCCATGGCCCGCAGGGGGTGGTGTAACCATCATGGTCATGTCCAAACAAACCCCCATCTTACTCCTCAACACACGCCCTCTCAGATGACATGACAGCAACAGCAGCGCATTCTGGACAATGTTTTGGTTTGCTCAAGGATGTGATGTTGTCAGAGCTGCCTTTCAAGGCCCGGTCCATGTACAGTCTGTCAAGGCCACTGAAAAACAATGCTCAGGATCATTACACAGATATGGGGATATTGCATCCAGACAATTGAGCAACATAGAGTCACATGTGTAACATGACGATACAGCTGATGTGGGCTTTGAATTTGATTGAAAAGAAGCTTCATCTCCCATTAAAAAAACAAAAAAAAAGATTTGTGGAAAAGTAAATGCTAGTATAAAATATTTGAAATAAAGTTCAGTCCCTACTTCAGAAGATCCTCTTCAATATTTTTAGCATCTAAATATTTGTTTGCCTTCTTAAACCGAATTTAAATAAAATAGGTTCACTTTATTTTCTAAAGACATTTGTAAGGGAAAATCCATGGCAGGAAATCCGCCCAAATCCTTGGAAAATCCAATAATATTTGCATAGAGCTTAAAACATGCAAAGTCCCTGCGTACGAATTAAGCTGGAAAGGAAAGCCCTGCTGGTTATGCATTAAAATGGATTGGAAGCCGGGTTTGACTCCTACAGGTAAAAGCCCTGGAGTGATGACTGTTTCTGCACTTTGAGGAGACAAAAACCAGAAAATGTCCCTTCACTGCTGTCCAACTCCTCGCTGCGCTGCAGGATAATCTGTTTGGCATCGCTGCTCATTGCTCAATGACCCTCTCCAGGTTTCACACCCACCTCTTGAATAGGAAAGATGAGCACAAAGAAATCTTACATTGCAGAAGGCCATTGATGTATCATGCAGATGTAATGGATAGATTCCATTGTGGCAGGAACAAGATGAGAGACAAACTTGTGCACAATAGCCCGTTAAGTCGAACAGAGGAGAGCGCGGAGGGTTTTCTTTGGTTGAAGTTCTTCCAAGGCCAGTGCTGATTACAGGACGCGGTCTGACACAGTATGCCTGTGTGCTGTCAACTCGGGGAAAACAAACATGGAATTTATAGCACATTAAGAATTCAACAGGCAATCTATTCAAGCAATTAATGGCGTATGAAAATAAGCTCTGTTGGCGTTGAAAGCACTCCAACATGAATGTAGGCCACGACTGTTGTGTGCTTTTGTTTTCCGCCGATTCGCCCTTGAGGATCACAGTTCCCGAGCTCACACACTTCACAAAGCTTCCCTGCAAGTTGTTGTGCCCCCCTTTCATATTCTGTGTTAAAACGCACAGCATATCTACATTTACAGTTCCACCTCTGTTTGCCCACACAGCACATAGTCAAGGTGATTCTGATTATACTAAACAATGTTTGACATTGGCGAGATATTCAGGACATGCTGTCTTTTGTCGTCTCCAAATTGGGAAAAAAAAAAAAGTACACTAGTTTGAGTAAGCTGTCATCTGACAGTTGAAACAGGTTTATGTAGGAAATGTAAATACAGCATCCAGATATTCTTGTAGGAAAAACAAACAAAATACTGGACATTTCCTGTTAGCTTTAGTATGTTCGTTGTTCACACACAGGAAGAGAGAGAGAGACACACACACACACACACACACACACACACAAGCTTTAGGCTGTCAGGCATACTGTAAAAGTGGCCTCACTTGCCTCACCATGTTTACTTTTCACTGTACTATTGTTGCTCCTGACACATTCCTGCCATATGTGTAAGGTCAGGCATAAGTGCCCCTGTGGAGCTGTTTTAACCTACAAAACAGGGATTCTTGAAATTAGAAAACAGTTGACCACACAATACATCAATTTCAGGAACTCCCTTCCAAAACCCACCTGAAACAAAAGTGCTTTTGTCTTAAATTACCCACAGGTCTACATTTTAGGGAGATCTCAGGATTTCTCCACCTAACAATTAGCTATGGGCTATAAATACAAATAAGTCTCTCCTATGTTTTTTTTTTTTTTTTTAAAGCCACAGCGAAGCTAAGGCCGGTAAACTGTGGGAAGCCGTACAGTAAACTGAGATCTGACACTGTGCCCTGACCCATGAGAGGGATTATGGTGAGGCTTTGACAGCTCAGAAGTTCCACATCAACCACTTAGGACAGGAATCTGGCCTAAGGTCCTGAGGGAATGTGTATTTGTGTGTGTGTTTGCCTCAGGTGTTCCTCATGAGTGTCAGAGCAAAAGCAAAGCAGTTATGAGTGATATGGATTTTTGGAAGAGTTGCTATGAGTGCAGCTTTCTGAATACACCTCGTTAGGCGATTTCCAGGGGAAGGTTAATGTTGCACACACAGCTTGTATAGGCTACCTCCTCCTATGCATTTGCAGAGCATGCCATTCGCCAAACATGACACTTGGCCCGCTAAAGAGAGCATGTCTCACAGTCGTGATGTCAATTCCGGAAATTTACACATGTTAATACCAAAGATTCACAAGTGAATGACACAAAGTGATCGTTTCAACACTTCACATGTGCCCAACATTAGATTCACACGTTGTAACCTCATAAAATGATTCTCAAGGAGAGGCTGGTACAGATTAACACGGTATACATTATAGACCACTGATGCCTCCCTGACATGTGACCAAAATTAATCAGATTTAGATTCAAGTGATCAAACTGTAATTAATCATGTGAAGAGGGAAATGATCCTTGACGCGGCTCCAGCTGCGAGATGCCTCTGTTTGGTCCCGCGTGCCCCTCTTACAGGGGGTCCACCGGGGCTACATTAAGAGGCTTTGTGCCAATGTCACCTAAATTACAGTCACTTAACACAACAGATGTACTGAATGTCGAGCAAATGATGTGCTCGGGTTGGGGCGGCACATTCACATGCATGGAATAAATTTTACTCAATGTATCAAACGTGTTTTTGTTGCATCCTCTCCCCCTCTCAGTGAATTTGCATTTTGCTATATGCATCGCATGCTCCACTAACCCACAATGTCTTGTACCTCAATCTCCAAACAACTCCATCCATGCCTCTTTTATTTGCCGGCCTTTGCGATCTCCAATGCAGCTTCTGCATAGGTAAATTAAGCGTATTTATTTCAGTGCATCAGTTTGAGGAGATTTTCTCTGCTCTTATAGACTCAGCAGTGGATATGCCAGACAAGCTTCGTTCAGAAGATTATTTTTCTCTTTGTGTGTCAGACTCCTCAGCAGAGGCACAGGCAGATACAGGTATTCAGATGGGAGCCAACGCGGACCGGGCCATTGTGCTTTCCTGCACGCAGGAACAGAGCGTGCTGGCATTGCAGGTATAGAGGGGGGGACAATAACCCGGGGTTGCAGGCACAAATTACATTCATCAACTTTATCAATAGCAAGTCGGGATTTAAGCCAACAAGCTCACCCTACCAACACCCTCCTTCCCCCCTCTCCATAAGTCTGGCTTTCAATGCAAGTTAATTCTGCATACACTGAGAGAAATGATCTGCTCACAATTATGCCTCCTTGGATGGATATTTTATGAAACCAACGTCGCTACTGCCACTACTCTGGCAACAATCCCTACACATCAGTAAAGATCTCATTTCTGTGTAGAAATACTAAAAGCAGTGCATTGATACTCTAGCCCTTCTTCTTATATAATACAGAGAGGGAGAGAGAGATTATAGGCAGTTTAAAAGATGACACCCTTCAACAGTCTGTAATTGTACTTTGCTGGGAGAAAGAATAAAGTAAGAGGAGATATATTCTGAAAAAATCATAAGCCATTATGCTCCAGAAAGGGTTTGTGGGGCGGGGCGTATATCCACATAAAGCATTGCTGAGAACCTCCAGCAAATTACCCCGCAGGCCCGCAAGGAGGGGGAAATATCACTAATTGCCCTCCATTCTGTCAGGTCAATTGACTCTAATTGGAAAAATAATAAAAAGCATACTACCCCGGGAGCGGCAAGCTCTGAAAACGACAGGGTCCTTTTTGGAAAGAGAGCGAAGGGGGGGGAAAGCTCAAATTCCTCAGTGCAAATATGGCATCTGAAATCTATCTTTGCCACTGCCATTTCTCCCTCAAAAACAATTACAGCGTGCCTTCCTCCTGCCACTTGGCAGCTATAATTACAGGGAAAAAAAGGGCATGGGTTACATACCAAGCGAGTATAATAAAATGACATGTGATTAGGCATTAATGTGCATAATCCGGCTCTTTTTACACCTTTATGTGCGATCTTTGATAGTATTGAGAATGTCCACGGACGTGTGAGTGTATTCCGGTGACAGGGAGGGTGTCTTCTGGTCCGCTGCTGCTGAATTGTCTCCCCGGAGAGTGCGGTAATTTGGAGTCAAATGAGTGCAGTGGGGAGGCCAGGCCACCTACAACATTTAGAATATACAGTAGGAGAACAAGAAGGTATTGAATATGAGCTATGCCCCAGGTGTTGGCAGACAAGAGGGAATAGAGCTAATCTACTATCCACATTACTAAATTATTGGAGATGAATGGCTCTGCTAATATAATCTCCCACCCTGGGGGGATGATCCTAAGATTAAGGGTCTGACTCAGTATTCATTGCAGTATTCAGTGCTTTGAATCGCTTGAAAGTTATAATTTTGTTTAAGCCCTGTGCTTAGCACAAACCAGATGAAAGTTCTCCAACTTGCCCATCCTCTCTTTGCAAAAATATAAACAGTCAGTTTATAAAGTGCATTTTTTCTTCTCTTCCAAAACTGAGTAATTTGATAAGTTCAATCACAGGGGTCAAATACACATCAGCTTGTGTCAGAACTTTCCATGATGCTTTGGCAGCTTTCCTGCATTTGTCCGAACATATTACCGGAATTCATATTCGAGATAAAGGACTCGCATTACTGAGCAGTTTCATGTGTGCTGTGTTTGATTAGAATTGGTCAGTAAGTCATCATCAGTCAAATTTTCTTTTTTGTCCTGCAATTGTTGATCAGGAGCTGACCTGAGCTGAACTGAAATTAAATCTCATTCTCTGTAATTTAGTTATTGAGAGTAACCATTAAACCCATCAAAACTTCTCTAAAAAATGATTTTAGATTCATTTGGATTCAGTGTGTTCGCAGGTTTTGGAATCCTTGTGATTAATTCACTGGCATGTAAGGCTTTCGGATGACAAAGACATTCTCCTGTGAGACCCACTGGCACATCCCCCGCCAGCGACGTCTTGCCCCTGGAGACAAACTTAGGATAAAACAATGACAGGAGCCCAGCAGCACACCAACCAGTGCCAAGCAGCACACCCACCTGCTTATGATCAATGAAACCTCACCGTATACTATCTCGGCATACCATGCCAGCCACTGATGAAAGGCCTCATCGTTAGTGACCGTCTTTGATCGGCTCATCGCCTGTTTTGAAATGTAAATTGACGGAAGAAGGAAAGGGTTCCGTGAAGAGTGGCATGCAGAGGAGAAAAGGGGACCCCACCCTCTGGGGAGATTAACGCCACCCCAGTCAGACATGTGTCAAGTGGGGCTTGATGAATCTTGAGAAAATGAAAAAAAAATGGAGACAGAGGAATGAAAACCCTTTCTCTTCCCTTCTTGCCTCCTTTTGCACATCCCTGCCTCTCAGATCATCATCTCCCGCCCTTATTCTGTCAACGCCCTTCTTGATGGTTACTGTCAGAGGTGCGCATCTCTTTTGTAGTGTGGTGTTTTGCTGTTGCCACAGCGGAGATGCTTCCTTCCTCTGCATATGCACAAGTAGGCAGGGGTGGGGTGGGAGGGCGCGGAGGGGAGCGGGTGTTGGATGGAGGGGGTTGGCAAGGCACGGATGCCTGTGGTATCTGCTGATCCTGACACACCTTTGGGAATAAGAAACCAAAGGACAGAGGGAACACTTCTCGAGAAATAGTGGGAGCATGATATCGGAAAAGAGGGATTTGGCTGTTGGTGGTGCTGGTGGGGGCTCTTGCAAGGGCAAGGCACACGTCTATGACATTGTGGATGATAACACAGGGATGACAGCTAACGGATGTTCCCAAAAACCTTAAAAGAAAAAATACTATGAGAGAGAGAGATCGGCTGTTTAAAGCTGTAATCGTAATCCATATTTGGTCAGGAGAGTGAAGGAAGGACGGGACAAGTCATGGAAAGATGGGATTGTGTGTGAGTGTGTGTGAGTGTGTGTGTGTGTGTGTGTGTGTGTACGTGCACATCCATTGGTCATCCGCACATTGTCACAGGGCGGAGGTGTCACCTTGTCTGTCTGCCTCTGCCTGAAAAGGCCGTTGCATCATTTGAAGAGACGATGAAATAGAATAGCTAAATAATGTCCCAGCAGGAGGCCACTTGCAGAGATGATACAATGCACAGGGCCTGCAAACTAATGGCCAGCTGTCTTATAATGAGCTCTGGCGATCCAGGCCCGCTGGTTACCCACCTCGCCCCATTGCCGTCTCCACTGTGGGACATAACGGGCACTATGGGCAATGGGGGGTGGGGGGTGGGTGGAAGGGGAGTAAGAGTGCAGAGGCGGAAGATGAGGGTGGTACTGTCCCTCTCTAACAGCTTCAACCCCCCCCAAGCCCTCCATCACCACTACTGAGCACCAAAACCCTCTCAGTTAACGAAGCAAGAGCCGTCTAATTAGAGCTCAAAAATTCATGAGGGTCCTCATTAATATTGAATATCTGTTGTGGGCCACGACTTCAAAATAAGCACTCGCATATGCAGATGGAAGGTGAGAGATAAGGAGGGTGCGAAGGAGGGAAAGAGGGAAGGAGTGCATTGTGCACCGGCAAAGTAAAGGTAGTGAGGTAAAGGTGGAGGGAAGGCGGTAGCGAGGATCTAAGGGGGTAGGGAGTGGGAAGTACATGAAAAGAAGGGCGACGGATTGGGAGACAGATGAGGAGAGGAGATGGAGGGAGAGCAGACAAGAGGAAAGGGGAGGAGTGGGAAAGGGATAAGAAAAAGTGAGGGCCCCAGAGAGCTATACCTGTGGAGAAGAGTTGTAATGTTGGAGGACTCTCCTGGGAGAGTATGCATCGTCTTTAATGAGGAGGGTGGAGCGCAATGGCGAATAATAAAAAAAAAAAAGAAAGTAAAAAACATTCTGCTCTTAATCCCTCGCTGAGAGGAAAAACTCTTTCAAGCAGGTACGCAGAGGTATCACTTTTCAAGTCCCTCACTCCTTCTGTTTTACCCTGGAAAAGGGTACACAGATAAAAGATACTGTCATTTGAAGATCGTCTGCTACCAACAACCATCATTTGCCTTTGAGATAATTCTGTGTTTTCCAGTTCAGATTTAGAGGCATATGGGTAATGCAGAGGAGGGAGGGATACACTACATTAACTATATGTCAGCCACTCTATAAGACATCAAGAAAAGTCATTTCATAGTGGAGAAGAAAAAAGAAAGAAAAAGGCTGACACGAATAAACAAATTCTCCTCACATTGTCTTGTGTATCACAGCAGCAATGTTTCTATAAGGAACACAGCAGAGGGGTGTACATGCCTGTCATCTGGCCTCAGTAAGGGCACCAGGTTTGAGGACAAACGGCCCCATTTATGCTTGTCACTTCAAGTGTCTTATACCCAAACTTAAACCAAGTCCAAATGCAATTTAATACACTTTTGTTTACATTTAGCCACACCACAAATCTGATTGCAATTTGTCTTGGGTTTCCCAGGCTACACACAAATCAAAACAGCCTGCTCCAATACAGAGGGTGGTGGTGATGCACATAAAGGTGTTTAGTAACTGCCAAAAACACCAAAATAAGAATAACTTTGCACTTACTGTACATTTAGCTGCAACAATAAATGTTTAGATATAGGTAGCTAGTAAAATAAAGTTTATAGTTACAATTGGGAGAAGGTAAGATTATGCATTTACCCCTTTTCAACATCTGGTTAAAATGCCTATCAAACTAAAACTGCATTCTCAAACAAGATTTCAATCCATGTATAATGCTTCTTGGATGCATTTTCACATGCCTTTTTTCTTATGAGATAGCTAGCCAATCTGCCAAAGATGCATGAAGGGAGTAAATTTAAGTGGGTTAATATAGGTGATGTCCTTGATTTGGGGTCTGCTGGTTGACATGCTAGTCTTAGCTGTAGCTAGTTACCCACTGACCTGTGTGGAAAAAGCTGACCGCTTCAACTCCAGCAGTTATTCTCCTAAACCCCTCCGTCTTTTCTTCTTGTCTCCGTTTGGGATTTCTCTCCTCAGATTCAAACATTTTCACAATTCACACCGCTTACCATCAATTCATGTCTGTTACCTTCCACTTGCATGTGTGAAACTACTGCCAGCAGCTGGTTAGCTTAGCATAAAGACTGGAAATAGGTGGAAACGGCTGTCCGGGCTCTGTTCAAAGGCAACTAAATCTGTCTGCCAGCACCTTTTAAAGCTGACATATTAACACCTTATATCTTGTTTAATCCATCCAAAAACCAAAGAGTTCAAATGTATGGGAGGATATGTGGAGTCACTGTGGTTTAGCCAGACAGGTATCAACCTTCTCATTTAACTATCAGCGACAAAAAAAAGAAAGAAAGTTTTTGTCCAACATGTCTGTTCCTTCAAGGGAATCAAGGTGTGTGTCGGGCAGCTTGTGGCTTTAGACCCAGTACATGTGTATTGTGTATATGCATGCGACACAAATATAAATTTGCATGCACACATAAGTGAATGCATGTCCGCACACGAGTGTTTGTGTGTGTGTGTGTTTGTGTGTGTGTGTGTGTGAGGGCAAGTCTGACTGTGTCAGCTCAAGCATCTGTTGGCCCATGTGTGCTCAGCGCTTTGCTTGTGTCCATGTGTGTACGTGTTTGTTACTGTGGTTGGGGCCAACCTGAGCTCTCTTCCTTAATGTGTCTGGGAGGTCCAGGGGAGTCGAGGGCTTTGGAGGGTGTGGATGTGTCTGCACTGAGAGATTTATAGGCTTCAGCCAGGATCACTCTCTTTCTCTGGTGCCAAGTTAAGCAGTAGCATAATTAAAACCTCAGAGGAATCCTTTTGAAGTCAACAATGGGCTCTTAGGCTAACCTTAATGCAAACACACATACTGTACACACACACTCTAAATCATGCACCCACAAGCGCGCTGTCTTTGCTCTCACACACAAACAGATACACACATATGACCACACACATATACTGTATGTCCATGTATCTTCACACACTCTGGAAAGATGCAGGGTAGATTAGATTAGCGCTCTATTTGTTGTAGAGGAGGAAATTCATTCCCACAGCCAGCCAGTTGCAGGTACATTCATATGAGACAGTTATTACTCTGGCACACGATTTGACACAGACCAACACACCAGCACAGAGGGAATGCGCTCATAACAAGAAGACATTTCACATAGTTGCACAAAAAAAGAAACAGAGGTGCTATTAAAGGAGGTGACAGCATATGGGGCAAAACTGTGCATCGATAATGAATGCGAGACTTATCCCGTATGTGAGCATATAGAAAGAAATGACATTTCTCTAATGCTTTCCCTCAGCGTATACTAACTTTGTTTTTCTATGCACACACACACTCACACACACGCACACACAGTACAGGACAATTACTCACATTAAACACCAACAGATGCCATCTTGATTAAATTTGACCGCACAAACACAAATGGAAGCGAGCGGGTCTGCGTCAAGGGTTCCCAGAGCATATGCCGTGCGGGTCGTCAGGAGCCCAGGAAAGAGGGAAGGATCTGAGGCCGCCTGCTGTTGTTGCCTTGCTGACAACATACTGTGGAAAATACCCTCCGAGCCGCGAGATGGCACGGGCCATGACCCACCATCCGGCCCCGAGAGGAGACTTGGTTGAATGCTGAAAGATGTAAACATGGGAGGAAAGACTTCAGTAAATGTTAGTAATTCGCAGTGCGTGTAGGTCCTGACCATGTTAAGTGAACAATAGTAAGCTATTGCTGTGGAGACATGATGGAGGTGTAAATTGGACAACCGGGGCCTTTTCTATAACGAGCTATTTGTGAGCATTTTTTTTTTTCACAGCTCTTGGCGCCACATCAAAGTGAGAAATGGTAGATCTTGTGTATCTCAAGGTTGCAAAGTCAAGTTAGATTCATGCCCCGGACCCATGCCAGCCTAGATCAAAAGTATTGGGCCTTGTAATATGATCACAGTGGGAGTTCACAATGTGAGCTAACACGGTCTTCAGAGGGGGGGTGTGTGTGTGTGTGTGTGTGTGAAAATAAATGTGTGATCTTTATCTGTCGTTGCCCATAACCCATGCAGGCATGGTGGTGGTATGCATCGATAAACTCATAAACAAACTGTAATTACTAGCCCATTAGAGTCAGTCCCTCACAAACACAGGCTCATAATCCGCACACAGGAGGGATGGAGGCTTGCCGCTCATTTTCACATAACCCACTGAGCTAAAAAAGTGGAGCAAAATACTTAATGATTTGTGACTGGGGGACAAACAAACTGTTTTGATATAAGAAGCTTACACACTCTCAAAAGAGTCGCTCATTATTGTACACGCTCCCCTTGTTTGAGTTTGAGCAAAGCTTAATTTATAGGGGAGGTGATCAGAAAATGGAAGGCAAATTGGTGTGTTATTTGAGGTGGATAAACATGTATTCCTCTGCTGGGAGTAATCAGGAAAATAATCACTTCAGCCTCGACAACAAATCTACTTGAGTGAGTTTCAAGATGATAGCCTTGTTGTTGGAACTGGACCCTGTGGAGTGCACTTTGTTGTCCCTATATGGCCAGACAGAAAACCTCTTGACAGTCCAGGCCATGCTCACTCTGAGACAAATCCAAGTCCAGGGGGATTGAAGGCAGGACCCCCGAGTTCATTCATTATACAAGGCGAGTCTCTCTCCGGCTCTTGATGTCACTCTACAACCCAAACCAGGCCTGTCGAGTTTTTGAATGATACCATGGCTTTTCTACGACATTTTGGACATTAATATTGCAGGGATTCTTTATATCCCCTCCCCATACCTTTATGTATTCTCCTAGACTCCTTCAAAGGCGCTGGTCAGGTCCTCTAACCTGGGATATATGGGGCTCTATGTCTTTCCTTGCCTCCTAGTTGGACAGCAGGGATTTGCTATGATCCACTGTGACTCCAAGTGTGTATCTGTCTACATGTGTGTACACTGTGTGTGCGTACAGCTCTTTTCTACCTAAATCTGCCTCACTCCTAACCTTCAGTGGATGCGGTATGTCTGAGTGATCAAGCAGATCAAGCGCGCATCTACCTCGGCTCCTCTCTGTGGTGACATTTCGCTAAACCCCAGACAATCCAGGCTGCCCTGATCCTTCTTGGCCCATGTTTATTCAACAGAGAGGTGGGCCAATCCGAGCCTAGAGACAGTTTGAGTCTTAAGACTACAGAAAAAGGGACATGGGTAATATTGTTAATAGTACGGGTGGTGATGGGGTAGGAATCAGTATGCATAGCAAAACAAGGGAAAACTATATATATATAAGTAAATAATCTCTGTTGGCTTATAGCAAAATTGCAGATCTGCAAATTTGAAGTTTTTGCTTTTGTCTTGAAAAAGCACCTCTTCTATTTCAGTGTTCCTCAAAGGAACTAATAATTGAATATTCATTATATTTTTATAAAATGCTTTTCCCCCCCATATGAATATGGCAAGAATCCTCTCACCATCATGTCTCAAACGTTAAATCTTCAGTATATTCTATTCTATTTTTGCAGAAGCAATTATTTCTTTAGTAGATCAATGTTTTACATTATTGATCAAACACGTTATACTTCCTCTTCTTTCAGCACCTTAAATATGAGGATTTGCTGCTTTTTGCTGTTTTCTATCATTTTAAATTAAGCTCGGAGTAATTTGAAGATGTCGCTTTAGGCATTTTTCACACTTTTCTAACATGTTACAGACTAAACGATTAGTCAGTTAATTGAAGTAAAACACATTTGCATTCATAGTAGAACATATTTATTTCGGTTCTGGTAATAAATTTAACCTTTGATACTAAACTTCCTGAATACAGCTCTCATCTCTTGTCAAACTGACATGAAAAGAGTCTTTGTGAAGTCTGCAGATACATACTCCAAGAGGAAGTAAATAACAACTGCACACATCCACTAACTTCCTGAGCATTATTAAACTAAAAAAGGAATGCAAGCACTCTTTTATGCCAGCAGGAAAGAAATGCCTTTAGGTCACATGTGGTAAATAAGAAGTGGTGGTGGTGCTTGAGCGGCTAGAGACGTAGTTATTAATTACAGTACCTGGTGATGTGTTCAAGTGCAAGGTATTAGCCTCTGTTACGCTAACGGGCTGCTAATGCGGTTGGTGTTTGACCGGCGCTGAGCTCACTAATATGTCTACAGGGACACTGGAGGCTCTAATTAATCCTGAGCTGACGGCCAAGCCAGGACATCCCCTGGGAGGCATCAGGGAAAGGAAGGAGTATCAGCACACTTATCCACAGATTAGACTCAACACCTCCACCCGGATGCTGAAATGCTGGGCCAAAGAGTAGCAAATGTTTTGTTTTTCTTTCTTGCTCCCGTGAAAGTGAGTGAAAAGACAATGTTTTGTTTTTTAATCTCCTGTTTGAAAAAAAAACAAAAACAGAAAATGATCCTGTTTTATATTTTACGACTAATCTGTCAGTCAAATGAGGAAGTGTCACTGGAGTGAAGCATTAATAAAAAAAAATAAAAAAAAGAATATTCATGTTCTGTCTGACTCACTCAAAGTTTCCTCTGCTGAAAAGGTTGTCTGATGGAGGATGAATCTCATGCATGTTTGTCAATATAATTTGCACTCCCCTTCACCCTAGAGGAACATGCCAGTCCCTTAAGGTTTCCGACTCAAATGCCAACATCTGTCTGGCAACGGAGGCAGAATGAGAGTCTAGGACACCTTCATCAGAGGTATTCTCTGGTTGACAGAAGCCACGATGTGGAATTTCCTAGATGAAATAATGGACGAGCTGAAGGAGGCTTGGGTATGCAAATCCCCCACTGCACCCACCCCTGTTTTAAACAATCCATCTTGATTAATATTTCATGCGACGAAAAATCTATTAGTCAGGAAAAAGTTGAAACTTTTCTGCCTCCCCAGAGGAAGGCCCTTGTTTTTTTTTTTTTCCTTTTCTGGTACTTGTATGTGTGATGTCATTTTCTGGGCGACCATCTTGGAAAAAAAAGGAGACAAAACATCTTGTAATAATGGGCTTAAAAAGAACCAGCTTCTCTTTACTGTCTGGTGCTCATGACAGTCTGAACAAACCGAGGCCAAATGTGCTGAAAGTCCAAAAGCATTGGGATCCACAAACAATTTGGCATGGCTGCTCACACTTATCCACAAACCTTCTTTTATGTGCGTTCTACTTGGCAACGTCCACCCTCCCTCCTTCCCGAAGCCCACTCAACTGATAGACGGAGTGGGTGACAGTTGCACATCACAGTACCACACTGCTCTGTACCTCACCACTTTCATTATACTGTCATTTTGAATTATCAGCAGCGATGGACTGGCAAGGATGAATGACACATTCCAGCGAATGGAGCAGCTACAGCCTGGCTCCAGCGTGTCCTGGCAAGCCCCGCTTTATGCCACGCCAGACAGGAGAGGGCTGGCCAAGTGTCTGGCCAAGGGGCTGCACTAATACTGCACAAATAAGGGGGGAATCCCCTGCCCCCAAGCTCGCTGAAAACAATACATCTATGTTGAAATGGAAGGCGATATTCCTGGGCATACACGTGCTCATCGTATGATTATATGTAATTGAGTAGAAAAGTCACATAAAAAGGCTGCAAAGCAGATATGGTAGGGTGAGTACATTTTAATATCAGCACTGTATCCATTACCAAATGTCAATTTCAAGTCAAGTGATATAATTGAATAAAACAGATGCTCTCTTGCCAGAAATATGAGGCACTATAACTAATGTGTCAGTGAAAATCTATCTGATCACACAAGGGTGACAGAAGAGATATCAGTATAAAACGCAGTTTTGGCTGCAAATTAGATCGCGGAGCAACGGATTTCACCACAATTTGCATTTTGCATGTAAGCAGCGTCGAGCCAAAAATACTTGCCACAACACCACAACGGCGGTCTCAGAAGGCTTATGAGCACCAGGAGACGAGAGTGAGAATGGAAAGAAAGATAGATAGAAAGACAGAATTAGGAGGTGGGGGGGGGGGGGGGGGGGGGGG
>JBBPCS010000238.1:3127123-3137123 GCA_037974645.1 Hollardia meadi
CCCCCCCCCCCCCCCCCCCCCCCCCCCAACGACACGCTAATAAAAAAAAAAAAGAGTTCCAAGGCAGCAGGGCGATGGCTAGGATGGGATCTCATGGGACATTACATTTCACAAGACGCTGGGATCCAAAATCAAACAGTTAGCAGCGGTTTTTACAGCTATGACTCTGTGGCGAAAACCACTTTGTTGCCTTGGATGTAAATTACGTGTTCATACAGAATCATAGGCTCTGACACTGAAAAGATCCAAAACACTGATTCTCTGTGTTTTCTACTCAGCAGATAGCACTTCAAATTTGTATTACAAAGCCTAAAAAAGGTAGACAGACGTCTCCTAACTGGAAAAATCTGGCCATTATTATGGTTTGTGTTGTCTGGCAGGGTGGAGCTGGGATAAGAGACAAGAAAAAAATGCAGCCCTGCTCTTTACTGCACTACTTTTTTGACTAGAAACGCGAGGTTACTCACTGACGACGCTGTAGCTCTTGTAATTTCCTCAGGACTGCGACTCTTTAAAAGACAAAAAAGATGGTTTTAATCTGATCTCCTGCAGTTCACATAAAAATAGTTGTTAGTGAAGTTCTGAACAGCCGTCTTTCAGCTGATATGCCAAACAGACATCATGCAATTTGTTAGTTTGACAGTTAAGACCATGAGGGTAGGTCATGACAGCACGATTTTGTTTGAATATTCTTTTTAAAAAAAAAACTGTAGTCTAATTTGTTAACTGGGAACGGAAAACATGAATAAATGAATAAAGGAGACACTGGGTGAACTAAATCAAGTGCTTCTGCGGAAAAATGATTGTACCTTATCTCGCTCTGCCCCTTAGATATTCCAAGACATCCGAAATTGTCCTGGTCTAAACATATCTTTAATAAATTATCAGTATCCAAC
Organism: Hollardia meadi; assembly: GCA_037974645.1. NCBI lineage: Eukaryota > Metazoa > Chordata > Actinopteri > Tetraodontiformes > Triacanthodidae > Hollardia > Hollardia meadi. Next base: position 3,128,020 of record JBBPCS010000238.1, read on the forward strand.
AGTGTAAAAGAGAGAATCAAGCATGCTGCAAGGCACGCTTGCATTGGTTTCCCACAGCCTTTGCTCTGAACATTGTGAAATCCTTTACTAATTTGTATCAGGGCAATGCTAGAGAAGGATTGGTCGCGGCTCATTCAGTCCACATTATCTTTGGCATATCTTAGCTTAGACACACACGCGCACACACACTCTCTCTACAGTTAAGTGCCAGCCATTATAAAACAGCAGCTGGTTCTCTTGTATAACTGTGGAAGGCTCACCAGGGGCCTGCCATCTCTTCGGCCATGGTGGGCTCCAAACAAGAGATTAAAAACATATAAAACATACACACAGTGTTGCAACTTTCCCTGCTCGTGTGTCTGTGCAAGCTCGTTCTTCTTCCTCATTGTTGGGAGTTTTCTTTTTCTTTTTGTCTTTTGTCAGCCCTTCAGCCAATCCTCACCTCTCTGTGATTCTTGGAACAAACTGAGACGAGTGTCAAACTTCTTAGAACCAGATTGAGGCAGATATGTACTGTCAGGTATTTGTTCCTATTCTGGTGCACGTATAACTGAGTGCTCTGGGGAAAATATGTTTTCAAGGACCTGTTGACTTCAATGTTGAGAATTGATGACTTCTTCACGGGCCAAAAAAAAAAAAAAAAATGCTGAAAAGCTTTCAACAATTCAATTACCGAATAAAAAACTGTTCTTTGATTTTGGCGAGAAAATACTTTTCGTCCAATGTAAAAGACCTCCAGGCTGAAAATGAATTTTCTTCTCTCTGCGTAATTTAAGTATTAAAGAGGATGAGCGTTTAAGGCCACAGCTGAACTGACAGAGGACTGGTCGCTTAAAACTGACTCTGCCCATAAACATCCTGACGCCAGTTAATTGTTGGTTCGACGATCAAGCCTTCCCTTGCCCCCTCCAAATTTGCTTTCTTTCTCTCGCACTCTCTTAGTCTTTCACCTCATTCTTAAACAAGGAATGCAATTTTTACAGAAAAAAAAGTGAGACGGAGTGGGTGAGGCATAGAGAGAGAAAGAAAGGGAGAGAGTGAGAAAGAGATTGCAGGCAGTAGTGGTGTGAGAAGGGGCGTATGGCACCCATTATCTTGTTTATTAAAAGCAAGTTTCTTTCCTTTGCTCCCTCCTCCCCATGCAGCTGACCGCAGATATTTCCAAAGGCCTCACTCCGCTGCTCTGTGCCTACTTCACAGGCTGCTGAAAGGGTCACAGAAGTTGAAACCAGAGAGTGTCAATCGCCCGTTTCGCTTCGGGACCCGATGGAGGCATACCACAGGCAAAACAAAGTGTGCATGTTTATGTGCTTGTTTGCATGTGCACAGCTGAGAGCGTGTGCATAAAAAATAGAAATAAAAAATGAAAACGGGAATCAGTGCAAACAGGAGGGAAACTGCAAAGCCTGCAGCACAATATGTTGCAGTGAAGGAGACGTCAAACAGATTCCACCTCCAGCTGACTAATGACTTTTGACTAACTAGTTTCAATCTGATTGGGTTTAAAACAAGAATGCTGCAAAAGGGTATTTAGCACTTGATTGCTAGAGGGGCCATTTCTTATTAAAATCTGGTTAGAGAAATCTATAATCTATAATCTCTTGTGTGTGAAATAACTAGGGGACTCAGCAGCTAGCCTAATTCTTGCCTCAGCCTTCAAATTTAGGCTTGATAAGCTTGAATTATTAAACAAAACCTGTTCACCCTTGCTTGTTCTGAAGGCTTCACAATTGCAGTATAGACTCCTTGGATCCAGTGTGACTCATCCATTTAGAGGTCACGCTCACATGTTATCCAAATGTTATCCTGTGTAATGAGTAACACCGCACATGCTGTCTGTGGTCCTACTTTATATTTTTTTTCCCCCAGCTGTATCAAGATGCCCACATGTTACCCAGCAGACACCGAATGTTCCTACTGTATATGAAGTGAGGCAATTTTACTGCTGGTAAAACCGTAAAACATCTGAGGCATTTCTGTATCTTTTCCATCTTCTGTTTCAACAAATGCGACTCGGGCTTTAAGTATTAACAGCGAGAATCCACCCTGAAACAAAATTCATGTGTTTTTCATTGGCAGCGGTCGGTTCCCAATATGAACTGCGCACATGAATGAATTAATCCCACAGCTACAAATAAGGCAAGAGGCACTTATGACTCCACTTGTATATTCTGTGTAGATGAAGTGTCGACACTGGGTAGACAGTTCTCAGGGCGATTTTCTTGTGTTGTGGGCATTCCTGCTGAAAAAACTGTTAACACAACACAGATTTAAAATGTATTTATGAGTCATCAAATATATTTTTGCCAGCCGTAGCGGCCTCGGGGCATTTCTGTCATAAACATCACAAATTAACATTCTGGTATGTGTGGTTTAAAGTTTTGAGAGCGACTTGGTCATGTTTGCACACACAGATTGAAGTGTCATCAGGAGATCATTAGAATAAATACTGTAAGGCTTTCATTTTTAAGGCACAGTGGTACCCTTCGCCCTAATGTTCTGGGCCCCCATTAACAGAAAAATACATATTAAATATTGGTTTATCACCGCAATACTTCATGACTTAGAACTTCACTAAGAATCACTCATAAATATCACTTTGAAGTTCATAATTCAGCAGTCTGATAATGATGTGTTACATCTGTGTATGAAACCCCGGGTGTAAAATGTGTTCTACATTTGTGATTGGTGATAACGATACTTTTAACCATACCTCTTCAAAATAATGATGATTATTTGGATTTTTCCTGTTGGAGTTTAATAACCGTTTGTTCATAAGGAGTGACATAATGTCCCTGTGCATTTCTTTGCCTGTCCTTCATTGAATGTACAAGGCCAGTTTGTGGCAAAGGGAAGGGTTACCACCTCTCTAAAGACGGAACGAGTCAGACGAGAACCGATTTATTGGAAAACATTCCTTTGGTATTTTTATTTTTATTTTTTCACATACAGCAGTGGGCTCTGTGTAACCCCGGACAATGACCAAGTAAATCCAATGACACCAAATCACTATGAGAGAGGGCAAGTACAAAGACGCACAAATGCGCAGGCACCCAAACACACCGACGTCCTGCGTGTGCTCGGGTCATTGTGCGGTATCTAACACATCTACAGCAGGAAAACAGCCGTTATTCAATTTGCACCAAGCAAATCTCTGAGGCTGTTCAATTCATCAAGGCCAATTACTGATACAAAGTGCTGGAGGTTATCTCCACTCGCCACGTACTGCACTCGTTCAGACATAGACCATCAGCTCTGTTATGAATCAGGGTGTTGCCTGCATGGCTGCACAAAGGCCTCACAGTGCGGCCAGAAACTGGGTGGTCCAACTATTTGACACTGCCCAGCACAGCCCAGGACCCCATTGTACTGTCAGTGGAGTGATGTTTCTCAAGAACACTGATTTAAGATCAGTTTGCTCAAATGAATTTCTCATTCTGGAGAGACAAAGAGTTGCCGGCAGCCACAGCAAGGCGCAGCTCTGCCGGGTCTGGTCTGTTGGGTTCTGTTTGCATGTCCTGTTTTGTGATCCCTGCTAATTGGCCATCATTACACCCCACATTACCCTATCAGGGCATGGCTAGAGGGGGAAACAGACCATAGTGGTGGATGGTATGCTTTGGTAAGTCTGAATTACACTACACCGGGGCCATGACTAATATTGGTGCAGTCGATAACTGCTAATGTAAGCAATGGAACAGATGCCCACGGTGGAATAACAACAAATATAGTCCAGTTAACCTTCTCGCAAGGCTGCCTTTGACCAGTAAGAGAGGCACAGGCTCGGTCAAGCGCACTTGATGGCTCTCATTCAGCTGTGATTGTGTTTCACTCTGGTGTGTTAAGTGTTTATTAGTTTTAGCTGTTTGCTATTTATTTATTTTTTTTAGTTCTCATATAGTGTGTGTGTGTGTGGCTGCGCATGTAAATGAATGTGTATGTGTGAGGTGTCCCTTGTTCTTTGTGGTCAATTGGTGGGATATAATTACGGCCAGTGTTTATGAAATCCTCCGCCGCAACATAACAAAAAGTGGAAAAGCAATGCTTTATGTTAATAATCCGTCCTCAGCCAAACAAACTAAAGTATGTTTATACAAGTAAATGCATAACAAGGAATCACTTGAGACGGTCCAAAAAGTAAGATAAAGACGAAACAACAAAGATTACTTCCATACTTTTTTGTGACTCGTGAGTTTAATTGTTTGTTTTTGTTTGGAGAGTCTGCTTATGTTAATTACGCTCCCCTCTGTTTGAGAAAAAATAAGAGTCAAAAATATTTTTCAGCACAAACACAAACACTTTGACAGAATGCAAACATGAGAAGTCTACCGCCCCACAAATCCACACCTCTCAGCCCTGCCGCTCGCACACTGAAGGAAATTAAACATCTGTCTTTTCTCCCCCTCGCTCTTGCAAAACCTGGCATCTTTGAGTAATTTTTCTTTCTTTTTCTTCTTTTTTTTTTTCCCCGGTCAGGTCTGGGATTCCCTCGGCACAGCCGAATTCAATTTACTGCAGTGTTTTTTTTCTTCTTCGGAGCCCAGTCCTTCTCATGCAGAAGACTTTGGGATCGCAGCAGTGGGACTGAGGGCCCGGTCGAAACCGCTACAGGATGAGCCTCAGTCATCTTTAGACCCGATAGATGAGACTGTAGCCTTGACCCATGTGCTAAGCTGCCGGGTCGCTTGATTGAAGTGCACCACACTTGAGAACATCAGCGCCTTGCATCCATTGAAATAATAAGCTGACCCAGAGAGCTGCTCGCCTTTGAGCTGTAGCCAAACCATCTGAATCCACTCTGCCCAAATGAGGGCTTATTTTTCAAAGCGACTCTCATGTGCTCCGGCAGACCCTGCACCCGTGTTCTGTGTGTGCCATATATGTGCGAGTCAGTAAGTGAAAGGGCGGCGGAGGCCGTATTGGAAAGGAGCAGATCACGTCTGTGGCTAAACAGTTTGTTTGGTGAGTCACATGTTCCTGGATAGTTGTGTCCTTACAGTTTGGCTAAATTTTTCTTTCCAGTTGTTTCCCCCAAGTTTTGTTTGGTGATTTTTTTTTTTCCTTAACCTTTAAATCACGAGGACACAACATGTCTCCAGTGCCTTTTCTGTAATGTCGTGGAGGGAAAGTCCAGCCGAAACAGGATTAGACATAATGCAGTTTAAAAGTACTCCAAAAGTTCACATGTCAAATCCTAGATTATATGGAACTTACTACATTTGCAACCAGAAGGACTGCAACCGTGTTGAACCAGGGGCAATACAATGACGAAGAAGCAGACACCTACAATACTGTGAAACTCTATGGAATAACCACACAATTATCACAGCTTTTGTTTTGTTTTTTGGAGAAAATCAAACTAATCTAAACAACCCAGATTGAAAAATAATGTCTGTGATTGTATACAAATATAGCATCATATATAGGCTCTGCATTATTGTTTTCTTTTTGGTAGTTTATGGGACTGATACTTTTTCTGTTTTTATTTGGTGGGTGTATATTGTAGTTCTGCAAGAATGCATATTAATACAAGATGTGGGAAGAAGAGAGGGGGATAGAAAAGGACAATCGACAAAGGAAGGGAGACTTTAAGGAGTGGAGGAGCAAAGAAGAGCTCTTTTCAGCCAGCTAATGACTACTATAATGTGCACGAACAGACAATAGTATTATGTATGTATTCTTATGTAAGAATACTTTATGTTCAGTATTTTGTATGCAGGGGCTGATGATTTGCATAAGGACACAGAATGTCCAAATATGGTTTATCTGCCCTCCAGTATCCCAAAAACGTTTTGGATAAAACATTAAAATGTATTAAATGATACAGTTAGATATGGAGAATGGCATTAAAAGATTTTCTTTTTTTTTCATTTCATTGTGACTTAACACTCGCTGATTGAATAATGAATGGAGGATACGATGGGGTCACTTCATACTGTGTTAGATTGTCAGCTCTGAAACAACTGGTCAATCGATGGAAAATAAATCAGCAAGTTATTTTTTGTTTTAAGAAAAAAAAAAAAGCCCAAATTTCTTTCTGGTTTGAGCTTGCAAAAAATATGAATATATGCTGGTCTCCTTAGACTTCATATAAAGTGAAAACTTTGGGCTTCAGATTGTTGCTTCAACAAAACAAAACACACACAGACCTTTGAATAGATCTTTTCACGGTTTTTATTTTATGGACCAAATTGGTAAATCTGTCCCAAAAAAAAAAAAAGAATCATTGCAGCCCTGCTCTTTTTTTTAATAGAGAAGAGTAAAGAAGAAATTTTAAAGAGAGCAGATGATGAGGTTGCAGTTTTTCCACACCAGGAGAAGACAGATGTGTGTGTTTTCACACTGATAAATACATTTAAAAAAATATATAAGATCCACAAATTTCCAATATTGAAAAATGAATAGAAAATTTGGTTGTACTAAAATTCATAATGACTTGGGGAACCGTATAGTTTAATTGAAATGGTCTGGTAATGGTTAAGGCGCGTACCACATAACTGGTTCGACTCGTGGAGGGAACCCTTGTTTCGTGCCACACCACCCTTTCTCCCCACGTTTCCTGTCTATCTCTTCACTGGCCGTCAAATAAATGCCAAACGACAAAAATAAAGATAATCTTTCTCGAAAATCACAAGAACTTGACAATTCGAGAGTTCGGGGACCTTAAATTATTGTCATTAAAGGTCAAGAATAGTTAATCTTACCTGTCTCATCCTATCAAAGCTTTCCATGATAAATGTGCGGGTGCAGTGAGGAATTTGGTCTATAAGACGTTGTGTTGCAGAGGTTTTCAACATGGTTTCCATTTTCATATCAGGCTACATTAATAACACTCGCTAACCAGTGTCTCCTGGCAGTTCATTCCCTCTGTCACTCTTTACAACATCTGACATGTGTTTGAATTCAAAAGGCCAAGTGGAGACTCCTCTTTTTTCCATCCTCATCTATCTATTTGCATTTTTTTTTCACCCTTTCTTCTTTTTAATCATTCCTGATTAGAACTGTCGGCAGGCCAGTCGACACTCTGCCCCACCCACACAGGGCTGCCTTACAGTAGCCAGTCAGCAGAATTGGAATTAATCTGGAGTGGGCATGTGGCTGCAGGATGAGGTTGCAGGAAGAAAGAGTCACCTCACAAGAAGAGAAAGAAGAAGAGCGCACGAGGAGGACGAGGGACGGGGAGAAGAGAGAAAGACATCACGATGCAATCTGCTCCCTCAGCACAGCGTCTCAGATGTGGTCTGGCACCTAGTTCACAAAGCCAACCAGATCCACACATTGCCTTAATATATCTGGAAAGGGGTGAGTGGTGGTGTTGGGGGTGTAATGGGGAATGAGGGGGGGAAAGAGAGGGAAAGTGGGAACGGGTGACAGGGAGAGGGAGGGAGGGAGGGGGGGGGGGGGGGGGGGGTTTAAAGAAGAAAGGGAAGCGCAAGTCTTTTGTGTTTACTCACACTGAGTCGCTGCCAGAAACTTTAGACCACATAAGTGATTCACTTTTGTCATCTTCGCAGTCCCATGTAAAAGATTGATGAGGGAGATGATGAACTAAAATAAACCAATCTCACAGTCGTTCACACAGACAAGGCAGCCAAGGGGACAGGCGAGCAGACAGGCAGGGCCTCTTCAGTGAGCAAAACCAGGCCCACGTTCTCTCTGGCCAAGTCTCATCTCTTCTGAAAGGGAGAGGGTCTTGCCGGTCAGAAGCAGCCTGCTGCCCTCTTTTGTCAATACTATGGCTGCACTGAACGGATATCGTTCCAATGTGAGATAAAAAAACCACTAACCTACAGATATTTGATACCTGTAGTTAAATAAATGAAATCATAAAATTATATAAAAGAATTTTTTTTTCTTCAAATGTTGATTTAAGCACCAAACCTCCTTCTGTAGTTTGTAATCAATTTCACTCCTGTGAGTTTCATTTAAACTGTTAAAATGCGGCTTTGGACATAACTCAAACTTTAACTTCTTCTTTTAATATAAACTCATAATAATAATATCATATTAAATAAGTAGCATGTGACAGAATATGTGGCGCAACTGCACTGCCTTTTTCACCAGTGTTGCTCCAGCATACAGAACCGCAGCTTTTATGAATCCATAAAATGATGTCTTGTTTTAACGAGAAAAGAAATTCATTGCTACCGTAATTGGTAAGTGCCCAAATCATTAAGCCCTAATGCGGGGCATTTCCTTTGGAGGTAGTTTCCATTTAAGAGACAAGTGTCTAATTGGTGAGTTGTTGAAAAGCACCACTACCTCCCCAGAGATCGTTTCTGAAATCATATAGAGGATAATTCCCTTTCAATTAAAAGCTACAGTATTCCAGGTTTTATTTAATTGAATGTGCTTATTCAAATCATGGGGTGGGGTGGGGGAGGGGGGGGGGGGGTTGGAGGCGTCGGCACCATGATTCCATTAAGGGCTGTGTAATATTACCAGGCCAGAGTGAAAATATCACTCTGTCTCAGGAAAAAAAAAATAGAGAGCAATATCAGAAATAGATTGCTCGAAAAAGAGAACACTCCAAAGCAGACGGCGGCCGGCACGGGTGCAGATTGAATAAACAGCGTTCGGCGCAGAAAGCATTATGCCGAATAAAGATGACCTGCTGCTGCCGCCACTGTCTTTGAATATTATTGGAATTAATTTGTCAGCCGATACTGAATGCTGACTGTTTTCAGGAGCCTGAATAGATCTCTCGCAGTTTTCAAACGCATGTGCGGAATGTAGTGAGGGGAAAATGTTTCTGTGTGTGTGTGTGTGTGTGTGTGTGTGTGTGAGTGTGTATGAAGCAGCAGTTGAGATAAATCATGGTTTAGGGTAACATGGTGGGCAACCAGTCAGTGGTTGTGGCATGAGGGCGTTGAGAGTGTCGCCAAGTACAAATTTCATCTGAACTGCATTACATAAGAAAGAATTGGGAGCGAAAAAGACCTGATGCTTTGTCGAATCTCAAATGCAGCTTCTGAGAAGTAAAAGGAAAAGAGTTATCTCACTTTCTTCATCTCGCAGTTTGTTCTGTCAACTCTCCTGTTCCCTCTCCTCCTCCCCCCCCCCCCTCCCCTCTCTCTCTCTGCCTCCCTCTCTCTCCCTGGCAG
>JBBPCS010000238.1:3153347-3165552 GCA_037974645.1 Hollardia meadi
AGAGAGAGAGAGAGAGAGAGAGAGAGAGAGAGAGAGAGAGAGAGAGAGAGAGAGAGAGAGAGAGAGAGAGAGGCTGGCTGGCTGGGTCTGTTTGTTGACTTTTGTCACCGCGTTGATGCTTTGTAAACTTTTCACCACCCCAAAGTTTTGTTACCACGCTCCGGTACATGAGGCGGCCACATGCGTGCTGCATGGCTCGGGCTCTTTTTGAGTGTCATTAAATCTAATACACAGCCACTGAGAGCAAACAATGTCTCTGCATGCTTTCATGAACTCAGAGAACAGCAGGTATTGTTGTAAAGACACGTCATGCTCCTTAACACATGCTCGACAATATGGCTCTGGCTGTTGTCCCCTCCTTAGAGGATAGTCGCCGACTTTAAATGAAAAGTCCCCCTTTTTTTTTTGCATCAATTATGAAATGTACGCGGTCCTGAGCTGTCTCTCTCACACAGGCCTTCACTCTCTTTCTTTCGCCCTCTCACTTCACAGCCAAATCAAGAATTCTGTTGGCAGTGAAATATATTGAATTTGACAACTCCAAGAAAGACTTTCTGGAGGATAGCGTTTTATTTTGGGTGACCTAATTGTAAGCTCCCCATGGCTGCTCCTTGTGCGGTATCTCACTCACTCCTGAAACAGCTTCATTTCTACATTCAAATTATTCATCATCGCCTGGATTTATTTCCTCCTTTCTTCACTTTTCATACCTTTGGTGTTCTCTGCGGGGATTTGAGATGAGGAGGGAGAAAAAGAGTGCTTCTTTTGTTTTTTTTTCACAAGCTATTGTTGAAACACCTTAAGTCTCTGGTGTACGGCAGAAACTGAAGTGATAGACAGGGCTGCCCTATTTACAGCCAGATTAAAAAGAATCACACAGGAAGACAGTGTTAAATGATGATTGTCTATGACATTTAACAATTGATTAAAGAAAGATAAGTTTTAATAGGTGCTGGTGATGTGGGTGTTGGGGGGAAGAAGGGAGGGAGGCAGGGAGGTGTTCTCGGCAGCAAATTTCTTTATGCACGCTATATTCTGCAACTTGTAACAATATCATGATAAATTAAACATAAAACATCTAAAGTGTTACAAAAGGAGTATAAGAACATAGTGGTACTTTTTCCACAAGTTGCACATACATATCAGATAAGTGTAATTAGGAAATGTACCTCATTTGAGTACTCTCAAATGTCACTTATTTTGCGTGTGCAATATTTTGAAACTCTTAAAAGGTGTGAACATGATATTATCTGTCATTTATTGGAAACCACATCCGTCCTTACATTAACCCCTTATATACCGATGCTAACCGTTGTTTTTGTGCGTGTTGACGCCTTACTTCCTGTAAAAAATCATTTGAGTCCGTACTTATTGAACCGCCATGACCACAATGTCAGAGTTTAGAACTGAAAACATATCTTCTGCTTTTGCAATATTTACAAAAAGTCATCGAAGTTGCTCAACTAAGAGCACGTCTGAACTATTTTTTACATGTTTAGACAATGGCAAACATTTTCAGAAATCATAATCTAAGCTGAGCGATTTGTATTAGTGATGTCTGTCTGCATTGAGAAACACAACGTCAGTCTGTCTCACAGCATGCTAATTACGTTCGCAAGAGGAAAGCATTAGAACAAGGGCAGATAGCATCGAACACCTGACACGAACCGTGGCTAGAAACACTCCTACAGACTAACAGTCAGACTCCTGTGCTGACAAGGAGGCAGACAGAGGGAAAGAGTCAGTGATGGAGAAGTTACGCAGCTTACTGAAACTCCACTGTTTGCTCAACTGAAAGGACAAAATGACAGATAGCGTGGGATATTTGTGTTTTTTCAGAATGTCAGAGAGTCCGTCAGAGGAGGGCTGCCGGTAAATGTCTCGGTCAGTAGTTATCAAAGTCTGAATAAGAACTCAGATTTGGATTTGAATTTGAAAGAATTATATGGGTGAATTATTTTTAGATTTTCTTTTGTCAAGGTGTGACTAACTCGCCATGCTAGAATGAATAAAACCCCTTTCACTCGAGGCAGATTTCTCACATGATAAATGTTTGACATCAGCCCACGCAGCAGCAAGGGAATATCTTAAAATTGGGCGGTCTGACAACACAATAAAAAATAAATGATCTTTTTTCTTTAAAAATAATTTGCAGTCATAAAAAGTTATTTTAATCACACTGTGATCCAAACAGAATTAAATGCAGACTGAAAGTGTGCTACTCACAGCTTCAAAGCATCCTGGTTGATTTTTGTTGTTGTTGTTGTTGTTGTTGTGGTGGTGGTTATTGCCTGCAAGCTAAGTGCATGTACACTGAACATATTTCCACCAAGAAATTTAGAAAACAAAACTACTACATTCCACAGAAACAATTCAAGTTCCCCACTAAGAGTCAACACTGACAAATACAACTTCATCTGAGAGTTTAATGAGTTGAATTGCATTGTGCTGTAAATAGTCTCTCTCTCCATAGGGCATTGCAAAGGCCTGCGGACAGTTCCTGGCATATCTGTGAAGTGTGGCGGTGCCCTGTGGGGATGGGAATGCACACACACACACACATACACACCCACACAAAAAAACCCCACACCAGCCCTACCAGCATCCCCCCTCGCAACAGCTGCCGTGCTGCAGGAGGCAGCCTTACCCCTCGCTGATCAAATCTTGTCCGTCACATTTCCCCTAATTAACGGGCATCTGCTTCCCCCATTTTCCCTACATGGTTACACACTTTCCCTCTGTAGCTCCCATCATCTGATCGTTATGACCTTTAACCTCATCCGAGGTAGTCCGCCTCGGAGCCCGCCTGTGCTCGCCGGCCTGGCTGCTCGCGCCAGCCGCCCTCCTACCTGCCACATACCAGCTGGGGAGACGCAAGGGCAGGCAAACAAACAAACCAATCAGGCAGTATACTCGTCTGGGAGACAGACATCACGTTTCCGCCTTTTTTTACAGTGGTTATTATTCCTGCCAAACTTCTTGTGGAATTCACTCATGTTCCAAAAAAAAATATTCCACAAAGCAAACTCTGAAACTCAGAGTTTGACAACTTTCTCTTCTACCTGGCTTTTGTAGGTTTTTAATTTTAATTTCTGAAATGGCACAAACATAAAATCTTCTCTTTTTTTTTTGTTCGAAGAGATTTGTCTCATTCCTGTTCTAAAGAAAATCTCATTTCATTTTGGTGAGGAAAGCTGGCCTTACAGTTCTGCAATGATTTTTATTTCACTAAGAGGAATGACATAATTAGAATGTGGTAAAAGCCTGGATTAACACCAGTCACTCAGACCCCCAAATCTCTTTTTGTTGTAAGGTTTAAGTGTTATGGTAGGGACATGATGATGTGTGTGTGCACACGTGCGTGCATGTGTGTGTGTGTGTGTGTGTGTGTGTGTGTGTGTGCGTGCGTGTGTGTGCGCATTCCGTCATTCACAACACAGAAGCACCTGAACAGGCACCAGCTGGCAATGTGAGAGGTGCGCTCTAATTTAAAATGCATCTCATTAGAAACAACCCATAGCCTGTCACTATACTCTGTATAAAGACAGTTTGGAATTTATTATTTTCAACAACGACAAACAAAAAAAACTTAAATATATGTGTTGAAATGTTTCTGTCAGGGAATATGTTGCACAGGAAAGTGTTAGACTTAGTAGCTCTTTTTAAAAAATATTTATTTGTTTTAACCAATAGGAGGTTTGCTCTACGTAGATTTTTCTGTTGAAATTTGACCTTGGATTATGTGCATTTATATTGAGCAGAGATTGAAGGCTTTTGTTTGTTTGTTGCTATTGTTTAAAACCCATTTCCCATTTGCAGGAAGAAATATACTTAAGAGAAGTGTTTATTCATTTGTAGAGATGGCTCCACTGCCAAGGAGAGGAGACTTGATGGAAGCTCAGATTCATTAAAACTTAATTAATATGCATCATTATGTAAATGAGGGTGCAGTTAATGAGTTTTTAAAAGAAGCATTCCTTAATTAGTTCACTTTTAATGGCATCATCATTTATCTTTTTCTTCTTTGAAGCAGAATGATGCACTAGATGCAGGCAGTTCTAAAATGCTAATCTACGTTTTATCATCTTATTTTTCTGATTTCCATCTGATAGCGACGACATCCCGAATCTTGTCACTAATGAGGGACGTTTACACGTTTTAATGTCAATTATTTCAATTCAAGACACTGAAATTTCTGAAAAAGGGGGAGCATTCTATACAAACACAGAAGGCTTATCACATATCCTAAGAAAAAAACCCCCAGATAATTAAAAATGTATCGACCAGGAGAAGTTAAATCTAGACCCTTGGGCTACTCACGAATGCAGTCTTTTTTTCCCCATCCTGTTTGGGGGGGGTGGGATCTCAACAGTTCCATTTTCCAGGGAACAACACTGGCAGGGTGTCGCAAGACTTGACAAAACCTGGAGACGCCTGACAGCGTCACACTTCTGGATAATTGGTCCTCAGCACTTCCTGTAAGAAGCTGGAAAACTTCCTCCTTTGCAGAGGTCCCAATAAAACTTTCTTCACAGTGTTGCACCTTTAGCAACACCACTTTTTTTTGTTTTCACTGTTATGCATGCCACACCGCTGTTCAAACCATAAGGTAAACTGCACAGGAAGTGATTTTGTGTGTGTGTGTGTGTGTGTGTGTGTGTGTGTCATATTTCAGTCAGCATCAAATCCTGACAGCATGTGAGAACAGGGTTGAAAGGTGAGAGTGTGTCTTCAATGCCTCTTTTTGAAAAAGATAATTCCGTCTGTGTAGTGATCTGTCCCAGGATAATAATCGTAGTGCTGGACATGAAAATGTTTTTGTTTTTTTTTAATTAAAAATGCAAGCAGTTATCTAATGTCTTGAAGCTTTTAACAAGGTGTTTCACTATCTAAAAACACAGTGTGAACTATATGACCTGGGTCTAGTTCATCCACACTCATACACACACACACACACACACACACACACAATACACACACATACACATCTCCACCCTTTCACATCTTCTCCTCTGATGAACATTTTGATTGTTCCGCCTCAGAAGGAATCAGTTGCATCATTTCTCCGAGGGCATCAGCACTGGGCGGTACAAGCCTTTTGCATTAACAATAAATTTATCATGCATGAGTGTGGTCCTCTCCTGCGAATTGATAAGTGGATGTGAGTAGGAAAATGCAGTATATTGGCCCGCTTGTGAACGAGGGGTGAGATGACACACGGAGCCTTAAAGTCCAGAAGTGCGCACCGATTTTATGTCCACATTCACATGAGATGTTTAGATTTTTGTCAGCGGCAACATGTGTTTTTATATCCATTTGCATAGAATTCATAACAATAATATTCATGTCTTTTTACAGGAAGTTGGTCTCACTTAATTTGTAGCGAGAGCAAATCAACTCCCCTTACTTTCTGTATTATTATTATTATTATTATTATTATTATTATTGCTGCTAGTGTTGTTGTTGTTGTTGGTGGTGGTGGTGGTGGTGGTGGTGAAATGCCTTTGTTTTGCTATTATTATCTCTCTGCTTCCCCTTATAGATGAAATGCAGCAGTTTCTCTCATTATTTAGATGTGCATTCCGGTGGAATCAATTCTCATAGACACATATAAATTATTGTTTAACGAGAAGCTGTATCCTATAAATTATTCAAAGCACCTGGGATTACAATACAAGATCAAATGATAGGAAAGAAAGAGCACTCTGCTGGAGGCAGCCCGCACACGAGCCATCACATCCCCAGTTTGATGTTCCACACAATCTGCTTATGCAGGAATAATTGGGGAGTAACAGACACCATGAGTACAGATACGCCGGCCCCGCTTTTGTACGCCATATTTGGAGAGAGGTAATTGGGCCGCTGGACATGGTCAGCAATGTCACCCCGACTTGTGTACACATTTGTCCTCTGCGCAGGCAAAGTTAGCGAGTCCCGAATAACAAGAGAAAAAATAATCAGTTGTTTATTCTCTGTCCTGCTCCAGAAATTCCAGCAAAATGAGAAAAAAATTGTGAAAGCTAGGGAGGAGCTACTTGTTTACAACTGTCGCGTTGGCATACGGAGGATGTAATAACTTTTTTCATGGCTACTTTCCCCTGTAAATTTAAGTCTCAGCCTCCAGTAGGTAAGAAAACAGAAACAGTAGAATTTATTGGTGTGTTATGGTGCCCTGATGTGTTGTAAAAAGGACACTCCAGTAGATAAGGAGAAAG
The DNA here is from genome assembly GCA_037974645.1 of Hollardia meadi. NCBI lineage: Eukaryota > Metazoa > Chordata > Actinopteri > Tetraodontiformes > Triacanthodidae > Hollardia > Hollardia meadi. The sequence continues at coordinate 3,159,563 of JBBPCS010000238.1, forward strand.
CAATTGTGTGGCGTGTGACTGATGGAGAAAGGGGATTTAAATTGAGTCCTCAGTCCAAAAATAAATAATGTGTGTGTCACCAAAGTGGGAGGCAGATAGAAAGAGAAAAGAGAAAGATGACAATGATCTGCTCTCACAGGAACCCAGGGCGTTGTAGGCCGGTAGACGGAGGGCATTGTGGGACTGTTAGAAACATGAGGGATGCAGGTGCACTGAGGGATGAATGTGGTTTTGCTGAGTGCGTGTGGCTGCGCTGGGATGAGAGGGGGGCACATAATTGCCCCCACAGATGGGTGAAGTGTAAAGAGGCAAGAGGTGGGTGTGGGGGAAGAGGCGGAAAGCCAGTGTGTGCCATGGGTGCAAGAACAACTACATATTTTGCTTTGCAGAAACCTCAAGCAAATGAGTTATCCAGTGTGAAACAGAAAAAAAAATGTTACTGAAATATTCAAACTTCAGCAAGCACAGGAGAAGAAGTTGAAGAGAGGATAAGAAGAGTGTGTATATGTGTCCAAAACAAGCACAAGGCATAAAAGATGTGAATTAGCCTATACTCTTTCTACCAAGTACAATAAGTTTAACAGGTGCTGCAATACCCACAACAGGACTACATTTTCTTTCCTCATGAATCTGAAACTCTCAACAAAAAGAAAGGAAAATATAAAAAGAAACAGAGACTAGAAAACTCAAGGAGGAAGAGGGATTAAGATGAAGGCAGGACGGGCCGTGGGGAAGGCGAGGGTGACAGAAACAAAGATAGAGGGAAACAGATAGAGGGAGCGAGCGAGAGAGTAGGAGGGAATCAGGAAGAGGGAGATCATAGCGAGGGAAAAGAAGACCGAAAGATCATAAGACATGGATATGCATCTGCACACGAGAGAGAGAGAGCGAAAACGAGGGGGAGAGGGAGCAGGAGACCGTAGGGGACTGTCCCCGTTCCTGCACCCCAGGCTGAGAGCGCCTCTCCTCGACCGTGCCACTTCCCATCAGCCACGCAGACGAGCCTCAGCCTCCATGACAGAGCTGCTGAGACTGGCGGTGCCCGCTAAAGGCTGGATCCCCACTGAATATACTGACGAGAGAGCAGGAAGTTTGGGCTCTCAGTAGGCATGTTCCTCCCTCTCTTATTCATTTCAATTACAAGGGGCTTGTATTCCTGCAGGGCAAGGCCCTGTCGTGTGTTCAACTGTAATGCAGCGAGAGCGACATGGAGAAGACATGCTGATGCACCATTATCTGCATATTATATGGAGCTGGGTACATTAGTGGCTACAGCGTGAGGGCAAACGGGCAGGAAGTCTCTGCTGAAAGGTGACAGGAAGAAGTTGAGGTGCTAATGTAAACACATAAACAGCAGATTTGAAGTGAATTTAATACATCTTAAACACACTGAAAAAGAAATGCTCCATGTATGCTGTGCTGCAATTGATGCACCTTGTTCTGGATTCAAGTGCTGCACAGCACACATACTTAAAATATTCTCAAACATATGGAAATACATATGAGATCCAAAAACATTTAGAATGAACCATATCACGGTCACAAGCACTTGAGATCTGCTTGAAAACGCGCACACGCACACACGCATGCACGAGGCTTGCACGCACGCACGCACAGTGTAATCAGAGCTGATCATTGTTGCACTGCTATTGTTCAAGTGCAAAATATAGTTAGAACTATCATAACTCATATATTATATTTTAACATATTGATTAATCTCCAACTCAGACATTCATTGGAGGAAAGAATATATTTAGAGATTCTTCCACCTAAAGTCTTTTACTTGCTATAATCTTTAGTTCAATTTCAGAGGAATATGGGTGTTTTGTAGTACGACTTCCTTTTCAGTACGGGCTCTCTTTGTGCAGGCAGAGAATGTGTTTTATTTGTATTTATGCATATGAATAGCATACGCTGAATGCCAATGATTAGATGGCTTAAGTTCCCCTTCAGAGTTCATATCCTCCATAAAACTGTCCAATTATCTGTACATGAGCTGTGAGGAGGATATGTATGCATGTGACTGAAAGCATGCCCAACAGTGCCACCTAGCAATTCAGAGCAGGGGTGGAAACCGTTTTTTAATATCTTCCTCTGTTTCTGCATTTCATTTTTATGACCCATGAGCAAATTGCTTTTTAGGTCAGCATTATTTTGTGCTCCAATTAAGCCTTTTGTCCAACGTTGGAATCTTACGTTTGGCAGCTGTTTTGGAAAATATTTTGCGTGCAATTCAGAGTGATTGCATTTTGGGTTTTTGATAACGATACTAATAATTTCTTTCCCGTACAAAACAGGAAACCACAACACACTATCGTGAAATTCGGGTGAAATTCCAACACGGCATATAATATGCATGCCTTGTCAGTGGTGCAATATAATACCTCACTGTGAGCGAGTGAGTAATTTTTCGCTGTGTGAGTCTGAGTCTGAGCAGGGGAGTTATTCTCTGCCTGATAACTGCCAAAATAACAGCAGATAATTAGGCCCTTTAGAGCGCTGGGTGTCTTTTAACAAAGGCACCTGCGTTTCCTGTGGTGTTTGCCGTGCACCCCGAGTGATTGTCATTTTTAATCTAGCACTCCCACTGAGACTTCTTCGGCAGCAGCCTAGTCTGTCGGGTGCCCAGGGTACCTGCATGGGAAGCATGCGCGTGTGCATGCTTGTGTGCAAGTGTATCCGGTTAGCCAAGCATGTGTCAGTGCACACACATGAAAGCGATCATGTGTTTATAAAAAAATTAAAAAAAGAAGAACCACCCTGGTGTAAGCTACCTTTATACCTGAGTGTTTGCATGTGTGTATAGCTGTTTATGCAATGTAATACTATCGGGGTGTTTAAATCTGGCATTCTCCTCATAACTATGCTGTAATTGCTCACGAGTTAAAATGGTTGACATTAAAATTGACATCACACCAGAGGTTAATGTTATCAGTCCGCCTCTGCAAAGGAAATTACCTCTCCAGCATTCAGTTGGTGTATTTCATAAATGTGGCTTACTCTCAGGATTGGCAACTTCAGCAGCAAATGTTTGCAAATGTACAGGAATGATTTTCGGTTCATCTGAATGAAATAATTTGTTCTGAACTTCCTCCATCATCTGACAAGAAACAGACACACACACACACACACACACACACACACACACACACACCCCACCCCCTCCTCCTCTTTCTACTCTCTCTCTCCTCCCAATAAAGAAACAAACAGAGAGCCAAATAAACCCGCTGCAATTCCTCTCCAGTGCAGCCATCCACAGCCTGGACCGTGCCAGGTTGGGGAAATCATTGGAATTGTTTACCCCCAACACACCCACCCCCCAATACCACCACCACGCACACACACCTCCCATCTTCCTCCCCCTCCAGCCCCCATTCCTCCTCCTCCTCCTCCTCCTTCTTCTCCTCTACAAAATGAGATGCCCGTGTCTGATCGCCTGAGCCAATTTGCAGACCCATGTGGCACCCATCCCTTCAGACCTGGGCATTGTGCCTCTCGCTCCCTGGCAAAGAGGCGAGGAATTATTTTTATCCCCCAAACACGCGGATATGCACCGATGATTTCAAATGCCTGCCTCGCACATTGTCAGGGATGATTTTGGCCAAGTGCCAAACCTATTATATTGATCTCTCTTTCTCTGTATTTCAATAGCCACAGACAATGCAGATTTACTGCAGAACATATTAGGGAAATAAAAATCAGTCTTAGGCACTAAACTCTACTCAACTCAACTATGATGGTATGCATATGGGTGTTGGTATGTGTGTGTCTGTGCATGAGCCTTTTCCTTTCCAAAATGTTGTTAACAATGCTCTCAGGTTTGGATCTCTATCTCCATGGTAGCCTAACATCAGTTTTCATTAGTTAACCTAATATGCAGCTCCTTCTAACCAAATGTCTAATTACATTCTGACTCATCATGTCACTGCGAATCATAACATTTCAGCCATTATTGGGGGTTTTTTCTACCTCAGCTTATTGCTTTGGCATCTAGATCTTTTTCCTTGGAGTGCATTGCTGGCATGTCGGCCCTGGCTTTGGTTGGAAACGATGAGACCTCCGATGTTTGCCGAGATACACACGGGAATATTCAAATGTTGAAACTGGCAGGAAAAGGGCTGTCAGCTAATGAGCGTGTCTACGGGAAAATGATTTGGTTGTTTCCTGAGAGGGAAATCACAGAGAATGGCTAAATGGGAGCTCTCCGAAGAGACCCTGCAGAGGCTATGTGTACGGCGGTGAGGCCGCGTTGGGAGGCCGGCGGATTGGATGAACACTGTCTGTCTGCCTCAGTGCCAATGTCATTAGTGCTGAGGACTTAGAACGACCAGCATGTCCCCTTTGATTGCCATTAGAGCCTGGAAACAAACAAAGAACCAAACAAAAGGCCCTGAATAGACTTGGGGTGGAGGTCATGCCAGCCACAGAGAGACTTCAATAGCAGAGCCTTGGTTGTTCTTTAGACCAGCAATTTTCAGCCTGTTTGGCACCGTGGAACACATTTAACAAGGCAGAACATACTGTATCAATCATGCACAGTAAATGGGTTGATCACAGTTGAATATTTCATATAAACCCTTGGCTGATCTTATAAAAAGAGAATATCAAATGTAAACAAAGATCTTTTATGTGGGGAAACAATGTGTCATCCCCCCTTTTTCATTCCTTTAGGGATGCTATTTTTATTTGATACTGCTTTAACCTTTGAGCTAAATCTCAATTAACATGTTAAAGGTACCCCTGAGAAGGTTGTGAATGGAGCTGTGGAGCAATGTTGTGATGAGCAGGTTCCCATATTGTTTTGTTTTTTTCACTAAAAAAAGATACAGTACAATCAGTACTAATAGCATCAAACCCCCGCTTCCGTCCCAAATGGACAAGAGAAAAATAAAATAAAATAATAGCAATAATAATGATAACAGTGTTTACAAATACAACAGGTAAGACATGAAAATGTATAAGTTGGCCTTCAAGAGATACCAAAATATTATTTTCATACATGATGTTGCAGTGGGCTCCTTTGAATGGTTTATAAAACCATACAAACATATTAAGCACCCAACAGAGCCAGTTAATGGCCAGAACCACCCAGACCAACCAACCAGACTAACCCAAAGAGACGATGCCAGTCCCATCCCCACAGATGCCCCCAAAACCAGGGCCCAGGGGACAGCCACATCCCCCTCCCCACAAACCAGAGTCATCCCGAGAACAGCCTCAGGGAGCACCCAAGACCCCAGCAGAGCACTGCAGTGTCCAGTCTGACCATGGACATAAAAATGAAGAGAAGTTCTAGTTTCCCATGTTGTTAATGTTCTGAATGTATGACAGGTGCGTCGAAGGAGGGTGCCTGTTCAGAACGGGCCAACCGCTTGGCCTGTGGTTGAGAACCGCTCATCCACATTATGTCACACTCGACACTGACTGCGTCATCACGACATTAACATTAAGAATCAAAGTAGGCGATCTGATGCCTTGCTGGGCATAACCAGCACCGCTGAGAACCCTCTCTCTACATGGCTCAGGGCATAAAGTAGCATAGGGCTGCACCTATCTATTTGTTTTTAATTGATTAACCTAAGAATTGTTTTCTTTCGATTAATCTAAGGACCAATTTATTAATTAATCTAAAGATCATTTTTTTATTGTTAGATTTGTACGTTAGTAGATCTAAACCAAATAAATAATTTCTGCAATAAACGAGACAGAATGCAGGAGTTCTTATTGTTGTTGCTTCAAATATCGAATGCTCCGCCAGGGACAGGGAAAGCATTGAGTGTGTCACTATACACGCAATGTATTTTTGTCACGGTTTCATTTTAGTGTGTTATTTCTTGTGTGATGGTGTTGAGTTCTGGTTTATTTTTCAGTGTTTATTTATGGTTTGAGTTTGTTGTTTCCTGTTCTGTTTTGGAAGGGTCTTTCCTCATGTGTCTTGTCTCACTTCACACTTCCTGTCTTTGTTCTTTTCCCTCCACTGTGATTGTCTG
>JBBPCS010000238.1:3165652-3198434 GCA_037974645.1 Hollardia meadi
CTGATTAGTCTCACCTGTGTCTTGTTAACCTTCCTTGTGTATATAAGTCCATGTGTCCCCCTCTTACTTTGTCAGTTAGTTGTGTGTGTGTTACCATGTAGCTTCGTCCTCACGGGTACCTTGTGTTTTTTGGACTTTTGACCCTTTTTTTGGGATTTGTTTGCCCTGGTTGGACTGATTTTCTGGTTTTGACCCTTGCCTGCCTTCTACCTGTGAGTTCACCTGTTCTCAGATAAATCACTGCACTGAACCTTTCTGCCTGCGCTGTCTGCATTTGGGTCCAAAACCCTGTTCCTAGTGTTTCCAGGACAACGCAGAACAATTTTGCAATGAGGTACATGAACACATAATTGTCCGCCAAAGGTAGAACCATTTTGGTTATTTCACATGAGAAATTTCTGTAGTTGAACTTTTGTCCTTGCTTTTAAAGTTGGTTGGAAGTGGCCGAGGCTCAGTTGGAAAAATGGGATGCCACAAACTTCAGGATTTAACAATATTTGAATCAGCACATAATGACCTGATAATCCTGAAATTTAACTTTGATTATAGCTTATTCAGTTATGTGGATTATAAGTTTTCAGGGGCTTAAAAAAATATGCATAAAGACTTAACAGTATGCTGTCCCCAAGAGTGCAACATTTCTAAGCACCATATCAGCATCATAATCTGAATCGGGTGCCAGCGACTCTGTATGTGTCCCACTGACCTGACTGACACACTAGCCATGCTTGGTCAGCCATGACATTGAACAAATGTCTACATTAGTCATTGGTTTCACTTAATTTGCTTTGTAAATGTACTGCTGCTCTGACATTCATTGTATAAAAAAAAAAACCCCAATGAGCTATAAGTTGAAAGCTTCAGCAAACCCTATAATAGTGACATAATCAAATTCATTGCAGAGATGAAAGCAATCGTGTTTCAGACATGAAGCTTCAACTTCAATGATATTTTAAATATTCAATCAAACCAATGGCGATTTGTGTTCTTGCTTGCTGCCTAACTTGAGGGCTTTTCAGAAGTCAAATCATCGTCCGCCCAGTGGTCACTTTATTAGGTACACCAGTACTGAGGTCATAATTAGAGGGGCGGTCTTGTACTGGAGCACATTATTTTCAGAGTTGTTTCTAATATTCTGACCCCTTATGTATGTAAATGGGAAGCAAAATATAGAAAAACCTCTCAATATAATGTAGTCCTGAACAACACCTTTACTATGACCTCAATATTAACCAACAGTCAAGTTGTTGTACATTTGTGATATCAATTAATTATTTAAATAAATTTTTTTTGGTATCAGAACATGGTTTTAGTTCCAGGGCTGAGACAGAATGCTATGGGTAACATTGTTAACACGCTACATAACAGAGGAATGCAAAGCCGTAATAGTGAACCTTTAAAATATATATTTTACATGAGAACACAAGAAGCAAGCTGCTAGTTAAGGACAATGCTAGCGGTAAAAGCGGTAAGATGCTGAATATGTCCGGACAACCACCAAGGAGACTGAACATTTGAATTTATTTCAACAGGATAACGTTGCTCCCAAATTTGGTCAACTATTTGGGGACAGCCCTAGTAGATGTTATTGCAGAGCTGCATAAAATTGTACTTGTGTACCTGGCCGAGGCTAAGTGGCCACAGGGCAAAATTGGAAGCAAGGCTGAGCACTTTCGCCGTATCCAGGTTCTAAATGATACATTCATGGTGGTCACTAAATGCATGCAGCAAACATATATTTAAAAATGGAGTTTTCTTTTTGCTTTGCTTCTTTGTGTGTGATTTATCATGGTCCCTCGCTGCATGATGTGACCCCAGAGTTAGGTTAGAGGGACCACCTTCATCTTGTTGCAGCATAAAAAAGTAAAACATTTACAGCATAAAATAAAGAAATAGTTAATGAAGGTTTTAGTGGCCTCTGAGCTTCTCTGACAAGATTAACACCTCATTGTTTGGCCTTGAGTTTTCACTTGGTTGGTAATTGAGGTCTTAGTGGACATCATACAATGTGTTGAAATTTCTTTCACTCATAAGAGATGACCAGATGCAATCATGGCCTTTTAGAGCGTGTACACAGTCTGAAAGAGGTTGTTTTTTGCTTAAACCCTGGCACTGCACCAGAATTCCTGATTGAACTCTTTGAAGAAGCTGAGGAAGCTAAATTGCTGCACAGATCATTGCTGAGCTAGTTCAATGACGAGAAGAAGAATTAGTTTTATTTTGCAATTCACGCTTTGACCCTAAATACATTCACATTAAAAGAGGTCATAGTAGTAGTGCCAAACTAATTATATTGAGCTAATAGCCTTAATTTATTGGTATTTATACTGTATATTTCAGAATTCTCAAGCATCTCCATCAGTGCTTGATACATTGATTTTAGTATAATGTTTTTGTTTTGTGCGATTCCTTGCATCTGTTCCTGTGCAGGATTTCTTTGCAGATCCCATTAGACTCTTCTGGCTGGCGTCCCATCAGAAGTCGTCCCTTGAATGAGAGACGGCTTGATGGTGCTCAGATGGAGAGAGTATTGTCGGAGGAGCTGCATGTGACTAATCAGGACTGGGCTCGCCTCCCTGCCTTCCAAGCCATATATTCTGCTGATTCAAAAGGCCGCTGAGACTCCATGGTAATGGAAACACTGAGAAACAACAGAAACGTCGCCAGCAGAGAAAGTCAAGAAATATTGTGGCTGACATTGCTTTTGTTGATTTCCAGCACATTATCAGCAGCCATTATTTGATGTAGATAAACTACTGATTGATCCACCCTGGTGTCAATAATCAGCAACAAACAAAGAGTTACTCCTATCTAACCAGTGGTCTGTCTTGTTGTTATTTGTGCCTTCTGCCATATGCCTGCTTCCATCTTTTTCTCACTCCCTTTTTATCTTTTATCTTTTTTCTCTCTGGTCACTCTCTGTTTTGCTCCGTGCCTCCACACACATAAAATGGAGGGCAGCAGTGAGGTTTCAATTCAGAACTCATTTGTGGTGCTGCCGGCCCCCTACCCGCTCAGCAGTTGCCGAGGGGACCCAGGGGAGCCCTATCACAGCTCTATATGCAAATGCACTTGCACCTGGACAACAGCGTGGGCATGCTGGGATTGGGAGCTTATTTATGCAAATCTCAGGGAGACAGTCACAACACAGAGCCGGCCACCGACACTGGTGGTCATATCTCCCCGCCAGCACAACAGCTAGTTAGAAAAAATGTTGCAAACATTAAAGATGTGGACCAAGTTTCAAAATATGGGAGATGGAGTGACAGAGTCAAGGAGATATGTATAGAGCTTGAGGTAAATATAAATGCATGAGTATACAGTATAGGGGATGTTTTTTCTTGTATTCGGTATTACAAGTCTTTATGAATGTCTAAGGTGTGACTATACGGGTGCAACGTGATTATAAGCGAGACAATGATGAAAAGCTTAAATTTTTTTATTTGGATCATGCACACAGTGATATACAAGGTACCACATACAAAACACAAACTGCAAATGTGTTTGTTTACCATCAAAACACAACTGACAAGAGGCAATAACACTGAATGTGTTAAAGCGCTCCACGGCGAAAGGAGAACAAAACCAATCTTTGTGTCTCAGCTGGCCCTGCCTCCCGACTGGGCCGCACCACTGTGTGAGACATCACACAGGAAAACGCTCCCTTTCTGCATACAACAGGCCACATTAATGTGCAAATGTATGCAAGAACATTTCAGAAAAGCCAAAATTACTGAGCCAAATGAGGTAGCTGCACTCAAATTGTCGGGATTATGAATAATTACCACATGTTTTATGGAACTTTCCTCAATTTCCTGTGAAACAATGACTTCAGTGGTTTAATTGAGAAAAATCCAAATGTGGTGTGAAGTTATTGTTTTCCAGTGACTGGAGGTAGGAGCCACCTTGTACCCACTTTCATTTTCTAAATCAGGAGACATTGAAGGAGTGTGTTGCAACCTTTTCCCTTAGTTGCCTTTGTAATACCTGCCAGTCCTCCAGAAGAACCTTGATACTTGAATGCAACATAATTGTCAGTAGAAAGGCTCGTGAATCCTGTTTTGCTGAGGTGACAATGTTACTTAGAGCAGTTTTCCTAAAAATAAAAAAAAATCTATGCTGCTTTATACTTAGTTAACTAACAGTGCTGGACAGTAAAAATTTGTTGGTAACCTTTACAGATATGTGAATACTCCTTCAGTAATATGTAGTGCAAAGGATCCAGTTATTAATTCTAGTAACACTCCTTGCTGTCTTTCTGGTGGCTTTATCGGTTTGGTTTCTCTGCATGTGTTGGGTTGGTACCTGGGCTGCAGGTGAAGGCAGGTGGTTAACCTCTATCATAAGAGAAGAAATGTGTTCCCTGTTACAAGAAATGCACTTCCTGGTAACTCTAAAGTCATCTCATTTCATTTTATGTGGGGTCCAATTTGCTAACATGCGTCTTAGGTGATCCCATCACAAGTGGACAGCTCTGAGTACAGGTGTGAATGCACCGAAAATGCATTGAGGATGCATTGAGATCCACAACAACAAAGTAAGCAGCAGATGTGTGTGAACACGCTGTCTGTTTAAGCTGATTTTACCACTGACTTACTGGGAGTATCCCCAGACTCCCCTTAAAAAAATCGTCCAAGAGTCTCAGAGTTGTTGAGTGAGGAGGATAAACTTTGTGAAACGGCTATGGCATATTTTTAATCATTCATGCCTTCTCGTAAATTCAGCATTAAATGCAATACATAGAGTTGTTTCTCTCCATTGTAAAAAAAACCCCATTGCGTCAGTTTGTCGGGCCATCACTGGATCGGTCTTCTGTCTGCTACTCGGTGTCTAAAGTACTGTATGTCTCACCTGTCAACATGTAGCAGCTATTTGAACAAAAGTATTTCACCATTTACACTAAAATTATGAAAGAAGGCAACATTTTCTTGATGGTAAACATGTCAAAATTTAAAAATACAGCAAACAGTAACCAATCCTTCTTTATCACCCGTGGAGACATTTCCCAGTTATTTCTTCTTTTACTTGCATAAAGAGCAGGGAAGTAAGATCCGATGACAAGTGGTCACTTGAGATGAACGTCAAGGCGCATTCTAATGCCGGGTGTGAACCGACATATTGAGAGCTGTCCACTTGTAATTGGATCACCCAAGACACATGTGTAAACAGCCTCTCAGAAATAACCTGGTGTTGTTCAGAGTTGGAGGATGTGTGAAACCTGCAGCTTCACTGTGAGGACTTAACTTCTAGTGCTCACGTGTGAAGTCACCGGGGCTATAAGCTTGGTGTTAATGGTCAGTTATACCCTCCAATCTGTGTGGGTGGCTTGTTAATCAATACCGTTTCTATTTCTGCATGTGTTTGACACTAAATATGTGGTGTGTAGGTTTGGAGGATTTTAAAAGCACCTTTGACAGAGCTGCTGAGCTGAGTAAAGGAAGTAATGTAACAATAATTTAGCTAATGATCTTACTCTTAAGTAATGTTAAAGTAATTACAAAAATAGAGAAACAAAATGACACTAAATAAATCTGTATTCTTATTTGGATCCGCACCAAATTGTACACCCTCATAGACACATAATGCCTGAGTTTTCTCATCAAGATTCATGCATTATTAGCTGAGAAGTTAACAAAAATTTGGAAAAATCTCGCAATGTTAACGAAAGTGAGAAATATTCCTGGTTCCGCCCTTTTATCCGGATCCCGTAGTTTTTGCGTAATCCTGCTAACAAACAAACCAACCAACCAACAGACTAATAATTGACAGTATATTTCCAAAAACAATCCGACTAACATCTCTACAGTCTCATAGCTCAAGGGAAAGCCCCCTAAAGCTTGGGGCGATACCAATTTAATGTGAAGACTTGAAAGGGCAGACCCGGTAAGAGTGGGGTGTTTTAATAGTAATTAGACCAGTGGCTGTTGTGCTGTGCCTTAAACAGTAGTGGTCATGGAAGAAGCGGGTCTCGTAGCCTTGTAATTCACCCTGAGAATGGTGCACCAGCCTCGGGGCTGACTGGCAGCTTTGATGCTCTGATCACCAGGATGCTGCCTCTCACCTTCTGGTTGAAAACCAGGAGAGTAGAAAAGAGACGAGAAACAAGGTGGTTAAGGATGACGGCTTACGACTCTTTGTGGTTTGATTGAGAGCAGCAACAAAATTGGATATGACGTAAGGTGCTTTTTAAAAAAATGTAGATGAGTCCATCATAAAAAATAAAAAAAAAAAAGCAGATGAAAGGAGTCTTTGGTGATGTGGACCAAGAAGAAAAATGTCAGAGAAGAAAATGACTTAAAGAAATAGGTAGAAAAGGGAGGGAGTGGGGATGAAGGAGGGCTATGACGGCTGTTGTTATTGTGTTTGATGTAGTGCTTGACAAGAGAGAGTTTAGAAATCCTTGTGTAGTATGAGGCAGAGGCAGAGAGGGTTCATTTAAATGCATGCTCACTCAGGGCCCATACGGAGTGGGTGTCTGTTGAGAATTCATCATGGCCTTACTGATAAAGCCTCAGCCTCTTAGCAAGGGGAAAGGAGAGACGGATCACTCTCTTGACGTGAGATTGCCTCGTGGATGGACACTTGTTATGTAGAAATACACAACACTGACGGATATTACCATGGCTCTTTTGGACTGGATAGCCATCCCGCCATCCACCATCCATCCATCCATTCCGCCATTTCCCCAGGTTGAAGACAAAGTGCTCTCTGGGAACCATATGCTGCAGACTGCATCAGTGATTAAAACTCCATGACAATTAGGAGTAAAGTTTTCAGAATGAAGCATTTTATCTGAGATAAGTCTATATTTCTACTTTAATTTTTAATAATAATAATCATGTGTGTGACCCACAACCCGGGAGATTTAAAAGCAGCTGGCAGCAATTAGCAGCTAACTCAAAGGAAAGCAACTGAAAAGGTCTGCAAATTGGGAAGACAATTCAAGGTTCAGGAGCTACTTAATCTACAGTCAGAGGTCGACATCATCCGCCACATCGCAGGGATGGTAAATTATATTATTGCCCTGTTATTGCTCCTCATGCATGTAAATGTCACACTAGATGCCGATGCTGCTGTATTACACGTCAGGCCTCTTTTGGTTGTGGAACGTCAGCTTAAAATCACACACTGGTGCGACGTTACACCGGCGTTGTTTTATTGAGTGTAAAGAAACAAAGGCAGCGTAAATAAGGGTTTTCATTGCAGCAATACTGCACGATATCTTGTTGATGATGCTAGCAAGCAGTTGCTAATTTACACATCCCGCAGAAACAGAGCAACATCAGAATGAAGGCTGGCGTTATGTTGGTCTGAATTGCAATATTCACTCTCCCCTTAGCTCTGTTTTGTCTCTACCAGCTCCTGGGGGAAATCTCCCTCTTTAGCAGCAAAATGTTTCACAATGTTTAACAGCTAGTTGCTAACCTTAACTTTGTTTGTGGGTCATTGGTGCTGGAATCTACAGCTGCTGCTGCTGCTGCTGCCGGAATCGAGGTTGATGAGCAATGAACAAAACCAGCAAAATCTTGGGCTATGAAACCAAAACATTGAGCTGAAAGATGCTCAAATGCTCTGTAGAGTTGAGAGAAGCTGAGTCGGATAATATTTTTTTCTTGGGTTTGTCACTGTTACCCTTTTCACATTACATAAACAAATTTAACCCATTGTCATTATAGATAGTATGTTGTTTTTAAACAAATCAGACCATTAGCACGAGTGGCAACATCTACCGGCCTTGAAAAATATGTTTTACATTGTGTGCTAACAGTGTGTGGGGGAAATCTGCTTTACTTTATTGCATAGGAGGAGCTTGTTTTATGGTACAACACAGATGTTTTGTACTCGGCTGGGGTTACACATAAAGAAGTTCAGTGAATATCAGATGCAGATGGTGGACCAAATGAAAAATTACTAAAAGAAAAAAAATGCTGTCAACATAGTGTGATAGTTAACAGCAGTTTATACCAACGTATTACAATTTATTTGCATTAGAAAATGGCTGCATACTGTATATATTTAAAGAGGCTTGTCTAAAGGTTAAATATATCATATTTTTTAACATGAATATAACAAGTATTTGTTTTGTAAAGATATAGTGGACTAATGAACAGAGAATGACGTCACACTGCCTGTGTGTGTTGTAATCTGAGCTTCCATGTTCCTTGTTTTAGGAGTCGGGACAACCGCACATATGTTAGTGCAGGTGAGTCCTCTCTCTGAATCCTCTGTGTGCGTGTGTGCGTGCGTGCGTGTGTATCGTTTACTAGATAATAAACTTTACTCTTTTTTTTCTGATATCATCCCTTCAACATTTTAACATACATTATGATATAAAATGGAGCAAAGTAATGTATGATAAAAGTTAGGTTATTGTTTCAGGGACACTTAACTGATTTATGCACCTGAATTACATCGGTGTTGGTTGTAACCACCGCACCTTTTCATATTCTATTGTTGTTATTGTCTTTGTTGTACTTTGTACTTGAGTTTTATGATGTGCATTAGATCCTGTGTATGGATTTGTTGCTGTATTTATTCTTTGTATACATAATTCATTGTAAATATAAAAAATATGGTAGTTGCAGTTTGTGAGTAAGATTCTTTGCAAGATTGGACGAAAGTATAAACACGCCGGTGACACAGTGGTTATGTAATGCAGGTGCAGGGAAGGTTGTCTTTAAGCTGAATCAGCAAGCACGGTGTAATTTTTTTTTTGCTTGCTTGTTCTGTCTATTAGCATTTGAACCTCGATCATGTCCTTGGACAGAACTATACATGCATCTGCCTCTCTACACAACCAAAACAATGCTCTCCCTTTCCTCTGTTTCTCTCTCTCCCACTCACTAAAACAAGTCAAAACTTAATCCACAATCTTCCATCTGCTTCCACTCCAATCTCCAGAAAAAGTTCCGGTGCATTTTTTTTTTTTCCATCTGTAATGTGATAGAGACGGGCAAACTTTTTTGGAGTGGGGGGTCGGGGTGGGGGTTTGGGGGGGGGGGGGCTGGCGATGGTGGTGGTGGTGGTGGTGAAGTAGGTAGCAATTAGCGTGGCGCTAATGAACTCCCTCTCATTATCAGTGAATCAACAGGCCTGTGCTAATTACGGTTAGCAGGACAGACTCCTCTCTCCCACTGCGACGGGCTTCAAGGTCCCTCCGGAGCTGCAACACACCGGATGGTCTGCCAGCAGCCACAGGTGCAAAGCACCCACTGCCAATGTTAAAAACAGAACACAACACATGCACACACAAACATGTGGTCGGACAAATACACAAATCCAGAGACCAATGCTCTCTCTGTCAAGTTGTGGTTATGTAATGTATGGCCCTGGTGCACAGCCTTTCTTTTTCTTTTTTTTTTTTACATATTTGTTAGAAATGAAAGTGCTGTAACCCATCATCACCCAGCGTTAAGCACATGAGAGAGGTATGATTGAAACACTGGCGCACTAGAGGACTTTGTTAACAACACAGGGTTTTTTAAGCATTTATACCTTGATCTTTCTATGATAAATTATAGTTTCAGTTTACTTGGATCATTGAAATGGTAATATACTGTAAGTAATCTTTATCGACAAGTTATTTACTGAAATCTGAGAACATGCCAACACCACTAATAAGAGGTATATCATAGCGGTATATCATAGAGGTTTTAGATGATGCATTTTAGCGTACTTTAAGCTCATTGTTTTGGTTTCATGGCCTGCAGCAACAAAAGAAAATGTGACTTATGTCTGTTAGGTGGCCAGAAACATGGCATACCAAATGAACGCTAATGTTGCTTCATGTGTGCTGCAAATCTATCAATCATATTTTAATGTTGTGTATTTACTCAGAGTACATTTTGACACACTTACTTTTGACTTACATCTAAGTACATTTTTAGTCTTGTACTTTTACTTTTGAGTATAATATTCTGGTACTCTTTACACCTCTGCTTGCCAGCACCAAAACGGCAAAAGTTGATGACTAGCAAGTGAACATAGTGGAGCAGCTTATTCCTCTGCCTCCATCCAAACGGTGTATAGTAAAATGTTCCTGGAGGTTTTATCTAGTATGGCTAACACTGGGTGTTAAGCAAGTTTCATCCTTTAAGCTGTGCTGGTCCTGCTTTTACTTGTGCACATTCAAACTGTACATTCTAACGACAAAATCTTCCAGCCTCACAACATTCCCTTGCTCTGCAAACAAGTGTTTCACAATAGACGCAGCGAGATCCATTAATCAAATACCGCTTGTAAGCCAGCAATGGCCCTCGCCCATCAAACACTAAATACTTACTGAAAAGCACAAGTTTTTAACTACATTGATAAAGGGACTAAAGGCCTTTCAGTGAGTCACTGAGGCGAGCCAACACCAAAAAGATTCTCGGTGTCAGCCCACAGCATGAGCAATAAGAGAGGACCTAGGCATGTAAAACAGAACCCCCCCTCCCCTTCCTTTCCATCCATAACTTAAGCAGAGATCAGTGGCTAACACTCTTAATCCCAAGGGGGTGCTTTCTGAGCTGTAATTTAAAAATAGCGTTTTAATAACACACCACTGCTACAGTACATTAATCTCAGAATTAATTATCTACCCCACCCCCAGCCTATTTACTTGAAAGAGGCTCTTTGCTGCATTTCTTGTGTTTTAGTTCTATTTATTCCATGAGTGAGCGGATAAAGAGATACATGTGGAGTGTCTTGTGTGGAGTGCAGTAATTATGCAGTTGCTAGTATATTACCAGCACGTATATGAAAACCAGCAAGTAAATTAGAGCTGCAGGATGTTATTGGCATAAATGGTCAGTAAGGTGAGACAATCTTAAATGTGGCACAATCTCTCTCAGACTGCGCGATGTAAACAAGAAACAATTCAATTAAGGAGTGCATTAAATAAAAATGTGAGCGTAATCCAAAGATATTGTAGCAAACAGCTGCGGTACAGAGAATAACTTTGTGTTCGTTTACATTTTTATGCAAGAAAATGTTTTTAATCAAACGTCACTCCAAGCAACAGCAAATCAATTCCGAAGAGAAATTAAAGAGCATAATGTGACTGCAAGCCAGGCCTTAAGGCATCGCAAATATTCAAAAACAATATTAAACTGCGATAAATAAAATATGAACCTTCTTTGGCAATATAACATTCAAACGTCAGGGGACGTGGGCACTTAATGCAAGTTAATGAAACACAAGAATCGTGTTTAAAGGCACGGCAATCACTGAGCATTTGTCGAAAGGTGATGAACGTGTTGCTGAGCCCTCTGGCAGAAGTTGCAGGCTGACAAGAGATCAAGTTAAACACTGACAGTGATTATCAGTATATGAGCTGGGGATGTTAATAAAAATGAAGGTAAAAAAGAAAAATCCTTCTTGTTCTCCTGTTTCTCTGATTGACTGACTGGCTGACCTCTATTGTCATAGCTTCAGCGCTGACAGTGATCTCCACACATACATCACTTTGTACGATTCTCGGCTGAATAGCGGCGACGAGCGTGAACTCTGCATGAGGTAGGTGCCCCCGGGTCTGTGTATCACAGATAACCTTTACAAGGAGGTGTAGTTCGCGCCTCCCGGCCTCCGCACCTTCCCGATATCACATCAGCGGATCTGGATGTGCTTAAATTCAGTCACTGGAGAGACAGTCAGGGCTTGGCATGCATGATTGATGTTGAGTTTGCAACATTAGGTATCATAAGGTGTAATATAGGAGATAGTGTTAAGTGTAAGATTGCATTTGAGCGTGTTGAAGGAAATAGGAAACTGTGTGACAGCTCTTGGTGTTTTATGGTTTCCTGCTGGTCTTTTTTTCTGTTCTGGATATCTGACCAAAGCTATAAAAACAAAGACCTGCTATGAATTTGTCTGTAACTCAATCCTCTTCTGTATCTCTGTCTGCTTTACTTTTTGGCTGGTTGTGTGTTTTGTCTTCCCTGCCCTTAACATAATCCCTCAAACACACAAAGAACCCCTTGCAGACTTTTCATGTTTCAATTAAGGTTTGATTGAGTTATGAAATATACGAGTCTTTTAGCCAAACCATGACAAAATTACATACGTTTCTGTTGTTTGTGACACGACTCTACTCAGATTTCTATGTCTCCTACATGACATCCTATTAATTTTGTTTATATCGAGGCAGGTGGTTGTCAGTAAAAGTCATTTCGTCAATCAATTTTTTTTTCTCGGACTGACTATTTTTCAAATGGAAAAATAAGTTGCTAATTTTGTCAGTGCTCTTTCTAGACACTGCAGGTTTAATTGCTAATTGTTAACTGGGAATGAATGCATTTGCATATTAATTAGTTAGCCCATTTGCATTTTTAATTTGCTGCCTTCAAAGGGGGTGAGATAAAAGGTCGCACAATTCTGAATAATTTAAATAATTTATGCTCCATTGGTGAAAAGAAGCTGAACAGAAGTGTTCTGCGGATATTAACCCCTGAGAGCTTTTACCGAATAAAGCACTCCAAAAATTGTTTTAACAAATCTAATTAAACGGAAAAAGGTCTGAACACACAACCACCCAGAGCACTAGGAGCTAGAGTGTGTCCTCTGGAACAAAAAACGCTCAGGAGAGAGTGATGGAGGGCGTATGGATATGGAGGACAAGACTTCCAGCCCTCCATCCGGATATGAAGGCCTCTCGTAGTCTTTTCATCATTCAGATTGATCAAATACCCCTACAGGAATGCTGATGCTTGGTACTGTAATAGTAATTCTCTCTGAAGTTAAGCTGCTCTTAGTAATGTGTCGTACTTCATAAGCAATCAAAGAGATGCATGTACCATGGTGGATCCTTGAAAGTTAGCTGAGGCTAATTTCAACTGCCCGTCCAAGTTGTCACATTTAATGAATGGACAGCAGGAGCACAAGTAAATTCATCAGATCATCACAGAGAAGTGACAACAAATAGATTGTATTTGTAGCCATGTGTTCCTCACTTCAGTCTCCCTTTGTAACTATACTGAAGTGTCCATTTTTATTTTTTTTTAAATCCATTTTTGGGTGCAAGGAGCTGATATTTTCTCTCCCTCTTCTTCAACCAGGTCCCGACTGCATTGTGAGACTGTCTCCTCTCCTTTGTCCCAGTGATCTTAATTACAGGCCCTGGGCCCTGTGCACAGTAGCCCATTTAAATCAGAACACATCCAGCTTCCATTATGGGCTTGGCATTTGGTCTTTGTGCCCATGCTCTTAAATTACATGCTGCCAATCCTAGTGGGCACGGGCAAGATGAGGAGCGGAGGATGGGTGAGAGATGAGGTGAAAGGGGGATGAGAGAAAGGAGAGAGTAACAGCGGAGGGGGCCACAGGCTGCACTTGTCGAAAGAAAGCCCCCTCCCTCCCTTCCTCTCTTCTTCTGCCCTCTTTATCACTAGATAACTTATGTAAAGTAGCAGATGAAACCCATTCCCATTCACGTCGGCCTGATTGTCAGAATAAGCTTGCATTCCTTTGAAAAGTGATTGACCGTCTGAAAGGGTACAAATTAGGGGCCTGTACATCTTTTCTTCTCCGGTCGTGGGGTTTATTTGCGGCAGATTCACCCAGGCCCAAAATTAAGTGAACTCAGGCAGGGATGAATGGGAGAGCTCTGATTGAATAATTGATTTCCTTTGTGCGGCCTGTGTTTAAGAGGGATAACTAGACATCCTTTGGAGTGTAATGATTGTAATTACTGCGATGACTGGTCATGTCAAATATGACACAGGAAAGGACTGTTATTAACCTTTATTCTGCACATAGAAAAAAAAAAAAAACTAACCCAATATCCTCTTGTCTTTCCCATCTGCATATGGGTTTCACCTCTGGCGGAAACATGGCTGGCGTAGGTTGAATGCATGGATGAACTCATTCCCTGTCTCCTACTTCTTGCCCATGAAAGGTAGATGGGTAATTGACTGTGCAGTCAGAGTCACTGGTGTGTCAATGACTCAGACGGCTAGTGAGCCTTGGGGTAACTTGGCTCCAAACTCAAGTGTAAAAAAATAGGAGTTATAGCCGTGTTCATGATATCTGTCAGATTCCCATATGCCTTGACCTCTCAAGCAGTGCGGCCCAAATTGGCCTTTAATGCACTTGATGCATTTGAGGGCTTCAGCGAAACAGACATTCATCATGTAGTGATCAGACACAGGCTGCTGAAGTTACTGGACATGTGGTCCATATGAATCACAGATGCCACCACTGATCTACTGAGACCTGTCTCGCCCAAAGAGTGAAGTCTGAAGCCCCAGCTTTAAATCTGCATAGACAGGCAGTAGTAATTCACAGCTTCAAGGTAGCCTATGCTCTGACCCAAGCATTCTCACTATACATGTCCTCTGTACAATTAAATATTGTACAATTACTTAATTACTTTTTGGCAGCTTGCAGACAACAGATCAAGCTATAAACACAAACTGGCATCTTATGAGCTTCTATAGTTGATATTGCAAACATGTCAGCAAAGAGTTGCCCATTTTCACATTCAGCAGGCACATACCAACGTTAGCAGTCCTTTATAGCTCTGTTTTGTCTTTCACCAACTCCCGAGAAAAAAATAAATCTGTCTCTTTAGCTTCTAAATGCTCCATTATGTTCACTTGCCAGTCATCAACTTTTTATGTCTGCCATTCTGGGGCTGGCAAGCAGAGGTGTAAAGAGTACCAGAATATTATACTCAAAAGTAAAAGTACGAGACTAAAAATGTATTTAGATATAAGTAAAAAGTAAGTGTGTCAAAATGTACTCTGAGTAAACGTTACTGCGTTACATTTTACGTCCCTTTTGCGTCACTGTTAAATTAACGAATTCAATGTTTCATTTATTCAATGACGATCCAACAAGCTGATGTTGACTGTCCAAAAATTTGAAAAACACAATCATATATGTCCATTCCCAGAAACAATCTACAGCAGTTTTCCAGTCCACCACAGCATGGGCAGACACATCCACCTCCAGGCAAAACTTTTAGAAACTCCTAACCTGTCACTGGTGAACCGAGGCCTCATTGCCCTTCAGTTGAACCTCCAGAGTCAGTGCTGCCAGCCTTGCCAGCTGTGGAGACAACTGAAAAAATTTGCAACTTCATTTGAAGCCTTTAATTAGGTACCATAAGCACTTGTACAGGGATAATGTGACTAGTGAGCACCAGACAGATGGCACCAGGGAAACAGTAATACATTTTCCACATGACCCCGGTGAGGCAAGCCATATCGATATCTAGCTTAAAATTGTTCATATTAAAGAACTGAAAGCATTTTTTTTTTTTGGTCATACCTTATCTAAATGGAAAGCAGTTGTTTTGTCAATGACACCAGTGTGTTTCCTGTCTTGACAAGTGAAAATGCCGACTGTTAAAAAGCTCTATCAAGCTGCTTTAAATAGCAAAAATGAAGCAAATTTTGAGTCTAAGAGCATCACAGCCACAAACAGGAGAAAGTCTGCGTATGAAATATGAATTCTATCTTGAGCTGGGTTTACTTTGACTGGTTCAAGTAACTCACTGTCCCAATATGGCCTCAGTGTGTGATTTGTAAAGAAGTGCAAACGAATGATCTGCTTTCTACGGAGAAAAAGTGAGTGTTAGGTGAACCTGAAGGGCCAAGGCCTCATTCTGACATGCGCTGTGCACAGCAAGTGGAAATGTTCTCATGGACATTCGCAAGGTAAGGTTCAAGACATGGCAACAGTGAAGTGTTATCGGGAGGGCTGTGTTTGTGTGGCCTATTGACAACTATTGGATTGATGATATTTGATACAAACATTCATGTTTAAGCGCTATCACCAGGTCAAAGCTGCAGTTTGTCAAACACTTTTTTATTTATGATTAAATCCCTACAAAACAAGTTATATTAATATCAGCCTCAGCTGAACATTGTGTGCTAATGTTAGCGTTGTCATTGTGAGCATGTTTGCACTCTGGCATTAGCAGTTAGCTTGAGTACAGCCTCACAGAGCGGCTAGCGTGGCTGCAGACTACTGGTTCTTACTAGACAGCATTATTTGACTGCAGCTCTGCACCGTTCACTGATTATTCTTTCAGTCTGCGTTTGAATTAGTCTAAGGAGTATTAAGAACCCTTCCGCTGGGATATGACTGCCTCTCTGCCTTGTCCTCTGGCCCTGGGTGCCTTTCATGTGAGATCCTGGAGATATGTAGTGCGGTGACCATCAGTTGTGTGCATTAAGCTGTTTTCCAGCAGTTATTTATACTGCGTTATCTTTGAAATCAGTGGACACAGGAGAATTATTCTTTTTACTATTGTAACTGTTGTATGAATTCAAGCTGACCTGTAAAACAAAATGTCTTGTAACTTTTTATATCATTATTCGCATTGATGGGAATGGTCTCAAGGGTGAGATTTAATGGAAGAAATGGCTTACCTAAAGAGAGAATCTGAATTTGAAATGTAAATATAATCAATATTGAGCAAAAAAGTTGATTCCCCCCCCCCCCCCCCCTCAAGTCTATAAATGAAGACACATATTTAGTCTGGAGTTGGTTGTGACTGTGCCATCCTGCTATTTGTGTTCCTTAATGACTTTCTAATTCCTCATCAGTGGGTAGCTGGCCTCCACAGCAGGCAGACACAGAGCAGTGGCAGGGTGCCATCCAGGAACAGGTGCTCCTCCATGTTGTGCTTATGGTGTCCGTAGGCCTCAGTTACATCCTTTAGGTTGATTTTAAATTGGGAGCATTCCAGTGGGTTCAGTGCTGTGCTCTGAGCATAACGCGTTCTACTTACACATGTCAGTGCCTGACTTCCACTCAGGATATTGATTCATTTGCGGGCGCTGCTAACTTGGCTATAGCTTTGTTTGTAATGTGGTGGCAAAGTTAGAAGGTTGCAACTGCAGTGAGCAAGAGAGAAATCAACTGCATTTACCTGCTATCACTGCAGACCATTTAATTATGATTGACTTCATGTGAAAGCAAGCTTACAGCTACATTAAATGAATGAAAGTGAAAAGTAATGAACACTTGTCAAAAACTAAGTCACTTGTTTGACCATGAACGTAACTCGATTTAAAGTCTTATCAAGAACTAAGGGAACATTTACATCTGAATATCAGCACAAACCGTTGTGTTAGAAGGGGAGCATGAAAGATGGTTCATCATACAAATTAATAAGTGATCTTTGAAAATATCTCTGAATGGAGCTTTGTCGCAGACTTCACCGACAGTCCAGTAACATTACCTTTTTATATTTCTTAAAGAATGCAGTTTTCTTAGTTGTAATTGTAATTTGTACTTCTTATTTGTAAGACCCAGTCTGACAGAGGTCCAGGGAGACTGCAGGCAAGGGACTAATCACGTTTCCATAAGAGATGAGCACGAGAAAAAGCACTTGTTTACCTTGATCAGCTGTTGTCAGCCTTTTTCTTTTAATATTTTATGGTGTTGCTTCTTTGCCGACATGAAGTCTCTTGAGGTTATTAATTGAATATGCAAAATTGTGGTGGCATTGAAAGTCTCTTTTTGTTGAATGACACCAAAACAACTGAATTACACTGACATTATCCAATATTGGTTATTCTGCAAATCTGGCAACTGTTATTGGAATGCCTGCAGGATGAAGTATCATATTTTTGAAGCTTCATTTAAAGTTTTCTAGCAGAGATGTTGACATCCCTTGTCATCCCTCCTCGAATCAACCCCTGGCCAGCTCAAATATTGCACCACAACAACAGAACATTCGCAGTGTTTACACATTCATTTACAACAATGCACAGTGATGGTGTTAACATTCATTCAGGGTCCGCTTGGTCTGGAGAGGGAAGGTGACAACGTGTTCTTCAGGCTCGTCATCCAGTCAGTGGCACTCCATGAATTACGCCTGTTGTAAGAGAAACAAGAAGGAACAGGGTTATAAGTTCCTGGAGAAGCATGTAACACCTCTTCCCTATGCAGTATAAAGCAGTAATCAAAGTATACATAGTGGTATTTTCAGGCATATGCATGTAAATGTATTGAAAGAAAAAATGCCATTGCTGGGGTTGAATGTGGTGTCCCCGGTATTTTATTATAGCCTTAACTACTTCATATTTTCTTCCAAAAAATGTATTAAATGTAATACATGTAATGTAATGTAATGTAAAAAGTGACTTACAGCACCATTTGATAATCTGTAAAGTCAAATACAGACAAAAAAAATCTAAAATCTTGACAGTTGGAAGCTTTTTCCAAGTGCAGTAAACCTCCAAGGAAAAACTGACACAGACACATATCCCAATAAGTCTGTCCGCCATGACACCTCTCCTCCACCACGCTGGTCAGATCACTCAGAGCAACATAACAGTACACATCTACCCGGGCCTCCTCTGATCTCACCTGGGAAGGAGACAACACTTTCAAATCAACACCCTGCTGTCATCTCACAGTGTGGCATCTTCCCCTTTGAAGGTACAGTAGCATTGTTGCAGTTTCTCTGATGTGAAACTCTAGCTTTTATCATCCTGTTCTGGGCAAGGAGGAGAAGAGTGGGAGATGAAGGAAGCGGTTTCTTTTTAACTTGGACCCACCAAAGTGAAAAGAAACAGCATGTTGACAGGCGTGTGAAAGGAGCACTGCTGGGTCAACTGAGGAACTTCAGAGACCAGTTTAGAAGGCTTCATAATGTCTCTCCGATGAGGAGGAGGAGGAGGAGTAATAGGCTTACTGGCAGCAGGGCAGGTATCAACACACATGTACAAAAAAGAAGTTATTATTGAAGGCCAGTTTCTAACGACGCCTTACCAGAGATTACTGTTCGGATTTAGCCACTTACGTATATTAGGCTTGCCAACGTGCTGCAGAAGAGTTTTAAGACAAAAGCCACAGAGATTTGCTCCTTGTCCTGAATTACCAGCCAGCTGTAAACTACAAGTCCCACTCCACAGCAGGAGGATCACTCTTCCCATTAGCCTTGGCATAGTGCCGACTACAAATGTTAGATCCATGGCTGTCAGGAGGCCCAGTTGGGATGAGACCCTCTGTCACTCACGGCGACACATGTCATAAACTCATTGTCTTGCCATCAATCTGGGGACCTAACCACCTCCACAGCAGATGGAGGCCCAGCAGGAAAACAGGGGGCCATGCCCTGAGCCGCTGCCCCACACAGAGTGCACATGGCAGGAGAAAGAGGGGCCACAACTATAGGGGAGCCCCAAACCCTAGACTGGACCTCCTGCGGATACACCTCTGGATGAAGTCCTAATGTTGTCCATGATTAATTAGACAAGTGTAAGCACACAGTTACTGCTGTGTAAGAAAATAGGCTTGCCTTTGAATGCATTTAGCCCCTTGGAAAACTATTTAAAAGTTTTCAAATCACAGATTGTCTCCCTATAGATCTTCTCCCCCATATGTCATTTATTTCTGGATGTCCTATCAGTAAATACATCAAGGTCTAAAACCACAGTGAGCAAAAACATCCCTCCCAAATTTAGGAGTGAAAATAGCGATAAACTTTGTCTGCAGGAAATAAAGATGTCTTGCCTCCCCTGAATGGGGATATGTAATGATATTCATGAAGAGACCACCTACTGGGGGCACAGGGGAAAAAAACTGTTCCTAAGCAACAACATACACGATCTTACAAGCTACATCTTGGGAAATTTTGACCGGATTGGGATGCAAACAACAGAAACCCTTTAACTAGGCCATATTATGAGTCCGCTCCCTATGGCTGAATATCTGGTTGTCTCGTCTGGCACATATTCATCAACTAATGATACATACTGTATTCAAACAACAACAACAACAACAAAAAAAAAACAATAAAGAGAATAGAAGCAAGCTGGTGGCACATTGCCAAACCAAATCTCAACCCATTTTTTTTTTTTGTAGTCCTTCAGTTCAAAATGTTACCTGAAGGATTACAAGTCATATAAATAATGTTCCAAAAACAATCAAGTGTAAAGGTCTTGTCTTATTTTTCACACCTTTTATTGTACAAGGCAATTGTACAAGTTACTATACAATGGACTCAAAGTTCAAAGTTCAAGTTTTGCCCATTGAATGTAATTAAATGGTGGGTCCTGTTAACAAAGTTAACAAAGTGGCATTGCCGAATGTCAGAAATGTTACATTTAGATGAGATAAAATCACAAAGCCGATGAAGTGGGCAGAAATCTAGTCAAAACATGGAACTACCTTATAAGGCAATAGAGCATTCTGTTCTCTTTTCTTCTGAGGATGTCATTTACATATGCTGCAGGGGACTATATGATGTAAAGCCAGGCTCCCGACACTTTAATGTGCACGTTCCATCTTTCCTTCTGCACTACAGTGTATTTATTTAATCCAGTTAGATTGAGTGGGATTTTTTGTTCTACTCAGGTCTTAAATATACTTGCTTAATTATGCTCTTCACTTCACTGCTCTTCACTTCACTATATACTTGCTCTTCATCTAAAAAGGCCCCCCAAAAAAACAATTACCGTACAATAATGAGTGATGTTTGTTTCTCCCTGTCACTAATTACAATTAATTAAAGGCAGCAGATGACTTAAAAGCATCACTCTGCAGAAAGCTCACAGAGGTCAACTGACAAAACATTATCTTTTGGTTACAGCACTTCCAGAAGAAAATGATCAAACAACAGCACAAGGAAAAGGAAAATAAAAGCACTACATGATGAATCATCCTTGCAAATGCATCACAAAAAGATTAATCAGCACCTCACTACTATTATCGGGCCTGCAAATCAACACATTAAAGTGAAAAATCCGTATTTTCTTTTTGTAAAGACTCGTTTATTAAAAGATAAAGATGCTCCCTTAGCTGTGATCTGCATCAGGTTTTGCTGTCACCAAGTGCCCAGTCTTTGAACTGTGTGTCTGTGTACCCATCCCCTTGCTATGGTTGAGGAAGAGGCCAGCAGAAAGGCTTCATTGCCCTCTTGTGGTGAAAAGATATTCATCTAGCCTTACAGCAGGCCTTCCATGAATCTCAACATGAATACTGTATGTGCCTGTCACATGGGGCACATGATGAGGAAAATGCAGAAGTGTGTGCAGCTAGAGGGAACTCTAAAGTTTCTATTCTTAATTCTGTCCCTGAGAAGCTGAAGCTTGATGGCAGGATTTACAGCTGTGACAGGCTTGATGGGGCTGGGAGGCCAATCAGAGAGCTCGACAGTGGGCGGAACTCTTAGAGGGAAGGAACAGACAGTGAGGTGAGTCACAGAATAGGAATATCTTTAGATACGTTTAACTTTGATAGTGTATGTCAAATTAATAGAACACATTGGAAGATATTTTAGCACACCAGGTCAAGTTTGAAATTTGTGTTCGTCGTCTCAAGCTCAGGAGTGCTGGATCTTGTCATGCTTTGTGATGTCACACTGGGAGACGGGACTCTTACTGAATGAGACACCTGCAGAGGACTCTTCAGAGCAGGTGTCTTTTGTCGCTGGAGTTTGTTCCTCATCAGCTTTTAACTTCTTTAGTGAATCTGAAAAGGCTGAGTGATGTCTTTTTGTGGCTTGTGGACTCGTGAAGGGTGTAACGTGTCCGCTGGGCGTGGACTCCTGGACAGATGAGCTGTTTGTCAAAGTCACTAATTCCTGTACAGAACAAGAAAAATGTTATTTTACTGAAACAGGAAGAGCTTGGTTGGTGCAATTCATTTTGATTTGATCTTACCACAAGTACTAGGTATGTTAAAGTAAAAGAAAATATGCTTATTTTCTTTCTTGAAAAGAGGAAACGATTGATAGGCCTACCACCAAAAGATTGGAAACAAGGGAAACAGTCAGCCAGTTCTGTCCAAACATTTAATCTATACAATATATATATAAAATTTGTAAAAACAGGAGAGGAGTTATGGCCTCGACTATTTCCTGGTCCAGTCACAGTAACTTTGTGGAGTCTTGTTGCCACTGTGAGGTTGCCAGGCATTTAGTGGAGACTCCAGGAGGTGTCTGTGCCCGGCTAAGATATAGTCCAGCATATAATCCTCTATAAAACTACAACTTGTCATTTTAACAGTTTGTTTTTTGTACAGATGAAACCAATGAGATATGAGGAGATTAAATAATCTAAGCTAACCAGCTGCTCCTTACAAAGTGAACAAAACACAATTTTCACAAAGAGGAAAGCCCTACAGCTGCTGGAAATGAAATATTTAAACTGTTTTCGCCCTCAGAGAGAACCACAGGCATTAATAATAAGTATTCACACACAAAGATATAGGATTGTCTACTAAAACGTCTCCATTGGTTCCAGTTTCATTTTCTTTGCTTTCAAGATGCTGCTTCCCTGTAGCTGAAGATGCGAGACAGAACAATGTCACAGCATCGTGCCTTTGTATACAGGCTGGAACCTTAGTACATTAATCATATTTCCTGTTTTACCAAGAGTGATAGTGGTTGCAATATATAAAGGCTAGGCTACAGCACAATGAGTAACCTCACTAAACAAAGATGGATACAAGTCTTCATAACGTCGTTAAAAACTTTATTTTGACTGTTTTAAAATATAAGAGGCCCCTGTGATGCGTATTTAATGTTAAATCTCAACAACACACAGCTGCTCACTATCTCAGCACTTCTTCCTCAAGCTGATAACCACATCGCCCGCCTCTCCTGACCTCCTGATTACTAAATAGAAAAAAAGATAATGGAAAGTTTCGGTCTAAATTTGGCAAAATAAAAAAAAAAGAGAGGTCAGAATACGATTTATTCAGATTTATTCAAACATGACAATATAATAAATACAATAGAAATCACAAACGACAGTCTTCTGTCGACATTTTCGGTTATTCACAGCAAGTGACAAACCTCAGTCTGCACCTTCATTAAAAAACTGGTTTAACAATAATATTACAAATTTAAGTCAGTTATACAATAAAAATAATAACAGCAATAATAATAACAACACTTGGGGGAGGGGGGGGGGTTGTTTTTGGCACATTCAATACACAATAGGCATTCAAGAACTCAGTTTGACACAAAACATGGTTAATTTACACAAAACAAAAACAGATCAGTTGCATTCTGCAACGAACAAAGAGTCACAAAGAGAAGCTAATTTTAAAGGGACACCCCAAAATCATATCATATTTTCCCTCTTACCTGTAGTGCTATTTATCCATCTAGAATGTTTTTTATAATATGTCTGTGTAATATCATATATATGATATGTGTATATAATATTGGTTACCTGTGTTTTATATCACATTACTTCTGCTTCTTACTACTAATGCTACAAAAATGATGTCAAATTGGAGGAGAATGAACAGAAACGTGTGGCACAGCATATTAGATATAATAACACAAATCCACGGGGTCTGTCTTACAAAGATATACGCCTTTCATACAGGAGACCTACAAGACACCCAAGAGATGTCCCTGGCTCCTTGGATGAGTGATCAGATTAATTTTAACTTGGATTCAGTAAGTTACATTTTGCCTTAGCGTCGTATGAGACGACTCCACACAGACACCCGAACGAGTGTCTTTTAAGACACCTGTGTGAGACAAAAACAATGGCTGTGTCCAAAATCACTGCCTTGTACACTCTTTCACTGTTCCCTACTTTTAATAAACACCCAATGCTTATATTATATCCTCCATAGTGAATACTAAACTGACGGTTCACCTGCCTGCAATTTACATCTATGAAAAGTACTGTGCAAAATGACATCATACATTTATACAGTTTACACTTTAAGTTCGGAATCTCACATGAAATTTCAGGTAGTAAATATAGTGTCCTAGATAGCAAATAGGGAACAACATGTCTGTTTCGAATGAAGGCCGACACAGGGCGTCAGTCAGGCATTGTTTGTGTGAATGTGTAAATATTGTGTAAAGGGACAGGTCCAAAGTAATCGTCCACCAATTCACAGTCTCTTGAGCTTAACTAGTGGTGTGTGTTCCGGTCACGTTTGGCCCACAGCGTGGTGGCTCTCAAAGCCAGCCTGAACGTTTCGTCTCAGGCGGAAGATCTGCTCTGTAACTCTGTAGTAATATAGAAAGTCGCAGCAAAAAGGATCAAATACGCAAAACGGCACGCTGTCATACATCACAAAAACAGTCCAGACGAGTGCAGCTGTCAGGTACTAATACTGCAGGATTTCTGAGCAGTTGTGCTCTTTAATCTGGCGCTTACCATCGAGACTCCTGACAGAAGATTGAGCTTGTGAGGAATAATCATCTGTGCCTCCCAAGCAAAGATCAAATTAACCTAGAAAATAAGAGCACAAAAATCATGATTAAGACACCTGCAAACAAAACCTGAACTGAAGCATACTGCAGACATCAGAGTAGAGCCACATTACCTCAATCCCATCAAAGGTCAGTTTGATGACTGGGACGTAAGCCTCTTTAATGGCCAACAATATCATCAGTCACTTGCACTTGGGAGCGAAATGTCCTTTAACATGTATGATGAATATAGCATGATATATAATAAACCACTTATATGGCTAACTAGTATGTTTTTGACCTCCTTCTGACTTTTTAGCCTCTCAAAGAAGGAGGTAAAGAGGTCGTCTCTCTCCAGAAATTTAGGTCAAACGCAAAGCATCAATATCAGCAGCTGTCAAAACAGCACTGATTCACGTGGGAGGAAAGCCTACGAAATGCTGCGAACCACTACCTTCAACCCTGTACTTTCAGAGGAGGTAACCCACCGAAAGAAGACATGCTGTGTGTGTGTGTGTGTGTGTGTGTGTGTATGTGTGTGCGTGCGTGTGCGTGTGTGTGTGTCCCCTTGAGTACAAACTGTCACGTATGAAATTTACGGCTAGCAAATTTATCACACAGCGACTTCACCTACACTAACCTACTGTGAATAAACAAAGTTTGATCACTTATTATGAACCACATTAAAATAAAAAATGTACCTTTTGAGTGGACTCCCAGATTATAACAGCCAAAATCAAAAAAGTAATAAATGTGTTATCTTTGCAATAACATGTTTTCAGTATCATATTTGGAGTTACTTTTAAAACAGCAATATACTGTAGATAAAATGGATATCTTACCATTCTTTCTCTTCATAGAGTGACTCTAGTCTTCCGATAACTTTGTCTCTGCAAATAAAACATAAAGAGCATTTTTAATATTGTCATTTCATTAACTTGAGGATGTTGTTATTTCACCGATGACCAGCCCAGGTAAGAGGTCTCAACAGTGGCATAACATCTATCCAGGACACTGAGTCACAAAAACACACTAAACATCAGCTTTTTTCAGCCCGACCCATCCACAAGCTGCATTAATTACAATATGAAAATAATAAAATGGAAAAAGATGTATCATACCTGTGATAAATCTCTGATTCAACCATAGGTCCTCTAGATTTTACAGCATTTTTTTAATGCTCTGGATCAGTTCAGCCTTACCAGGCAGATCCTCATTGATTGGACCAGTGATCCCAAACCACATGTGAGCTTGGCTCTTAATTGGACTGAAAAGGGATGTTTGCTTGATAGCACATTAGGCACTTTAGTAGGACATCGAATATGCAAATATAAGGTGATTTGAGCCTCCCATTGTACTAAGAAATCTAATCAATTCTCCATCACGTATTTATCAATACCAGTCAAAATATTAACAGAAAGCAAATAAAGACTAAAGACTGTGAATTGCAGAAGCCCTGTACTGATGATGTATCCCTTTCACCTTACCTAAATCAACAAAAACAACAACAACATACTTAGCAATACATGGTAGCAACAATTTTTGTTTGGAGTGAAGGTGAATTGAATCAGAACAATCTTCTTCTCTAACCTTGTCGGTTTTAGTGCTGCGTTCAAATTGTATTGGCATACAGGCCTAAATGTTGCTGTTGTTTTGTCCTGTTGAAAAGATATCAATGTTAGAAAACATCCATTTCTTTTTGACTACACTAGTTATATTATATTTTGGAGTGTAATGATGAACTGTTGAAACAAAAACTGACTGTGTTTCACCTTGCTTTATGTTTTATAGTTTATGCTACATTTGCTGCTGCACACATGGTTTGAACAAGCCACTTGTTCAGTCAACTTAAGCTATTGGCCTAAAGAGATCACAGAAACAAAACAAAATTAAAAAATTAAAAAAAAATTATAACTGCAATCATCATTTCCAATAAATTATACAATTTTAAAGCAATCCTGAGCAATGACATTACATGACATCTATCGCAGTGATTACCAACCAGGGCTACTTCTGCGGTTGCCAGGGGCACGTGGAGAGATTGTAGAGTAGCTCAGTTATTTTGAAAAAAAAAAGAAGATTTGATTAGAAAATACATCCTCATATTGAGTCAGCTATTACAATTAATTGAGGTGTTTTTGCAATTAAAAGTATGTGAAAACCAGTTAGCAAGCAGATGAAACAATTTGCTAAAAGTAATGATCAAATAGTTGGAATGTCCATCCTTTGCCACTCCACGTGGTTGTAGTATGAATGCAAACTTAACCAAACCAAACCAAGTTCAATTCAGTTAAACTGTATGAAAACAATGTGGCATCCACTTTTATATCCACTTTTTAATGATTAATAGTTAACATTGAGTTACAAATTCATTCAAATAAATGCATTTGGAACATAAACTGGACTGGGCTGGGCAAAATAAAATTAGAAACCACTAATCTGTTGCATGTCTGTTCATCTGTTTCATTTTTTTTCCCTGTTAAAAGGGGTTTTTGGTGGGGTTTGGTTTTATTTTGGTGTTGAAATAAAGGAAAGACAAAACATGCACTTTGTCTGTGTTTTTAAAAATGTGCCCTGAGACAAACTGCAGATAACTGCAGATAACTGCAAATTTTATAGATTTGGGCTCACCGGTGACCAGTGCAATTAAACCTCTAATTAAATAATGTGATGAACTTTGGATATCTGTTGTACATGATTTTGAGTAGTTTTCCACCAAAACGCCAAAATGTATGCTATTATATGACATCAAATTGACAGTTCAATGACAATTAAGTAAAAGTTACTTTACTTTTTATTTTACTTCATTCATTTCATTAATCTTTTTTACAGCTTGATAGTTTTTTTGCTATTGTTCATTCATTTCATGTAAGAGAGGTGTATTTTGCACTGCAGAGCCACCATACAGTCCAAAAAAAGCATCAAAACTTTATAAACGCTAAATATGTGGGTGACATATTATTGTTAAATTGTCTGTGTATAAATGCAATTATGGTTGTTTTCGTCTGCTAATATCGGTGAAACACTTTTACAGCTAGTTACAGCCACAACAACCTACTACTTGATGCTACTAACAATCAGCGACAACGAAATTTCCAGTGAAACATCATTTCTACAGAGAGACGTGAACGCAGCGGAATGAATTGAGGGTTGAGAGAAGGACGATGAAAACAAAAATGGACATCGATCGAAAATAGCCTAGTAAGACTGAGATTTCACTGTCTAGTGTAAAAGCATTGGTGTAGATCAAATGCAGTGACACTGCAACGACCGAGAAACCGTGTATTAGCTAAAAACAAAACAAAAAAGACTGTCGTATCGAGCAACGGACTGCCAGTGTGGTAGCTAAGTTAGCCTCAGTAGCTTAGCAACGTATGCTAGCGTCGTTAGCTGTGTGTAACATTAACGGTGAGGCATTGGCCACTGAGACTAGCTTAGTGGTATTAGCTAGCACTTGCCGATTTAAATTATGTTAAACAAAGTCTTCTGAACCGATTATAACGCATGCAGCCGTTATTCCACCCCTCCATTTACTCTGCTAGATCTGTCTGTCAGCTGTTGTTGTTATTGCTCTGTTACTGATATCAAACAGCAGCCATTATTTTATCTCGCAGGACAGAGGTGCAGTCATGTTGTCATAAATGAAGAGCGAGCGAGCGTGCAACAGTTTATCTGCGCCATTAGCACAGCGAAGAATCTAGCTGTCACTGGGGTATATCTACAAAATATTGTATATATGTTTTGGCCATGGGTGTATTTTCTTTAACGGCCTCGGGTTGTCGCTGTTATGTGTTGACTTGCAACTAAGCAAGTCCGTTTGCGTCTACATGGTCTACATTCAAGATACCAGTGGTGGAGGAAGTACTAAAATACTTTACTTAAGTAAAAGTACTAATAAAAGTGTTTTGTTACAAGTAAACGTAAGTCACTTAAGTAAAAGTATGTACTTTAAGCATAATCTGGAAAGTGTACTAAAGTAATTAAGTAAAAGTACTCAATGCAGAAAAATGTTCCCTGTGACTGTTATACAATTATGATATGATTACATTATTATTACTAATACATTACTGTAAAAGCAGGATTTTGTAGTTGGTTGAGGTGGAGCTCATTTTTTAACTATTTTGGACTGCAAGTAATAATTATTTTCATTATCGATTAATCTGCTGATTATTTTCTGTCCTATCAATAGTGCTTATCTCTAAATAATAAAAAAATAAAACGAAATAATTAAAATAAAAAGCAGCAAATCTTTGCGTTCGAGAAGCTGAAAATTATTGGAATGATTATCAAAATATTTGCCAATTGATTTTCCATCAGTTCTTTAATTTAACTAATTGTTTCAGTTGGACATTTTCATATGCTATTAAGATTTCTGCATACGAAACCTTAACTAAAGCAGTAACTAAAGCTCTTAGTAGAAGTAAAAAGTGGCAAGAAAGGAAAATCATCAAATTGTACTCAAGTACAGTTCTTGAGTAAATGTACTTTGTTACATTCCACCACTGCAAGATACTGAATCTCTAATCAGATCTTGGCTAGTAAGACTCCAATTAAAGATATAAGATATGCAAATCCATCTTGACTATCTGAAATGTCTTATACGTAAGTCATAATTTCAATCAAAGATACGTGGACTGGTTGCCCATTTTTATAGAGTATATAGTAGACTGAGGTCATTGCTGAGATAGGCATATAGTTTTTTTTCTGTTTAGAAGCACATCAGCTTGCTTGTAACTTAATGACTTGCAGCTTCAGCCACAGACTCAGAAAAATGTCTTTTCATTTGCCTGATTTCCTAACAGGTTGTCTATGTCAGACCTCTGACTGGCACTTCACCAAGAACCTGAGGGGAGAAGAGTGAGAGACCAGAGTTCAGAACCATGGAAGCCCGCTTTGGTAATATT
Source organism: Hollardia meadi (assembly GCA_037974645.1). Taxonomy (NCBI): domain Eukaryota; kingdom Metazoa; phylum Chordata; class Actinopteri; order Tetraodontiformes; family Triacanthodidae; genus Hollardia; species Hollardia meadi. The sequence goes on from JBBPCS010000238.1 coordinate 3,194,663, forward strand.
GTGTTCAGCTCCAAGTTTGACTCAGGGAACCTGGCACGCGTGGAAAAGGTGGAGAAAGACAGCTCCAGCCCTCCTGCTGATACAGCTCCCAGTGGGAGTGGCTCCTCAGGCTCAAACCTTAGCCCCGACTATGAGTTCAATGTGTGGACGCAGCCAGACTGCGGCGGCACAGAACATGAGAACGGAAACAGGTAACAAAACTTATGTTTTGTTGCAAGAATCTTATTCACATGACAGACAGGCATGAGAAATGCTTCTTTGTAGATAAATGTGTTCACTTGCTGCTCACAACTCAGTTATATTACTTATACCGTCCCTAATCATGTTGTTGTGTTTCAGATCATGGTTTTACTTTAGTGTCCAGGGTGCAGCACCTGGGAAGATTCTGAAGATCAATGTGATGAACATGAACAACCAAAGGAAGCTGTACAGTCAGGGCATGGCTCCTCTCGTACGGACTTTACCTGGCAAGAACCGGTGGGAAAGGGTCCGGGACAGACCCACATCTGAGGTAAATACACATACTGGGAGGCTGTCAGGAAGAGGATGTGCACATCAAGAACCAGTGAGCCAGAGTGCTGTCAGTCTGGCCTCCTTACAGCTATTATTATCTTTCTAATATTATCACTTCTTCCTTTCTTCTGTCACTTTCCAGATTGTAGATAACCAGTTCATCCTCTCATTCACTCACCGGCTGTTGGAGGTGCGAGGAGCGACCACCTACTTCTCCTTCTGCTACCCGTTCTCTTACAGTGAGTGCCAAGAGATGCTGCAGCAGTTTGACAAGAACTACTCCAATGCTTCTCAACTCAGTCCAAGCAGGTAAAAACACACATGCACACACGTTTTTTAAGACTTAACTTAATTGGCTGTTTTCTTTATCGCTACTGCTCTAATTTGTACAATTTCTGACTTTCTTTTCCACCAATCTCCATCCTCAACTGATCTCACTGTCCAGTGCACCGGGCAGTGTGTATTACCATAGGGAGTTGCTGTGCAACTCTCTAGATGGCAACAGGGTGGACCTGCTCACTGTGACCAACTGCAGCGGGATGCAAGAGGAGAGAGAACCCCGTCTGCCTAAGCTGTTTCCCGACACCAACACTCCAAGAGCACACCGCTTCCCTGGCAAAAAGGTATCACTCAGTCACACACAAAAACACAATCAGTATTCTCTTTCATAAAATTTAATGACAACACATCAGGCTAAGGCTGATGTGTTGTCTCTTGGCCCCTTGTGTGTCTGCATGTGTTTGCAGGTATTTTTTCTCAGCAGTCGAGTTCATCCCGGGGAGACTCCCTCATCATTTGTGTTTAACGGTTTCCTCAACTTTATCCTAAGACGAGATGACCCTCGTGCTAATGCACTGCGAAACATGTTTGTGTTCAAGCTCATTCCCATGCTCAACCCAGACGGGGTTATTCGTGGGCACTACAGGTAAGAACTGCTAATGTAGTCACATGCACCGTCCCTGTGTAAACATCTTTTCACTCAGTGTTTGGTATAGTATAAACTCTGGTCTTGATTACATGGTTTGCATTACTTTATGCACTTCTTGTTGCTTTTAAATGTTTAGTGTGTTATTTTTATATGAAAGAGTTCTCTCTCCAGTAATGCGTTTTTGAAAGGTTCTCCAAATTGTGCCTCTGACGTCAAGTACATTATGCTGCACTGATTCACCATTGTTGTCACAATGCTAGTTTGCTTTCTCTCATCATATGACTCAACCTGTAGCAGGGCTACAGTTAAGTTCATGCTCAGTTACAGTTTTACCAGTTAACAATGCTTCTATGTGTTGATAGACAGTGTTTTTTTTTCCTTACAGCTTTAAACCTGGAGTGCAAGACTTTTTAATATAAACAAACCTTCAAGCCCTTGCCAAAAGAGTTAACACAATGCTGATTAAATTAATTACCACCAGATTAATCTCTCTGTATTTCGTAGTATACCAGAGATTCTAAACCTGTGTGTACTACTAACATTTACGTGTTCAGTGGTGGAAACCTACTTATTTAGATTCCTGGTGGCTACATAGTCTTAGTTTCACTTTTAGTCGGACTCTGGATCTAAGTATGCGGATATATTGCTACATCTAACAATCTTTTCTTTCATCCTACCACACTGATGTCAAGGCAGTACTTGAACCTGTCTGAAGTATTTGTTATCTTTATATGTAAAAAGCTGATTAAAAACCTGGTTTCCTGTATACAAGGCTAAGAAATCAGTTTTTTCAAAGAGAAATCTGGCTGGAGAAAGGTTTCTTTAAGCCTCTACTCAAATTACAGAAACTGGTACACATGTCATTTAAGAAACCAGGTAACTACAGAAAATCAACTCTAACCCAGTTACTTAAGTGCATGTATATGCACTGCTCTCCTTGCAGAGGTTAGAAGAGCCAGGTCGAATGTTGACTCTTTCAGCAGATGCAAGTCCAACCTGCTTCACAGGTGTCAACAATGTTAAAAGGCTGTTGTTGTTGTTTTTTTAAAGTTATAGTAACCTATGTCTTTGTTGCAGGACTGATTCTAGGGGTGTGAACCTGAACAGACAATACCTGAATCCCAGCCCTGAGCTGCACCCTTCCATCTATGCAGCCAAAACACTGTTGCTCTACCACCACACACACAACCGCCTGCACAATCCACAGTCCAGCACTCACTATAACAGCTCCCCACACACTCAGACCACTCCCCTGAACACCAAACCCGCCAATCAGCATCAATCACCCCCCTTCACTGCCCTTGAAGTCAGCTTGAACCAACGAAATGTGGAGAAGGACGCAAACCCCGCACTGCCAGAAGTTCCCATGGTGACGGAGGAAAACGTCTGGGTCAACAACACAGAGATGGGGAAGGGGGGCCAGAACAGCTCATCGAGCTCCTCAGAGACTGTAGCTCCTTTAACTGTAGAGGCAACTGTACCACAGGTGGAGGAACAGGAATCAATTGCAGCCCAAGAGGGAGGAGTGGCATATTATGTGGACTTACATGGCCACGCCTCTAAACGGGGATGCTTCATGTATGGAAATAACCTTCCTGACGAGAGACAGCAGGTAAAAGTTATCAAATTTACTCACGCTCCCTTTGCAGTACTTTTTAAAAGTTGTCAGATGACATTTACTTGTCATTGTATTTTAAAAAAAAGCGTTTCTTTCATTTCAGTTTTGAATCGTGTCCTTGACATATTTGTTTATCCCCACACAGCAGCCACAGCAGATGGGGTACTAAAACCTTGTGTTATATACATCTAAGCTCCTGTGTACTCTGCTTCCTCCATCTGCAGGTGGAGAACATGCTGTATCCGAGGCTGATCGCTGTTAACTCTGCCCACTTTGATTTCCTGGGCTGTAACTTCTCAGAGAAAAACATGTATGCTCGAGACAAGAGAGATGGCCAGTCTAAAGAAGGCAGCGGGCGGGTTGCCATTCACAAGGCCATCGGGTTGCTTCACAGGTCAGATTGCAATGAATTCACACAACTTATAACAGTTGAAGTTCAGTGTAGTCAACATCTTTATTTTATCTCTTTTAAACACTGTTTTTTAGTTTTGGCGAGTCAAAGGTAAGTTTTTCTGCAATTAAGTGAAAAGTTATTTCTCCACTGTTGATCAGGTATCTCAAGTGTTGCTTTCCAGAAGTTGCTTTAACTTTGTCAAAATGCAGTTTACACTGGGAAAAAAGTCACCGGATTGAATGTAAATGCCCTGATGTTAACTCATATATCTGTACATGTATATTTTTAACGTGTTTTTGTTATTGGGTCCCCACCAGCT
>JBBPCS010000238.1:3198534-3234512 GCA_037974645.1 Hollardia meadi
GTTGATCAGGTATCTCAAGTGTTGCTTTCCAGAAGTTGCTTTAACTTTGTCAAAATGCAGTTTACACTGGGAAAAAAAGTGCAAAAACAACTGCTGTAGCAACTTTTAGTTAAGCTGTAGTGATTTTGACTTTAACTGGTCTTTTTCAGTCACCGGATTGAATATAAATGCCCTGATGTTAACTCATATATCTGTACATGTATATTTTTAACGTGTTTTTGTTATTGGGTCCCCACCAGCTACACTTTAGAGTGCAACTACAACATGGGAAAAACCATGAATGCCATCCCACCTGCTTGCCATGACAACGGACGGGCAACCCCACCTCCACCTCCATCATTCCCTCCGAAATACACTCCGGAAATATTTGAACAGGTAGGAAAACAAGAGAATATCTTCTGACTCACAGGAATGTGATTCTTTGTTTAAACATGGCAGGTTTTTTGGTTACATCAATGAACAAATTTTAAGCACACATTTCCATGCTAGTGTTTGTTGCACACATGTTTCTTGCATTTTAAAATAATAGTTCACCCAAAAACTTTTTTTCGTCCATAAGAACATTTCTGGAGCTTCATAGCAAAACAATGTTACAGCAATGTTATAGCTTTGTATGTTATAGACTTGTTTTAAAACCAAAAAAACAACTGAAACATTCAGATTCTTAGCAGCTACTTCACTGTAGACGTTTTAAAACCGTCCCCATCTACTTCATTTGTTTACGAGAATGCTGCAAAGCTATTTTGCTGTGACGCTCCAGAAAGAAATTTCACCCGGCTTTCCATTGGAATGGCATGGTACTCCTGAAGTAAACCAGTTGATGTTGTGCACCAGGTTGGGCGTGCCGTGGCTATCTCGGCCCTTGATATGGCTGAGTGTAACCCCTGGTCACGGCTGGTGCTCTCTGAGCACAGCTGCCTGACGAACCTTCGAGCTTGGATCCTCAAGCACGTCCGCAACACCAAAGGCCTGAACACACACATCCACGCTCATCCTCCTCTAAGAATACACCACAACGGCAGCAAGGCATCACCACCAAAGAGCTTCAACACGTGAGTTTGCGCACATCTAAACCAAAAAAAGACGACACACTTCTGCTCCCTTAGTTTATTTTTCACATGTAACACTTGTGCTTGCCTTGATTTTCCAAGCAGCTGTCTGTCCGGCTCAGCGTCGGAGAATACCCTCAGTCGGGTTCGCTGCAACAGCCACAGCAGCAGCAGCCAGACGCCCTCCCCGAAGATGCACAGCTCCCCGAGCTTTACTTTTGGCTGCCCCCCACCTCGAACTCACACGCAGCACAACAGCACACACGCCAGTGGACGTGGAGGCAACAAGACACCTGGGCCAGTTCGGGGTAAGTTTATCTCCCAACTATCTGCTTGTGCTGCTGGCTGGCATTTTATATCACCTCTCACTGGGTGTATTTCCACTCTTCTCCCTTTCTCTTTAAATATTGCATATTCTGCCCTCTAGTTTCTCTCTTCCTTCTCTCTTCCGTCCTCTCTTTCTGCTAATGGAGTTGTTAAGAAAGGCTGATGGGTGGCTAATGTATCGGTGTTGTGATAGTGATGAGAAATTGGTCTCAAGCCTACAGGCATGAACAAAACGATCCATGTCCTGGATGTCTGTGGCCTGGAACGTCGGCATGACCGTTGCATGACCCCTACTGCTGCTGTTGTGTGTTTGTGCATTCTATTTGTCACCTGTGAAGATTAGTTTGACCCTGATTGAGGATCAAACCACATGAGCCCTGTTCCAAGGCAACAAGACCAAATTGATTTGGATAGAAAAATTATTTAAATGGACAAACATAATTTTCAACTTAGACCCTATTTTTGCATATTTTTCCATATTCGTCAGATTTCTTACTGCGTAAGCATATGAAAATATTCTTTGTCTCAGTACATGGCTCTTGTGAAGGGCAGTTTCAGAAACTGGCCACTTTACGTTTGTGTGTGCGCACAATCCCCGCATGTCTCTGAGCTGGTGTGCGTGTGTGTGTGTGTGTGTCTCCCTCTCTGTAGACCCTAAGCCTCAGGAGAAAAGACGCCCTTCCCACCACCGCTCTATCCTACGGTCTCCCAGCAACAGCCACACACCCTCCCGCCCCCCACTCTCACCCCCTTCCTCCTCCTCCTCCTCGTCTTCCTCAGTGTGCGCAGCGGGCACCTGTCCCCTCCCGGCCACCGTCAGTATGACAGGTCTGTACTCCCTCCAGTCCCCAAGCCTCTCCACCTTGCTCCCCTCCCTGCAGGCTCTGCCCCGCCCCAGGCTGCTCTCCAAACTGAGCCCCCTGCTCCTTCAAGGCCTTCCGCCAGCCACCAACACTCCAACTGGGCCCACCCAGGACTGAATCTATCCTAACCTGTGAGAGAGCTTGGGTTCAAGTATGTGTGAGCAGACTGCGTGAGTGTAAGCTCTTAAGGTTGCTCAGTGTTTTAAGTTATATCAAGAGACTGTCTTTACAGAAACCTGCTCCTGCGCGGCTCTCTGTAGATCTAAACAAGTGCTAATCACTATTTGATCTGGTGTGTGTGTGTGTGCGCACGCGTGCGTGTGTGTGAAACATCATTGGTGCTAGCTCTTCTAAACCTTCCTGAAATATTATTGTTTTACCTTCTACACATATCCTTATAATTACATGTATCTACAGTATTGGCACCTTATGATGAATAATGCACTTGAGAATTCAAGTGTTCCTCAAATGTAAATCATGACTGAAATATGTTGAAAAATGTCTTTCGTTTCATTACCAACATGATTCAAGCATTGCTTCTTTAGGTCTGTGGATGTCCTTAACTGAACAAAGCAGACAGTTTAATGTATGAGAGTGTTCAGCAACCAGAGACTGTTGCTTGGCTACATAATCTCCACTGTTCCATAGGACTTCAGAATATACAGTAGATATTTGCATTATGAATGCTTTATGATTACATATGAAATAATATATTAGTGGATTGCATTGCATTGAATCAGTCTCTTTTGTCAGACTGTATACAAGTAATAAGCTAAGAAGAATTGCCATCTTACTGTGCTGATGTTTGCCTGAGAGATTCTTCTTCTTTATGATCTGCTACAGTATGAGTTACATGCTTTTACTTTTGCTTTGTTGCACTTTGTTGAATAATTTATTGGTTTTATTTTGTTTTTGAGAAATTAGATTAGGAGAATTAGACTGAACATAGTGTGGCTTCTGTTTCTGTAAGATATTTTAAAGCACCTTCTAATCTTTTGTTTCCCTTTCAATGTATTTGTATTTCACTCTGTAATGTGGAAGTCGCAGGCTGATCACACCATTCACTTGTAGTCCGAGTAAGACGGAGCATTGTGTAAACCACTTTTAATTAGTGACTGAAAACCCTGTTTAAAAGGACTGCGGTTTAGTTTTTGTATGTAAATGATGTCAATAATTCGTTCTTTTCTTAGTTATGAAACCCGAACCATTCCAGTGTAAATCCAGTCTTTGTCGTGACATTATGATGTTCACAGTGTAGCCTACTGCCATAAACCTCATGTGGACCATCGCTGGATTAAATCCTCATGGATGATGATGATGGGATAAAAAATGGTTTCGTTATGGAGCTGTTTCCAAACAAGCAATACAAAAACACAGTGGTCCACGTTAAGTGAAAGTTGGCAGGTGTTTTGTTTTTTGTTTTTTATTAAAATTGTATTTAATGTTTCCTGAAACTGGTGAAGAAAACATTGATCGTTATTTTATAAGCACATTTGTGTATTTCCGAGTGTAAATGAAACTTGGCAGGTAATTAGTAGGCCGCTGATGGTTAAAGTTAATATATTTTGTGGTTAGCAGGGGTGAACAATTATCTGTTGTCTTGGTGTGTATGTAAGCGTCATAGATCAATTGTGGAATAATATTTCATCTGTAATTCTGTTTTGTGTGCCGTCCTCCGAGTACTTGATGATGTTTCAGGACCACCCATTTCTAGATGTACTGAAAATGCAGAGGTAGAGCGAGTGAGAGCCAGAGAAGCTTTACGAGCAGCAGATAAACCAGATCATTAATCGATTGGATCAGAATAGCTTTCAGAACATCTGGCTTTGATTTGCTATTGCTATGGTTCTGTTCCAGTGCTTGTGCGACTGTAGTTATAGTGTGCCTTCCTCTGGTGTCTTTTGTAAGCACAGTCGGTTGTGGAGGCTCTGCTCATTGTTTTTGTTTTTTTACCTGAACTCTTGGATTCTATTGTGATCTGGCAGGTCATACATCCTGCCTCCTCATCTGCTTTGTCGTTGATTTAGAGAAACTTGCCCTTGTGAGTTGCAACAAAGTGGGCAAAATAGGGGCAATTTCTTTTTATAAATTAGTGGCTTTTTGAGTAAAAGGCCTAAAACACTATGGCTTACTGCAGATAACTAAGTGCAGATCACTGAGACAATGATTTTCATGTAGCCTCTGCCCACTGCATTTAACACAGTGATGTATTATGAGCTTGTACTTTAGATTAGTGCCCTGAAAAATGGGGAGAGTGCACTGTAGTTTTATTCTGCTTTCACTGTGAACTTTGATGTCCCGTTTTCCCTGTTTGTTTCAGCCCTAAATCTTATATATATAATATATATACGTCATCATCCAGAATGACAAGAACGGCTTCAGGTGGAAACACACTGTATGCATAGTCACATTCTCACTAGGTCTTTCTGCTTTATACTCCCTATGAGAATTGTGCCGTTTCCTTCAATGTGGTGCTAACCTTCTATACCAGACTAAGTGTTTGTCTGTGCAACATTACCTTCCTGAATGTGCTGCTGTCTTTTACCACCTCTCTGTTTAATCTCTGGAATAAAAAAAATGCCGCTTTGTGAAGCACCTCCCGTGTGTGGGTCCTCTACTCTCTTTTGCCTCTGTTTGTGCATTTGAGTGTGTGTGTGTGAGTTATCTATTTTATCAGCTGTAGAATATAGTTGGTCCCAAATGGGTCAAAACTGCTTTGAAGTCTAATCTTTATCCTATTAGATAGACCGTCAAACCACTTTATGTCAGATAAAGGGAATGTTGTGGATATGTAAAACTCCTTTGTAACTGCAGGCCAGATATGTGTTCCTACGGCCACTCAAACATTAACATTAAGCCAAAAGTACATATATGTTTCATCTCCTTCTTCCCTGTATTTATGTCCCTTTATTTGGTTAACAGGCATCAGCTGCCCAGACTTTCAGACTGGCGATCCCAGTTCAGCGAGCTGGTCCGGAGTGCCTTTCCCCGCGCCTCGTCCTGGGCGTGTGGGGAGAGGCAGCCGAACTCTTACAATCACTCGTCTTCGCGCAGAGGCGAGAAAAGAGGTTAGCTGACCCTTGCTGGCTCACTCACAGAGAGCAAATTCTCCTAATGTTTTGTATTTCCAGTTTTCCCTATATGCAACATACAGTACGTTCGGTTTTATGAAGTATCACTTAAATGTCTCCATCTGTCACAGGCTGTTAAAGACTTGGGGCCTGAACACATCCTTTCCTCCATCAAATTTAGCAAGTGAGTCAATCATGTTTAAGGATCCTGAAGCAGTTTTTCAATCTCACAGGGAGCATTTTGAAAGAAGTCAAACAAGTGTTGGATACCACAAATGGAATGAAATCCACATGCACAATAATGAAGAAAATTATTTTATCGAATCATTTGGATTTATCGATGAGTGGTGAAAAAGATTAACCTCTCTGTTGCCTGACCAGGTGTGAGCTGCAACCTCACATGAGCCGCATCCCTATCCGGCGTGCCCCTCCTACACATGACAGTAAAACGTCACCTACCAGCATTAACACGGTCTCGTCCAGAGATAAAGACCAGTCGGCCACCATGAAGGTCTGGAAGCTGCTTAGACCTGACCTGCATCGACATCTGTCACTGTCAGGCACGTAGACATGCACGTACAAATGTTGCCAACGATTGCATCAGTCAAAATAGGATAAGTGACTTACAATGTTTTGCAAATGTGTCATCTAATGAAAGATGGATTTTATATGAATTATATGAATTATTATTATAATAATTATGAATTATTTCTGTTATAAAGAGAAATCATACAGCTATTATATTTGAAATTGTATTTTTATTTGCACATTTGGCTACAGTAGTCTGTGGCATGACTTTGACTACATTTAGTCCTTGTTGCAGTCTGTAAACTGAACATACACAAAGTTACCATTTTTATTTCACTCTACAGGTGTATCAGGGAAAGAGGGTGCCATACAGTTAGCCTCTAAAGCACTAATGAAGAAGAGCACCGACAAGAGTCTCCACTACAAAGGGAATACTATAATAGAAACCACACCAGAGACGGATGACACTCGGCAAGAGGTGATAGATACACACACACACACACACACACACACACAGATACAGTGTCAAATAGCATTCATGTACATTGAGAGAGGAAAATTACTTGATCAGGCCATATGATGTGTTTGAAGGTTGAGGAAACTCCGGGGATGCCTCTGCCTGAGACTGTTAACATGTGTGAAACGGTGACCCTGTGTGGAGAAGCCTAGGAACTGCACAGAAGAGGAGGCGCTTGTGTATACTCTACGTCTGCATTTACTTAAGGTGACTGTAAATTACAAAGTTGTGATAATTTAAAACTGGGAAACAGGAGGGGCCGTTTTCATCACAGGACGATCAGGTGTGCCCCACTTAATGTGCAATACAGCATTTTCGGCATTAATTAGCAGATGCATGGTGTTTTCAACCAATGCTCTTCAACATAATCAGACCTAATGTGGGACCTGCCCAGTACAACCACTGAGCAGCTTTCCTGGAGCAGGTGGGGGTTAAGTGCCTTGCTCGATGAAACCACAGCAGTGGCCGAGGCGCGGGTGGAGTACAAACTCTCCAACTGAATCCATAGACTTGAAGTATCTTTTAACATTTTAGCTACCATCATCATACCTCACGTATCTGCTTTTGTAATTTTAGTCCTTTCCTGCTGCTGCCCCCTCCTCAAAAAGATGTTAAATGCACTCTGACCAACACTGTTTTGCACTCTTATGATTTTGACACTCAGCCACTTGTAGTGTTACAGCAAAGTGTTGATTTTCACACAGACTGACAAGCACAGCAGCACCTTTATAATCTCTGTATTTCCAGACACAAATGTGAAGAAAGTGTATATTTAATGTAGTTTTTCCAGAAGTCCTTTGTACTTTGCATAGGGTGGCTATAAAAGTGATTCACACCCCCCCCCCCACCCCCCCCTGGACTTTTTCATACTTTCTTTGACACTTGTCATTAGCACTGAAATGTCACATTATTAAATAGTACAGAGTTACGTGCAAAAAATGAAACAATAATTAACTGCACAAGTATTTCATCTCTTTATTATCACTCCTATTTATTATCCACCAGTTGTTTTGAGAATTCTCATAATGAATGGAGATCATTTGTGTATGAACCATGTGTAGCAGGAGATTTTAGGATAAATACTTGCACCTGGAAGGCCCAATAACGACAAGGTTTAGTATCAATCAGAGAAATGTAACCCCCCCACCCCCCAAAAAAATTCCTTAGCTCTGAGTAGTTTTTGAAATAAGGAGTTATCAAAAAAATATATGCAGTTGTACAGCTGGATATCTGCCTACAAGCAGGCAATCAAAACGTGTGTCCATATGCGAAGGAACCCTGTGAGCGAGGACACCAAATCCCATGAAGCCTGGCAGTGGCAGCACCATGCTATGGCGATACTTCTCCGCAATCGAAGGGTCAAATTAAAGCAGCAAAATGCAGTGAAGTGCTGGAAGAAGAACCTGCTGCAGCCTACCAGAGAAGTGTTTGTGGGTCATTTATTTTCCACAAATACTTAAAGCTAGTTAAACAGATGGTTTAAAAAGAAGTAATCGCATAAAATCAGACCTAAAACATTGTCTAATGGTTCAAAATGATGTCAAAAGTGCATCTGAGAGATTCTTTTACTTTTTTTTGAGTGTTAAGGGTCTGGTGATAAGGTCTAATACTTTTATACACACTATATCTGTATTGATCATACTTTCCCTGTCACATTCCTTTAGAGCTTTTTGCTCCACAGCACACCAATATAGGGGCATATCCTTTATTACCATATATGTTCGTATAAATATTGTGTAAAGCAAACTTACAGGAGTTGTATTCTTAAATGTAATGAGCACATCTTTAACCCTGTGACTGGCTTTTACCAAATCAATTATACTGTGACTGATATAAAACTGTTGGAACTTGAAACAAACTTGAAGTATAAATAAATGGAAATGAAAAAACTCCCACATTTGTTACTTTTTGCAATATAACAATTAACTGGGAATGTTTTTAGTGTACATGCAGAATAGTAATTTATTAAAGGATTAATGCAAATGAGTTCACATATTTTTATTAGAAAAAACACTTATGTGCAATCTTACAAAGAAATTCATCTCTTTTGAAAAGAGGCTTGGAAGAGGGGAATGTTGTTTCCATGGTGGTGGGAGTCCCATCTCACCTGTGGGAAGAAAAAGACATTAAGTGGGTTAACAGGTATCAAAAGTCCTATTTGTAGCTGAATGTCAAAAACATTTAATTATGGTTACTATGTACTGAATTGGACCGACTCAACTACTTCTGCATGTGCCATGATGACCTTTAATTCTGTGTGTTTTACACCGAGCAAACATTACTGATTTGACAGTGGCAACCGCCTGAACCATCTTAGGCAAACAGAAGTTGCACTCACATCTCCAAACATACTGGCAAACTTTACTCCTGCTTCTTGGGGTTATTGACAGCAACATAGTGATACAACACAACCAGCAGGAACAATGACACACCAAGCATGTTGGCAAATATGGCCAGTTGCACGTCTGTCACCATTCTGCAAAGGATAAAGAGACATATTAGCTGCCTTTGGTCGAAATCAGCAAGGGATTTTGCATGCTTAGATTAATGTAGCATAAATCATATTTACTTTGCATTATCTCTGTCAATTTCCTAAAGTATGGTACACCTTTTTGAACATCTGAACGTCCTTTATGACTTTCAAGTTACTTGTTTACAATAATACCAGTTATTCACATGAATATTCACAATAGTAGCAAATATGATGTTCACGTTAAAAATTTAAATTCATTCAGCAAATATTATTTTAAAGGGGCAACAAATGCCTGCCAGGAAAGGAGGAACGGTAACAACTACCACTATAGTATAGTACAGATTACATAATCAGTCTGTCAAATCATGGTAAATTTTGAGTCTGGACCCCTAAAAATCTGTATAACGTTAGCTAGCTTGCTAACTAACTCACTAGCAGAACCAACACCGGCTACATTCACCAATAAAGGGAACATTACATATGAAGCTTTCAGAAAATTACAAGGTCAAACCTATTGTAATGTAGTTTGACCAATGGTATTACTTACATTATTCCTTTAGTTAGGTTTTGTACTCTCGGTTCGAGCAATATTTCAGCCGGTCAGCAGCAAACAAGGAACTCTGCCTCTCTCTTCCGGTTGGAAGGGAAGGCCACGTCACGTTTAAGAGCACCATAGAAATAATTTCAACAGAGGCTTTTAGTTTGTGCTTTGTTTTTTATTTTTATTTTGTTCTGTTTGTGATTTCTATATTTTATGTATCTATTTTTACTTCCTTATGTGAACATTTGTATAATAAAGAAAAACAAATAGAGGCCACCTCAGTGTGGAATGAAACATAGATGCGACACCAAAACAACCATAATCCTTACTCGTTTTTTCAAGAGACATAACAACTCAGTAAAATCGTGGCATTTTGGACCACCCGACGGAATTTCGTGATGTTTTTTTTCTCGTATTTCATCGCCGTCATCCAGACCAGAGGCGGCGGTAGTGAGCTCGTCAGCTGGATGTTTCCGCCCCGTAGGAGTGGCCCAAATGTTTCGAGATCACCTCACCCGGCGTGAACGACAGCGGCCAAGCTAGATGGTGCTTCGACTCGGCAGCTAACGTTGGGGATTTACATTTCCAAGAAGAGTTATCCATTTATATCACTGTGGAGCCAGACTGTACCACCATGGCTCTTTACGAATATGTCACTCAGGAGCAGCTTGCAGGCTTCGACAAATACAAGGTATGAGTAAATAGATTATAAAACTCTGCTAGCAGCTAGCCACTGAGTGTATGTGTGTTTAACAGCTAACTAGCTGTCACGATCCGCAGGGTGCTTCCCTGGCAAAAACTGTGTGAAGATAGGCCGAGTTATTCATGCTAGTCAAATTCCTCCTGGAAAATAAAAGCGTGGTCTCATATGTGGTTAATTATAACTGCAGTATCACCCCTCCCAGATAGCATTATACACGTTTTTCTAAATCTGGTGAAAAACACGAAACAAATAATATTCATGTATTTCAAATATACTTGGTGAATGTTGGGGCACAATGTTGGCGAATTCTACTTTTTTTATTTTGAAAATTATAGCCGGAAGTCTCATTGTTTACCTTGTCGTACTTGACATGGCGCAATTGTGCTAATACTTAGCTAGCTATTACTCTTCTCTACAGCAGTCTTTCAGTCTTGAAACAAGTCTTTCACACATTTCAGACATCCACTGTCTGTTCCCTTTTTAAATACAAGGCCAGTTATTTAATGTTTACTATTATTGTAACCGCAGAAGTGAAAGAAAACCAAGTAGCTGCTGTATGAGTAAGAGGAAACCCCTCAAATTGAAAACAGTAACGATACACTGATGGGACACGACGACCATAAACAGGGACTGACGAGTGAGATCACTTTTAGAAGAATTCCAGTGACCACAGAATTGTTTAACGGTTTAAAATAACAACATCCTTCTGCATGTCACACAAGTGTGGAGTTAATTCTTATAACTATGATAAATCAATGAGGCGATATAGATTGGGTTGTCTTTTCACTGGCTATGGAGGACTGTAAAAAAAAAAATGGGAGCGGCAGTTATTCAAGGATCTTATAACATAAGAATTCAAGTTTCGATAAGGGGTTTATTTTTTGACTTGGGTGCTGTACATGTATCAGTACAGTGTAACCATTAAGTTTATAACACAAGGGATTCTGATATGAAGTTTTGTGCCATGCATTAAAGGGACAGGGTTTTTTTTTTAGATTGTTTTGGTGTGAATTGCCAACTTGTGGATATTGCCTGCCATCTCTCCAATATAATGGAACTAGATGGCACTTAACTTGTGGTGCTCAAAGTGCCAAAACAATATATTTCCAGAAGTCATGGCCTGGTTACTCAAGATAATCCACAGACCTTGTTGTGAGCAGTTTCATGTAGGAACTATTTTCTTTCTGTATCACAGCGCAGAAGGAAGCATGCATTTACTTCTGGACGAGAGGCTAACAAAGCTAGCTATCGTTACAGCTCAGACGAGGAAGACTCCATTAATGCCCTATCACAAGCATGGGCATCTTGACTATGTGTAGATGCATGTTTCCTTCTACACTGCGATATGGTGTTTGATAGAAAGAAAATTGTTCCTACATCAAACTGCTCAAAAAGATCCAAAAATATGTATTTTTGATTTTGGGGTGAAGTGTCCCTTTAAGACTTACCAGTGGCATAGTACTCAAAAACCTCATCAATTTAAATGTAAAATTTTATATGATTTGAGTTAAACATTAAAAGGTCATTAATAATTCTTTAGTTATGCACTTTTCTGGTCATGTTCTTTGTCCTTAAATGACAAGCATAGGTTATTCAGGCTCTCTAATACCTCCTCCTTTGATTACTGTATGAAACTCCACCCCTGATCTGTTTTTCATGAGAGATCCTTAATCCTACATCCAATAATTGCTTTTGAAATGGCTCACTCCGTGTATGAGCGACTGTGCCTTATTGAGCGTCGTAGCTGGAGGAGAGCTGCAGATGACAAATGTGAGTGAATGAAAGGACCGTGGCTCCCTTTGACACAGTGTTTGTGTTCGCGGAAGGTGCACACGGACACGAGCATTCGTGTGGAAAGCACATGAGAACGGTCGTGTTTTTTAGAGTCTACTGCTCTTTTGAGAACAGTGCAGTAAAAAAACCAAACAATAATTAAGCCTCTTGTCGTCATCTAATAATGCAGATCCCGGTCCTCTTCCAGGTGAACCAGGAATGAGAATGAGATCATACTTTAAAAATGGAAATCAATCACAAAATAACGGTTTTCAGGGAATTTGGACACCATAAAGGCAGCATGTACTCAGAATTTTTTAAAAGCATAGCATTCCAAAACTTACAGAAAGCAGCCTTATGCACTTCTTAAATGGTATGTATGAGTTCGTCATGCACTGGAATCAGGTGTGTTGTGATCTGCATAACATGATGGCAGGCTACCAAAGGGACGCAGTGAACAGGTTAAACAAGTTACACGAGAGGCCATATAGGCTCTATTATTATTTATTTATTTATTTTACAAGGTTTAGGTTGTTTGTGTTTGATAATCACATCCTGATGGATTGAATTGTGTCTGTTTGCAGTACAGCGCGGTGGACTCGAACCCCCTGTCTGTGTACGTCATGCACCCTTTCTGGAACTTTGTGGTTAAGGTGAGAAAAACCTGTTAATCTGTATGTTTTTGTACATGCGTGTGTGTCTACACATCATTAATTAGGTTTCCCCAATGCTTGTGGCAGAACCCATCCGTCTGTGGGTATAATGGTAATATATAGTGTGTTGTTTTGAATGCAGTTTTGTACCTAAAATAAAAAGACTTACTAAAGAGCCAAGTGACAAGTAAATTAACTGTTACTCACTATCTTTTTGTCTCTGTCCATCTCATTCCCAACAGTTTTTACCAACATGGTTGGCTCCGAACCTCATTACATTTACAGGCTTTATGTTCCTTGTGTTAAATTTCCTCATGTTGGCCTTCTACGATTTTGACTTCACTGCCTCTGGTATGTCCTCCACACTACTTATTTATCCCCTAGCCTATCGTATGAGTGAGTGTTGTTCGGTTTATTTTCTCATTCTACATACTATAAAGCGGTTGAATCCACCCCATCTGTTTAGAAAATGGAGAGAAAAGCAGGGGCGTTGATGTTGGTCAGTTGGGTTATGAAAGGCAAAGTCCATCACTGAAACATGACTGTCTATGGTGGCTCAGGGTAATCACTAACCCATTACAACCTAAAAACACACACACAGAGCTACTGCTGTTAACAACATACGCAAAGACTGACACTGACTCTGTAAAGAAATTGTGCTCTATCGTGTCTGTTTTCTCATACAACACCTGGCACACACAGCCTTCGTGGCTGAACGTGTGTGTCCACACAGACTGCTGCCTACTGCCAGCCTTATCTTTCTACATGGCGTTTAATAATGATCTATAATGATGATGATGTGATTTACGTTTACCCCCATTCAGAGAGAAAGAGAGCACCAAATACTGCCCTTCACCTGACATTTTCATCATTTTTAATCTATGGATATAGACATTGCAACTGCAGTGAAATGCTGGCATGATGTCAATGTAAATATCACCAGATCATTTTTACTTTCTGTTTTCTCTTTTTTCTGAGAACTGTGCACAAGACACGTCATACGCTACAAAGACACAGCAAAGACTGATCAAAAGAACAATAGCTGTCGGAAGTCTGTCCTAAGAATAACTAAAACAAATGACACACACTTGTTAATGATTTACTCAAAAATATGTTCCTTGGCAGTTCCTTTCTCCATCCCTTCCGTTTTAGATTAGATGTGTTTTTAACCAATTCCTGAGGAAATTTGAGTCAAGTGAGAAAGTTGAATTCCTTTCTGCTAATCTATGGCTGTGTGTGTGTGTGTGTGTCTGTCTGTCTGCTGCATATTTACATTATTTGTGTCTCAGCTGCAGGACATGAACATGTGCCTAGTTGGGTCTGGGTTGCTGCAGGGATCTTCAACTTCTTGGCCTATACACTCGGTGAGTCCTAACCCCCTGCAGGCCCTGTGTGTTGTTTTTATCTCTGGCTTTTGAGAGGCTCCAGGGAAACTCTTCCTAATGGAATTTATTCTATACAGTGACTCTGAGATTGTACCCATAACCGATATGGGGGTGGGGGGGGATCATGTGTACTGGTCTGAATCATATGCCTTCTACTAAAATATACTGCATGTTTGGATATATTTAATTTAGTTTTATCACATTTTCCTTTAGATAAACAGGGTGTGTTGACATGTGATTGCAGGGTTTATGAGGGGTGTATAATGCTTTAGTTCTTGCCTCTGGTAAATATGGATACAAATGTCAGGATGAGGATAAAAGGGTGCCACATTAGCTATCAAATTATCGTTTGAATAATAAAAATGGCCTAATGAGTCTGTGATTGCCCAAGGTTAAAAAAAAAGAAGACTTTAAATGTGTGTTGAGAATCAGGGCATGAAATCTGAATGGGGGCGTTTATTAGATGCACCGTCTATCAACAAGTGCTGTTTAAATGCCTTCAAGCAAGATATTTCAAGCTGTTAATGTGGAATACGATCACAGCATCCTGAAACACTTTAACCTGACTGTCAACATAGATACACATACACTTTTACTTTGGAAAGCTGCACGAATGAATATTCTTTCGTATTGACTGTGTATATGATGAATATGTGTAATGTGAGAGGGGTTGGTAGAGAGCAAAACACAACTAAAGAGTGAATGTTGCACCCAAGTTCACCAGATGGCCAGAATCACACTCCAAAGACGTTGATACGTGGCTCCGTGTCTGCTGGATGTGTTTGTTTCCATGTGACATTGCTGTTTGTAGCATTGCTCCACAAATATAAGGCTTGGAGGAATTGTAATAGAAGTGCCAGAGGGGCAAACTGAATTTGATATTTTATACTAGTTTATAGTTCGCTCAACGTGAGAAGCCCTCAAATTTTCCCTGGACTGTAAGTCGGTGACTGTTACTGCAGTCAAATTAAAAAAAAAGAGTATTTTACTGTTGAATTCCTTCTCTGTTTGTGTGTTTGTTCGTGTATAGACATGTACTCTGTGGACCGGGCTGAGGTCACTCCAAAGTATATGATAATAAAACAACTTTCCATGTGGCGTTTCTTGTGATGATGCGTTGGCAGAACACTTCCATGTGTGGATGAAATGAGTGCAGTCCAGATCAGTTGCTGTGACAGTGAATTCAATAGTGGGAAGCAGGAATGTTAATGTTTTTAAAGACTTTGTGCGGTTATGTGAGTGTGGGCAGCAGCTTTGGCTGAGGGGAAATGGTACCCGTTAAAAACAGAATCTTTAGCACTTTGTATGTTTTTGTGTTTTTATATAAATATTCACATAAACATGTACTTTATGTAATGACCTGTGTCTTTCTGTTGCTATGTATAGATGGTGTTGATGGTAAACAGGCTCGTCGCACCAACTCCTCCACCCCACTAGGGGAGCTTTTTGACCATGGCCTGGACAGTTGGGCCTGCATCTTCTTTGTGGCCACCGTCTACTCCATATTTGGGCGTTTGGAAAGTGGAGTCGGCGTTGCCACACTGTATTACATCCTGTGGGTGGTGCTGTTCTCGTTCATTCTGTCTCACTGGGAGAAATATAACACTGGCATCTTGTTTTTGCCCTGGGGATACGATATCAGCCAAGTGGTGAGGATACACATAAACACACACACACACACACACACACACAGACTTGTGAAATAAGATGAAACATTTACTGCCACTAAATATTACTAGAGCACCAGGAACTCAGGCCAAAACAAATGTGTGCATTGTTCACTCACTGCTGATCAAATATGAATCAATATTGTGTTACTGCATAGCCGTTAAAGAGACTGGGCTCTCGGGATAAGGACTAACCAATGTATCTAGCAAATGGATGTTTGAATGTTTGTCTGAGGTAACTTTTGGTGGAAAAAGTCGGTGAACAGACACCACCTTGTCATATCAGCCTTCTAATGCCTTGATGATCTTGGGTCTCATCTCCTTCCAGACCATCTCCCTCGTTTACTTGGTCACTGCTGTGGTCGGCGTGGAAACGTGGTACCAGCCAATCCTGTGGCACTTCCTCTACAGAGACCTTTTCACCTTTATGATCATCGGTGAGCTGCGATTGGCCGCACTGTGTGCATTCATGTGTTACACTCACAGCTGAAGCAGCACAATAAACTAATGTCTTTTGATTCCCAGCCTGTTCCTTCACTGTGACCTTGCCAATGAGCCTCTACAATGTCCTGAAGTAAGTCAACTTTTCATTATTGTAGTATTATTATTTCGCACAGTGCTCTGAACTCCTTACCCTCTTTGCAGATCTTACCGCAGTAACTCGCTGAAACACGACAGCCTGTACGAAGCCTTCCTGCCCTTCCTTTCTCCTGTCCTCCTCTTTGTCTTGTCCACAACCTGGGCAGTGTACTCTCCATCCAACATCCTCGAGCTGCAGCCCAGGATCTTCTACCTCATGGTGGGGACAGCCTTCGCTAATGTCACGGTGAGCGTCTGCTGATTTTTTCACACACCATAACTTTTTATTTTCCATAAACGTATTCAGGTGTTAATGTATGTTTTTCATGTGTCAACATCTGCATTGATCTTGCAGTGTAAGCTGATTGTGTGTCAGATGAGTAACACACGTTGCCAGGCGCTGAGCTGGCTGCTGCTGCCCATGACGCCGGTGGTGTTATTAGCGGTGACCGGGGTGGTCACTAACGAGACCCTACTGCTGTATCTATGGACAGCCGCTGTTATACTAGCACACATACACTACGGCGTATCAGTGGTAAGAGCACATGCACGCACTGTTGAAATAAAGAAATGAAAATGTAGCGTAAATGTGCAGCTACAGCTAGCAGCCGGTTAGGTTAGCTTGGAAAAATCCACCTACCAGCAGCTCTGAAGTTCAATAATAATGTTATGTTTTGTTTATTTGATTCAGTTCATGAACTAAAATATGAAAATGTAAATTTGCTGTTTTAGGATGAGATTATTTGCTGTGTGTGGTAACTAACTGGAGTCCTAGCCAGAAATAGTTTGAGAGACATGGGCTGTATTTGAAACCACCTACTATACTAGCAGTACATACTGATTTGGTTAAAGCTAGCAAGTAGTATGCAAACCAAAGCAAAATTTGAAGTAGCTGAAAAATTCCCAGATGTCCTACTGATTTGGAAAAATTTAGCATTTAGATTTTTGTAAGGGGTACAGTAACTATTTTAATGCCCCGAGCTTCGAGATAAGATGGAATTACCCATCTTGCTTCTGTGCTGCAAAATGGTGAAAATTGCATAAATATATTTTTTTAATTTAATCCACTCATGAATTTAATTGTGGTATAAATTTTTTTTCCCCAGGTACAACAGCTCAGCAGCCACTTCAACATCCTGGCCTTCTCACTGAAAAAGCCTAACATGGACTGACAGGAGGAGGAACGAATCGGCTTGAAAGAAGCAGAGGTTTAGGCTCCTCCCCTCCTCTGCTTATCGACACTTCATTCTCATCACCACGGAAACCGCATCCCCTCCCCTCTATCCATAACGACACTGCAAGTGGAATGGGCTATGGCCCTTTTTTCCGGTCCCCAAACACACACATAACACACACACCTGCACACACATTTCTAACCAACCAAACTCTGGTCTCTGCGATGGGCGGGCCCAGGGGCTCTGGCTTCCGTCATTGGTGATTGGCTAACTTGGTTGAGCCAATGAGGTGCAATTGTTTCCTACGGAAATGTGCTTCAGTCGGGAGGACAGGAGCCATGCAAGCACACACGCACACGGACATACATTATTCTGCTTTCGTGCAGATCATGGCAGGTATTTCAAATACAAACAACACCCACAAACACACACACACACACATAGTATTATGAATGTATTGTATGCCTTGGGGAAACACCATTTAAGTTTTATTATATTAACAGGAATGCCTCAAGTAGTTTTGTTTGAAATGTGACCAAACCTCTAGATTGTGGCCAGATGTGGCTCGTACATCCACCGCTGTGTCCAGACTTTAAAGGCTTCGTCACCTTTTATTTCATTGGTTGATTTTCAGTTGGAAATCCCAGTGCTAAATGTTAATAGCTATATATATACTGTATGTGTGGAGTATTTTATTTTCAAACTGAAATGAAACTTTAAAAGAGAGGATGATTGCTCCTGTAAAACATTGTATATAATTCCCTCTTATTAATTCCACGCTCTGCGGTGACGCCCGTCGCAAGTAAACAGAGTTGGATTTTGATGAACCAGGGTGACCTCTGACCTTTTGAACTCTACTAACCTTCCACTTTGACCTCTTCCTGAGCACTGGCCTTCTGGCTCTCCCTGCCCTCTCCCTCTGAGGTGTCGTGTCTTCATGCTGATTCGTTCGGGTTTTTATTTTTTACATTTTTATACACATATTTGGCTTTTGTTTGTTTGTTTGTCTGTTCCCATGGCAGTGGTTTGTGGTTTAGTTGCGCAGCGCTTGAATGAAGAGTGCGTTCAAAAACCGTAAATGGAGCGGACTCACTCTGAGGGAACAAGCCGGCGCAAAGGACACCACAAACGCCACAACGCTGCCTGGTGTCTCACTGTCCTTACTTTTTTCTTTTTTTTCAGTCTCTTAAATACCGTTCCTCTGTGTCATTCAAACAATGTTTCCATGGTGAAATGGCCATTCAGTAGTGGCTGCAGACTGGACTTGGTTTCTCATCAAACTGGTTTTTACTGCCAGGCTAATTAAGATTCGAAAAGGTTTTATTCAGGTGTGTCACCTCTCATCTCTTGAAAATCTGTCATTTTCTTCACATTACAGCGGAAACAGTTTGTCAGTGTGGTTGTAGTGTGGAGGAAATACGTTCTTTCGAGGGTAACCCGAGCTTGTAGAATCCCTTTTGGCGTTTCTTTTGAAAAATGACTGGTCTTGTCTACCTGTAAGGACAGAAAAGTACCAGCTACACCCAGGGACTGACGGGAGGAGATTATAACCTAAATCATAAATGTGGAGCCAAGAGTAAATGATGAAGGGTTCCACGAGTCTTCTTCTCCACCAATATTTTTAAATTGTAGTTTTCAATAAGAGCCCCACCAGACTTTATAGGATAAAATGTCATGCTGCACTTTTAGGTGGAACAGGTGGATCCAGTCAGCTAAATCGGTCCAGCTCAATGGTTCTGAGGGAAAACTGTCAAAATGAACCAGAATTACTGGTGAGAAAACCTTATACTCGCCTTGTGAAAGGCAAGTTAAACTGGGAGTTGTTTTTCAGTTATCTGACTGAACATGAAGTCTGAATGTTAATGAACTTGTATACAGTAGATTGCTGCAGTAAACGTGTGATGATACTTGATTAAAAGGCAGGAAACATTAGATTCACTGTGGAGTAAAGATATACTGGGATCTTAGTGGATGCTGCCATTATCTCTCGTGAAATGGCCCGTTCTTCACTGCATCTGGAGAAAGCTTGCATGCAGTTGCAGTTGACACGATCTTGATGAAGTCTCACATTTGTGACTTTGGAGACCGTAGATTGTAGTGACAGGAAAACAACTTACTGAGATTTCACCACCAAAGCGCTGAACTGCCTTTCTGGTGGGTACATGCACTGACTGGGTATATGCATATCCTTGTGTACAAATCTGTAATGTATGGGCGTGTGTATGTGCTCTGTATGTGTGGGTATATGTGTAAATACATTCTGTATATTATTTCTTTTTTCTTTTTTAAACTGCTAATGGGATGGTTTTCCCCTATGCAGATTTTTTAAATCACGGTGCAGGCAACTTTTCAGACCAGAGGATGACACCAGCCAGAGGTGTTCTTTTCATCCGCTCCAAACCCCGCAAAGCTACAAAACTATCCACGTAGCAGTTCCTAGATCAGACAAGACAGCTTTTTGACCAATTTTCATCTCTGATGCACTACTGGTGTCCACCCCAGGCTGCAAACATTACAAACAATGCTAAATGCCGGAAGGGATTTCATGTCATATTAACCGTAAAATGTTTAAGAACAACTGTGCCATTTAACAAAACAAGCATCAGTCAGAAAATGTCAGAACAAACTATAAAAGAATTGAAATTCTCACCCAGCTGCAGGTAAATTTATCCATTAGGACACCTTTTAACATTTTCTGGGCATTTTTCAGCATGCTCATTCATCTTCTTACCACTTTCTAGGAAAACGGTCTTAATCCCCCCTGGATCAATGAACTAAGATTTTCAAATCGTGACTAAGTTGTTGTATAATGCAGCCCTGGCCAACACTCCAGGGCTTCAGTGTGGCTACTCGTGATGTTGTATTAACCAGTGAAAGAATGGACTGTCCAGAAACAAATAAAAGTGAATTTTCTTTAACCTCTCCACTGTGTGGTTGCCAGAAACTTGAACTTTTGAGCCAAAGTTCCTTTGGTATCCACTCGGGGCCAGCAGAGAGCAGATTTATGTACTCAACATGTTGACTGGCAAAGCATTTATGTGTATTTCAAGCTATTAAATTTCTTCCCTGCAAACATCACCTGTGCCATGGCTGCATACAGTCCATGACCTCCGGTTCTCGTAGAGAATGTTCTTTAATTAGGTACCAATGAGATTTCACTTCAACCAGCTTTTCTCCGTTGCTTACACGCCTTTCTTAGAAAAGCCTCGAGTTTGCAACTGCATTAACGTACATGATCAAAGGTAAATTGCTGCTTCTAGTTTCTTCTTTTCGCAAACACAACACAAAACAAACATGTACACGTGGAGCAATACATGCCCTTAACACAGCACTCAATTTACATACACATTCAAAGCCAGCAGCATTTGTGTTTTTAAACTCAAAAAGTAGGGAATACAAAAAAAGCAGTAGAACAAAAACCTGAAAAATTTGAGGGAAATTTAAAAATAAGCTTTGCCATAATCTCTTTTTAGGCCTCTCGCACTTGTTCCGTAGTCAGGTGGGTGCAGGTTTATACAGTACCTGCAGCCCATGTTGCTGTGATCAGATGTCTATAAATCCAGAAGAGTTCAGATAAAGTTAAAATTGTTATCTTTTGAGAAATAATTTAAACCTGATCTTAAACATGTCTGCTTGCATCGCACCAGTTGTCCAGTCAGGTGGTATCACCAGAAAGGGAGAATTCAGCTGCTGGCCTGATATTGCTCACTTGCTCGGTAGGTTCTGTGTTACAGTACCGAACATGCATCCGAGTTTTGCAGTGTGGGTAAAATTCGTTAAGCAAGGAACGTATTTTGAGAACTGTACGCCGCGATGGAGAATAATTGTGATAACCTGTACTACTTAGATCCTTCAGCAGATGGAGCTGCAGAACAATAAATGTTGCATGAATTTCTGCTGTATGTTGATGGCTGCAACAGTCGAGGATTGAGTGTTTGGGAGCGTTGGAACGTTCTGCACACGCTTGCCTGTAAAATGAGCGTCACAGGTAAAACAACAGTTGGCATTTTTATAGTCTTCACAGTGTGAACATGTGTGCTGAACTTAACGCCTCTGACTCATGCGGCTCTGCTTTTGGTTACAGACATCATTAGTAATAGATTGTCTCTTCGCCTGCGAGTTCGTCTGGCAGCAAAAGTTTGTGTGCGTTTTTTTTTTTTTTATCGTCTTACCACTTCCACAACAACTCTTAACACCTGAGGGATTTGGAAGTCTGGGAGAGGTTGTTGACTTTCAAACAGAGAGAAATCAGAAATCGTCAATCTTTGAGAGAAACCTCCAAAGAACATCAAAGGAAGAAACTAAATGGCCTGTATATCATTGAGTCAGTTATGTTTGAATGTAGAGGCCCAGCATGTCTGCCTTGGATCTGCTCCTCTATTGTGAAAGTGTAGCTGCTGAGTCCTGCCTGTCAAAACAGTTGGCAGCCGATCACGACGGTCGTTTATCTCGAGATCTTTTTCATCCAGAAATATGACTCTCATCGAGCAATGATTCATCCGAACAATGTGCTGTGAGCAAGCCAGAGGTTTGCTCGTCCATTAAAAATGTGATTCCCGCTCATTGTCTGGGAGCAGTCATATGCAGTGGGGTTGGAAGTGTTTCTTTGACTTGAGATCACCATACAATACACTGAAAGAAATGAGGTGAAATAGAGATTTATTTATTTTTTAGATTCTTAGATTCTCATTGCACAACATGCGAGGAACTTCACTTTAAGAATTCAGATTTTTCCTGTACTTAAATACATATAATGAATCAAACAGGTTTCATGCTGTAGTCATAGGAGGATTTTTTAAAATATGAAAGGCATACTGTGCAGGATTTGTTGTTTGCTGTTTGTAAACCATTGACTGTATATAAAGATGGCCGACATGAGAGCTCCCCAAAAGTAAAGCCAAAACTTCTCGATCGCCCCCTGGTGGCGGTGGGCTGCATTGTGGGTCATAAAGTCCTCCCCCTCAATGATATCAGGTAGGACATGGGCCAAACTAAAAACTCAACGTACACCTTACACGTAAATT
Organism: Hollardia meadi; assembly: GCA_037974645.1. Classification (NCBI taxonomy): domain Eukaryota; kingdom Metazoa; phylum Chordata; class Actinopteri; order Tetraodontiformes; family Triacanthodidae; genus Hollardia; species Hollardia meadi. The sequence goes on from JBBPCS010000238.1 coordinate 3,220,863, forward strand.
TTTCCCGAAGATGGTTTCTGTCATTTTAGGTAGTTCTTATCTTTTATGTATGTTCAAGTGTTAATTTTTCTGCTCAGTTTGGGTTTAATTAGTTATTTGATGCTATAAAAATGAGGTCAAACTTCATGATTGACAGCTGAGCCCTGCTCGCGGGTGTATGGGCGGGAACTCGATACCGCAGCTCCGCTGTCCGCTCGCTACTGCGCAGACTCTGACTCCGAATGATGTCACCAGTGCAAGATGGCAGCGCTCGTATCTGGGATATTTTGGCTTCACTTTTGTACAATAGGAGGAAGTGGAGACGCATTGTCCATCTTTATTTATGCCAATGATTCCAATCTTCAGTATGCTTCATATTGGTGCCAGTTTTGCTCCTTTAAAGGAAAAAGACACAAACTGATACTCAACACATTTTCAGTAGAGATCATACCACTTTATAAGTCAGCCTTTATACAGGATTTATAAGTTGTAGCTGATTACTTTTTAAATGGTTACTAAATCAGTTACTGATCCGTCTACTGCCCTGACCTTGAAAAAGAAGAACAAAAGACATGACAAGCTAAAAACGATAAAACGGATATAATATATCAAATAGGCGGGAGCCAAATTAACTATCAGGTTCAGCTCTGCTTTAAAGTGTGATTTAAAAAAGGGAAGATTCAGCGAGGCAAAATAAAGGCTCTAAATTTGTGTTCAAATCACTACTGTAACTCATAGTAAAATTCATCCAGGGTCACACCTGAGATCACCGCCCCTGTTTTCTGACAACTTCCTTTTGAACCTGCTCTGAAGGTCGAGCTCCCATGTGCGGAGGTTAAACTGACACAGTGTCCCTCTGGTCAGGGTGTCCTTTAGTGAATTAGCTGGTGTTGATCTTGAACTGACAGTTAATCAGAGGTGGCATCAATTAAACAGCGTACAGCTCGGGTTGCTGCTCTGCGGCACTGGACGTTTTGTGCGCCGCTGACCCCCGTGGCTCATGGCGAGCAGCCAGAGACTAGTTAACCACCGCGCCACCCTGGACCGCTCCCCCTGCGGGGTGAAACTCAATTATGGATGACCGTCATTAGAAACCAGACACGTCGAAACACAGGTTCGCCCAGACTGACACACACACACAGACACTATGATGGGCACAGCTATTATTCTCTGAGACACCCAAGACTATTGAAGTGCTAATGGAGTAACACCATCCATTTAATTCCATAACCACTTCACCTGTAACCCCTGTAGCCTCCAGGTGACCACAGGTATGCTCTTTTTCATATCAGTATCACTATCAGCTAATTAAAACCAGCAAAATTGTGATATTACCCCAAACTACATTTCATGAGCTTTTTGCATGCTTTTTTTTTTTTTTTAAAGAAACAAAGTTCTGGTTTATAATACATGAGGATATGGTATTTCTTTTGTATCTGGAAGTTGATGTTGGGGTCCGCTGTTCTTTTGTCTTGGCTCTTAATCCTCCAATTGTTCTATGAAAAGCAAAAACAAAGGGTATATCTCTCATCAGTCATTAACACAGGGATTAAGCTGCAATCCATCAAATGATGGCACAGATGGTCATGCATCCACAATATGCGCGCGCACACACACACACACACACAATGACGGGTTCAGCTTTCAGACTGGAATCTGGGTTATGTCTCTGCCATCCTCATCACTCCATGTCCCCATTCACTTTCTCTTCCTTTTTGTTAGCTACGATAGCGGCATGGCTCTAGGGATGGAAATGTCGTTTGCTCGAGACCGAAATATCTCAAAAGCTATTGGATAGATGCATAGACTGTATAAAACATGGACGTAGTCTCCATGACATCACCCATAGGTTTCTGAAGAGCCATTGTGAAGGTGTGGTGGTTCCAGTCGTCTTGGCAGTGCCTAACTAACAAAAATGGGCAAAGAGAAGAAGTAGACTCCTTGGATAGTCTGTTAGTACAATTAACCGCACAGCGAGCCATGTTCCTCTGATATTTGCATGAAAAATTCTCAAAAAGGCACCAACACCGCAAACAGGGCTGAGAGGTCAAGTTCAGTCACTCGTAGCTGAGGTGACGCTGAGCAGACAACTAGCGCTCAAAGCGGCCTTAATTATGCAAAACTTTAAGCCTCAATATGATTTAAACGAGAGTTATATAAAAATTCACCCCCCGCCCCGTACACCAAAAATTTTGGTGATCCCCTCAACTTTTCATCCAACACCATCATCAGATCAAAGTTTCAATTTGTCCAAAAATGCCTGCAAAACTAGCTTTGTGTTTCCTGCTAGCTAGCAAATACATAATGGTTAATGTACCAGCTTGGCATGCATAAGCATCTCAAAAAAGAAAGAAAGAATTTAGGACCTGTTTAAATCTTCTTTGTCTGAATTTAAAAAGCATACAAGTCTGTCTGTTCTCTAATAAGTAACTAGCTCAAGCATACAAGTACCAAGTAGACATGTCCAGGCATGTGTTGTATCTTTAATACTGCCAACAAACCCAATTAAATACACAAATGCATCATGACTCATTCTGGTGACCACAACTGGCCGTCTCTATAGCGTCGTACCTAACGGGGAATAACAGTGGCTGGAACTTTAATGCAACTTTACCAAAATTCTGCCATATGAGCAACCAGAAGCAGCAGAGAAATGGAACCAAGTTTGCACACAGGGGCGACATCAGTATCGCCAAAGATCAAAGTTGAGAATACGTCTCAGGGACGAGAGACGAGAAAGTACTGTAGGTGAAGAGGTGTGCGGACCTGACCAGAAATAGAGTAAGTGAATAGTGCTGGAGCCACAAATTTATTTAAACAGACAACATATTGATCCAGACGACCTGATCATTAAAATTATCTGACGTTTTAAACATTTTCTGACATCACCAAGATTTTATTTTAAAAATCTATTTAAATATGTTTGTGACTTGGAGTGAGTGAACGTGACTCGTGGTCCTGCTAATAAGTAAAAGACGAAAAATGCTCCAGTTTTCTCAATCAAAAGAGTTGAGAGCAATTTTAATATTCTTAAAATTTCAAGACAAAGAATTATTAGCTACATTTTTGGATATTCATCGTTGTTATATTACCCATGAGACCTTGTGCATAGCTTCCTCTATGAAGCCAGAGAACTGACACTGGGATTTACAGAAGTAGACAAGGCCATGACAACCTGCTGCAACCAATGTTATGCAACCAGATTTGTTTAGGTCAAGTCAAAGCTCAAGACTTAATGAAAATTAGGTTTAAGAGGCAAATTGCATCTTTCAGGTCTCTAAATGTGGCCAGCTCCTCAACTTCAATGCACAGGACCAATCATTAAAAATTAAATTTGCGTTTATATGCAAGGTTTGCTTTTTGCAGTCTTATTTTTTTTTTTTTTAACTTTTATGCTTTTGTAAGCTTTGGGTTGACAGGAGACTGGGTGAAAGAACACTAAAGTGAATGTTGTCACTGATAACGCATGGTGATCACACGGAAACTTGTTTTAAAGGTCCCATATCGTGAAAATGCATTTTTGTTTGTTTTGTTTGTGTTTTGTGTTTTTTATAAACTTGGAGGTGTAAAATAAAAGCTGTTAAACTCTGAAGTCGCTAACTACTGCCGTCCCTCCCCCCCTCACCACAAGAAGGCCTCACAGCTTACGAGCTAGTAAGAATTTTAGCTGGTTTCTACATCGAAACAGGATAACCAATAGTCGTGGAGAGTGTAGAAATGTGACGGAGAAATGGCCATGAAAAGTTTATTAATCCCTGGCTAAAGTGCTTCATCCAGATCACTGCACAGCTTTCCAAAGAATCAAAATGTTGCAGAGAGATGGATGGATCTTATTTTTGGAGATTTACTTCGATTGTGTTTTAGCTGCAGTGTGCAGGCTACTAGCGGAGTGAGTGAGTGAGTGGACGGGTGAGAGTGAGAGAGCGGCGGTGTTTATCTGTGAACGTTTGCTCATGCAAAGTAGGTGGTTACTTTCATTAGGCACGAACAGACGGAGGCAAATCAAATCAATATATTTCTTCTTGTTAACACAATTACATAAGAGTTTAGTAGAAACACATAAACGGTACAGTTATAAGTGTAAGCGTTAAGATATGGGACCTTTAAGTCACCATTTGAGGTTAGGGTCACAGGCACATGCTCTTATGACAGAACAATGTTCACTGTAACATGCATGTAAATGCAATAACCAAGGATGCATCCTTATGTGCAACGTGCATTATTAATCGGTTTTCCATACCTTGTTTGTCCAATTCTTACGCACATGCACCATCCAGTCCGACTGAGCTCAGTTCTCAGAGGTGGGGTTGGGGGGAAGTGGATGCTTGTTTAGACCCCCAAACACCGTCAGCATCAAAAACAAACTTTTTTTGTATTTTTGGGTGGGTCCCTCGAGTCCCTTAAAGATCTTATGTTACTTAATTGGTCTCTTGGTTGTTTTTCAAAGAATAAGTGCTCCTAGATTTCTTTAAGCTAAGGTGACTATTAACCAGCCATTCTTGTTTAGTGTATTGCCATTGTGCAGTGTGAATGTGTGTGTGTTTCTCTGATACTGTATCAGAGCTTCCTGGTTCATATCACTGTTAAGTAGCCAGAGAGGTAACTGGAGTGAGGGATGTATCCACCTCAGTGGGTTCAATCTTTCCTCATTGGGCACACGCAGAACATGCACCATAACCCAACACACACACGCACATGCGCACACACACACACGCACATGCACACATAGGCAGACAGACAGTATCAGGTAACAGCCCTTCAATTATTTAGCATCCACAAAGAGCGCCACGAAGCAGCAACCAGATTCCTCCACCTCTTTGCAGGACATCTGAATATTAATGATCCGGAGACAGTCGGAAAGAAGAGTGCGGAGACAGAGGGAGTATGAGGGACAAATACACCTGTCAAATATTTGGGTTAAACTTGGAATTTTTTTGGTCTAAAGTAACTTTTCCGCGGTAGCATGACATCGTTTAGCAAGCACACCCGACCTATTCACAGTGGTCTAAGAATTGGCTTTGTGCAGTGAAAAGCTAAATACATAACAAAATCGTCAATTTTTTTTCCAAGATTAGGTCAACGCAGTGATTTAATCGTAGCCATTTGGGGCTCTTTTCCATACCGCAAAAAACACTACAAATCACTACAAATTGTAACTTGACGAGAAAACTCATCAGTTTACCAAACAAATAGTTGTGGTAGGACAAAATCCTGAGTAGTTACCAATCTACTAAGAAACAGTACAAGTACAAGATTACAGCTTGAAAACAGATGTAATAATCTGTGACTGTACCTGTGGATCACCTTCCAATGGTAAGGCTAGATTCTTCTCAATATGTCAGCTATACTTAAATAAAATTATTTTTTGTAAACACAGTGACCTTTAGCAATAATATTAGTAGATACTAGCTGAAATTATCTTGAGACTATCTGATATATAAGTAGTAAATATCATTACTTCTCATACCACAGTAAGTCAAATTGGTTATGTAAGATGGTCCATTCATAACGTGTTTGGTTATGTCATTGGTTGAAGAACATGTTGCCAAATGACTGCAGTTCAAAATCAGCCAGCAGGCTTACACTGGCACATTTACAGAAATGTTGACTAACAGGTGTTAAATGAAATAAAAATAGATTTTACCTGATTTCTTGATGTGCTGATGTGTGAAATGAACCTGTGCTAAAACATGGATGCAGTGACATTACGCTACAGAAAAGTCTTGAAGCCCATAGTTGGCTTTAGCGCTAGCAGCCATTTGGTTAGCTTTATTTAGCAGCAAGTCCATATTTAGATAAAATTAAGATATCATAGCTAAGCGTGACATGTTGAGAGACAACTTAAGTAGACTAAACATGTCAAAACACCCCTATTTTCACCTTAATATAGGCTATGATATGTGCCATGAAGACACAACAACAAGAAAGGTAGAATTGAGAATTGTTTTTACTTTGACTTTCAACGCTAGTACAAAAATATATTTGCAAACAGTGAATACAAATGGAAACATAAGTCTGTGCGCATTGTGCACTCCACATTGTGATGAATGTGTTGAAATTCCAGAGCAAACTGGTTAATGGTAACCGGATCAAATCCGAGCTACCAAAGGCCAAATCCAAATTGATGAGTTTAAGAGTTACATTTTTTGGCACGGCAGCACGTAAATGATGCATCCTGTATGTTGTTTGTTTGAGAAGGAGTCCGGTTGGTGGCTGGGTACCTGTACTCGATACCTTTAAAAGATATAGACCAAAAAAACCCTGTTCTAAGTAGTATTGAAACTTCTCTGGTCAAACAATACCTGCATTTGATCCTTTTTGTACCCGGGTCCAGAAAAAACGACTATTTCTATGGTTTTGCTTGCAGCCAATTGTTGCCAACATTCTTCGATTTAATGCGACATGTGATTGGCCAGCTACTGCAGCGGCTACACCTTAGACGGTCTGTGTTGTGATGAAGTGCGGTGTATTTGACAGAGTTGGCAGTTCAGCATGCCAAGATGCCTTCAAAACATACACAAGTATGGCTATACTACACGCTTGCTTACATGATGGGTATTGAATAAAGTAGAAGAAAAAGTACCAATGAAGTACTCGAGTATTCGTATCATACATTTTTAAACGATACCCAGCCCTATGTGTCACTAACCTCAATCCTATCTTCTCCTCCCTTTGCATGTTGTTCTGGCCTATCACTCCCTCTCTGTCATGTCCTCTGTCTATGTATCAGTAGTCCATGCTGTGTAGCTGGTTCTTCCTGTCTGTCTTCCCCTGCATGGCTGCAGGAAGCAACGGCAGGTTCAAGTCCCCCACCTGGCGCTGGAGAGATGAACGTAACTGAACTGAGTTCCTCTTGGCTCCGTTCAACCCTCCTCCTGCTGTACCTCTCTCTCCCCCACCTCCTCCTCCTGCTGCCGACAGGTCTTTTCTCTTGCCCCTCTCCTGCCTGAGGCTCTTCATGACCAAAGTATGTTGTCTCTGCGAGGGGAAGGCTGGAGGTTTAGACCCGTTCACCAGGAGTCCTGGTGGCCCGGGCCGCGTCAACCCTACCCATGTCATCTTCCTGCCTCGTCCATCTTTTAGCCCCACGTTGCGCAGGCGGGGCAGCAGGGCAGAAGGTGATGTCTGTGTCCTTTCCATGGTACCCAGGTGGTCTCTGTCTGAGGGGTGTGTGTCGGCCTCCAGGAGCGTCCTGGGAGAGACGCCGTTCTTCTCTGAGGAATAAAATGTCTGCAGCTTCTCCAGGCGCTCGTTGATGCTCAGGTGATGAGAGTGCTCGTCCTGGTGGCGGATGTCCTGAAAGCAGTCTGATCTAGGGTCTGCCGCCCCGTCCGACTGGGTCGTCCTGAGCAGGTGCGTGTGTCGGATCGGTCTTGACGTGCTGCTGTCTCTGATTGGCTCAGCGGGTAAGGGGAGTTGGCAGGGTGCAGAATCACAGAGTTGAGTTGCAGAGCTTTTAGGAGGAGAAAGATGGACGAGTTCCCTGTCTCCGAACACAGACACTGGAACACACAAATACCCAGATGCAGGATAATAAGTCACACACAGTACTGTGTTGTAGCTTTTGTTTCTGTCTCCACTATAAATCCTTACCTTCAGGAAACAGCGTCTCTCTGGTGTCCAAGGTGATAGCGATCTCCTCATCAGTGGTCCCATCCTCTGCAGAAAGATGGGCAGGGGAGGGAAGGCGAGGGGGTATTGAGGGGGAGGCAGAGTGAGGAAGCTGAGGTAGAGACGGAGACGGTGGACGGTTCTCTGCGTCCTCTCGGTGGACCTTTCTGTGCAGGTCCTCGGGCCTCTTCCTGTTGCTCTGATATTCAGTTGTCTGCTGGGCTCTCAGAGGCCTGCTGGACTTCTTTGAGCTTTTTTCATTGGTCAGTTCACTCTAAAAACAAGCAGTGATTAGTTGTCGGGAGACCAAAGAGCGATTTCTACTGGCACAAAGGGATAACTGAGATAAATGTTGTCATCTCACATCACCTCAATTGTAACTAACAACTCCTCTGCCTATAAACACATGACTGGATTATTAGCACAAGCAAGAGCGCTGTCGTTTATTTCCAATCCTATTTACACCTCATGGCTTCCATGGCTGGAAATAGTTGTTAGTATGTTTTAGTCTATAATGGAATTTGTTGACAATTAAAAAAAACAAAAATATAAAGAATAACAGCTTTAGCCTTTTATAGAATACTATTAATTTACCATCTTTAAATGACTGCAGTATTTGTGTTTAAGATGTTACCTGTTGCTGAGTCTTTGATTCAGTGGTATTCCTCTCTCTCCATGTAGTCTTGCTTGGAAGACTCCAGTCATTGTTCTCTACCTTCTGTCAAATCAATCATTTTTAGTTATTAAAACTTTACAGAGCACAAGAACAGTTGTTTTTTTTTAGGGTGTGTGTGTGTGTTTGATAATGAGGTGTGAACCTTGCTGGCCTTGGTTCCTTTCTGGCTCCTGCTGAGCTTGTTGAGCAGCAGGTGATAGGAGGCCATGATGGCGGAGGGTCGGTTGGTGGTGAGGGTGTGTATGATTTCAGAGAGGGAGTAGCCGAGAGTCTCTGTCATGTATGCCAGCACAGATGAGTTGAGATCCTCTGGACACAACCTGGAAACAATGTGAAGGACGGATAGAAAGACAGTTACAAAGATCAAGTGTGAAAGCTGAAGAAGAGGGAAAGTTTAGGGACAGAGCTAAACCAGTTCCTGCTTCATTAATGTGGATTTCAGAAAATGCATTATCACCAGGAGGAGCCATACATGACTGCATTTCCACACTGCGTAAAGTGATAAAGCATTTTAGTCATGCTATAATATACAACGTTATTGTAACTGTTGCTGAGGAGAGTCTTTGTGTCTTACTTTTCTCTCATGGTACAAACACACATAGTCAAGTTATGGGCATACATCACCTTTTTTCCCTATGTTTAGATTTATATAGAAAATACATGATTTTTTTTTTTTTTACAGTATATAAACTTGTGAATTCCACAAAATATTGAACTAAACGTATGTCAATTTATTGCATCTTGCTTTTTGCAGTTGCTTTAGGGCGTGTTTGCAGGTGATAGTCACACAGTAGATCTCTACCTGTTTTTATGAGAGAGTGAGTGTAGTGGTTTCTTGGCATATCCCTCGTTGATCCACCTCTCCTCCATCGCAGCTCTGACACTGGGTCTCTTAGCTGGGTCTGGCTCCAGGAGAGACAACACAAACGCTGCCGCACCTGAAACAGCCCGCACAGATGAAGCAGGCAAACATTTGTTTGCTTATAATTTTCAGATTTTTGAAATTTCTGTATTTGGTTTGGTGTGAATTTTAACTATCCAGTTGAGGAATTATCAATCCCTCAGCTCAAAAGAGAGTTTTAACTCATTGTTTTGGTTTTCTGGTTCACTTTTGCTCCACTCAAAGTGTCATTTTTGTCTATTGCAGACAGCTGTTCTCAGCAAAAAAGCTAAGAAAAACCATGCTACCACTTGCTGGTGCCCATAGTGGAGCATTTAGCAGTTAAAGAGCCAGATATTTCCCTCAGGAGTTGGTGGAGACCAAAAACAGAGCTAAATGGAGAGTGACTTTAAGTTTAGGCTTTAGCTGCTACAAGGAGTAAAATAAGCTGTGAGATTTAAAATTATATAAAATCATGCCATCAACAAAACATGGCAAAACACACAAAACGACCAAAAAGTGATGTCTGACAAGTCTGACAAGAGTTATTGTGGCAGAAGGAAAAAAAAAGATGTGATCCATAAAAGTTAAGCATAGTTCGAAAAATCAGAGGCAGGATTCAGTCTGACAGTTAAACCTACAGCGCGGACCTTCTGTCTCCCTCTTCTGGCAGTGAGTGTAATAACACAAACACTGTCAACATGCTTATGACACCATACTTTCCGACATCCTACTTGCTGTAGCTTTAGCCCACGGATGAAGCCTACTCTGTCGCTACGGTTGTTCCCCTCTTCTGCTCTGGAAAACGAATCTTTGCTAAAACACATGGTGAGCCAGTGTAAAAAAAAACTCTGCTATATTGCAAAATACAGATTTATCTGGCGGTGATCAGCCTAATCAGCATTGTGTGAACTTCTTTGGCAAGGGCTTGAAGGCAACAAACATTTGTTTATATGAAAATAGTCCTATCTGAGGGTATCTGATGTCTCAGATGTGGCAGCGTTAAGCCACTAATCTTGACTGGTGTCAGACTGTACTGGTTTTACCCACAGTTACAGGAGCTATGTTTATTTGTGATGACATGGCGCCATGACGGAGTGTAATGGAGTGACTAGAGACCCAAAATAAAGCAGAGACACTAAGGCCATTGTGTACTTGGTACAGAACAAGTGGAAGAAGTAAGAATAAATGAAACATTTTTTCCTTCCATATTCATTTCTCATGACATGTCTGTGGTTTGTAGAAAAACGACTGGATCCTAGTTTATGTTTGCAAAAGAGTCTTATAGAAAAAACTGGACAGATAATTACAATAATACATGTTCAGGATATCACATAAAATTAGATGTGACTGTGAAACTAAGGGAGACATTTCCAAATGGAAATCCAATCGGTGTGAGGAACATGGTTCATTTGGTTTTTGATATTATTCCAATTTTATCCTGCAAGGCTTGACTTTTTATTCTATTCACAAAAAATATTTACTCATGTTTCATATTACTTCTTGCAAACATTACATTTCCATGTAGACACTCTTTTTTCACTCTTGAACTCTTAATGGTCGTATTTGTGCAAACACAGTTTTAAGGCAGTCTTTTTGAAATGTGTAATGTGGCGTTAACCTTTGCTGACGTCACCGGGGATGCTGCTGATCTCTCCGTTCACCATCTTCTGGTGAAGCTGTTTGATGTTGAAAGGCTCGACAGTGAAGGGCAGAGTTCCCGTCAGCATGGCAAACATACTCACACCTCTGCACACACACACAGAATGTGAAAAAAACAACAACACAGAAATTCAGTTAGAAAAAAAATCATTTTTAATAGCTATGAAGGAGGAGGCCGGACAGCTCGACAAACACACTGAGACTTTATCACTTACACAGACCAGACGTCCACTTTGGGTCCATACTTCCTGTGAGCAAGGAGCTCAGGGGCCGCGTAGGCAGGACTTCCACACTGGGTGTTGAGGAGCTCCAGAGACAAAGATTCAGCCTTCAGAGTGTTACTCAGGCCAAAGTCTGTGTGAAACATCATCATTTTAACAATGGCGTACATGTCCAGATGCACTGGATAGATAAAACAGCTTCTACCGTACTGATCTTCCAACATTCTGCATTGGTACGCTGTCAGTCAGATGTAACTGGTGAAAGCAGGAATGCCAACATACCCACAATCTTTATGTTGTTATGTTCGTCCAGCAGGAAGTTTTCAATCTTTAAATCTCTACAGGAGAAAAGAAGAGAGAGAAATAGCTGTTAGGTCTTTGTACTTAATCCTACAAGAATTTCTAAAATGATGTTTTTCCTTACAGATGAATGTTTTGGAGCAATTTAATTGATAGACATCATGGTGGTTGGTCAATTAAAGAACTCCTGCATATGTGTTTGGCAATTTTTCTGTGTATTTCTGGACAACCAGCCAAGATGGGACCAGATGGGATGCACAGAAGCGAAAGAAAACCAAAATTAAATTTGGTTTTGGGTAGAGTTCAAGCTTGAACTCACTGGTGAAAAAATAGTTTTACTTGCTTTTTTTTTTTTTTTTTTTTGGATGAACATTTAATGTTAATTAAGGGGATCGGTTTCTTCTGGACCCGTTAAGAGTCAAGCCAAACTGAAAATTTCAGGTCGAAGCGAAGCTCTTCTTGACTGACTTGCTCTTCCCCATCGAAGTAATTTCTCTGCTCACCTGGAAAAGTTGCCGAACTCCCCAGCACCCCAGCCTCAACCACCAACCACACAGCCACCAGCTCTAAAACTACCGAGCTAAATGAAAATCTGCGGTTAGGAGAGAGAGGGATCCCCTATAAACTATAGCCTGGGAATCAGCCATGTTCCTTTCATCTGCCTTCATCGAACCAACAGACACTCCTGGTCTCAAAAATCCAAAAAACACTGCTCACACCAACCCGAGAAAAGTTCAAAGACAGATGGAGGGAAGAAAGAGGGGGAAAAGAGCAAGAAATTGAGCGCAGACATTGTCGTAAAGGAGAAAATGTATGCGGTAAACCTACTGGATGTGGGTGGCATGAGGTGAATTTAAGTGCAAATTTTCCATTTATATCCAGTTTAATCATCTCTGTGTGGGACTGCGGTGCAGTGTGTGTGTGTGTGTGTGTGTGTGTGTGTGTGTGTAAGCACGTGGGGGTGTGTGACAAAGAGAGGTGCTGTTGAAGGGCTGAGAGCGTCGTCGTTGAGGGACTTCATTAGAGAGGAAGTCCATGATGTTGTGATGATGTGTGAATCATGGCGCCGGCGCAGGATGATGAGGTCATTGCCTGGTAATCACATTCCCACCTTCAGAGGAGCCAAGGTCTTAAACCAAAGCCCAGCACTGTGCATATTGTGTTTGCTTATAGTGAAGTGTGTGTGTGACATTTTGAGACATTACTTGAGTGCCTTTTTTCTTTTAACTTATTTTTTTAAACATTCTAAAACACAAGCTTGACTGACTGTCACACTCGCCCGGTCAGTATAGTTTTGGTAATTTGCATGCCAAAAGATGTCCAGACATCCAGGTAGGGTTTTTTTTAGCTTAAGGACCTGATTCATAGCCATTTACATGATGTTTTATGTAGCCTAGATGATTATCTTCACTTAAAAGTTCTGTGACCTACAAGTTATTAAATGAGGTTTCAATGAGAGTTCAATATTTTCACTTTCTTGCCGATGGGAGACTATGTGTGTGTAGCAAGAGCCAGCAGACAGTTAGCTTAGCTAATAGCAATAGGACTGGAAACGGGGGGAATTTGATCGAAATTATGCAATTATTCATTTAGGCTGTAAAATGTCAAAAAGAATGACAATGCACATCAACGGGTACCAAAGCACAAAATTGTTCAGTTGTATAAGGTGTTCAAATCAAATGGCTTTTAGTTTAATGCTTGATAAAAGACTTAAATTATTGATTAGTAATCAGAATTAACATCCCTTGCACGTCTGTTGATCAACCAATAATTTCAGTGCAACCACCCCACACTGGCAAGAGAATTGTTAAGTAACCTCAAGTTAGGAAAGATCAACACAGTTGCTTTGAAATTGATCTGAAGTTAATCAATTAGTGTGTTTACAATTGAAGAAATTTAAATTTTTTAAGTTGGTCCAACAGTTTTCTTTTTTCAGTGCACCGTCTGTTTGAGGTCTCAAAAGGTCTCAGCACAAGACCAAAAAAGTTAAGTGTGGGCTAAGCGTGAAAGCAGCAGCAGCATTAAGAGTAACTAACGCAGCATGAGGCAGAAGTATTGCACATTGTGTGTGTAGTCTCACCTGTGTACAATGCCGTGTTTGTGCAGGTGATCCACTGCAGACAGGATCTGACGAGTGTAGCGCCGCACCTCCCTCTCCTCCAGCCTCTTCCTCTCGCAGATCCTGTCCATCAGGTCTCCTCCAGCACAGAGCTCCATGGCCATGTAGTAGCTGTTCTCTGTCTCCAGAGTCTCACACACACACACACACACACACACACACACACACACACACACACACACACACACACACACACACACAC